>OX411784.1:16251944-16607757 GCA_948252455.1 Acleris cristana
ACAAGCCGGATAAGAATGGAAAAGTATGATTGAGGACATCATTTTATTCTACTTTTATTACATTGTCTTCAGAGCTTAATTTTTATGTAATCATTCTAAGAGACATTAAAAAATCCCGCTAGACTTATTTGTATGAAGTCAGTCACTTCAATTTTTCATTTTAACCCAGCGGCCATAGTATAGCTGCGTTTATCGCGTGACAAAATGTGTATAAAGCATCCGTCACTCTCGTACTTATGTAACTGTATACGTGTAAGGAAGTGACGGAGGTTTTATCCACATTTTGTCACGCCATAATCCCAGCCATACTAGGCCCACTGGTATCATTAGTTTGACGCATTTGTCTGTCTGTGTGTGTGTGTGTGTCTGAGATTTCGTAGCATCCAAGCGAATAGAGTAATATGTTTTTTTTATTTGAAAGCTAATTTAGTCGGGATGGGCCTTGGGTAGATTTGGAAATCGATTCAGAAGTTTAATATCCTAGGTAGCTGAGAGTAGGGATCGGAAACACATTGCGCATTTTTCGATAATTTTAATAAGTAAATTGCATGTACTCATCTCTACATATTCTAAAAGAAAATAATTTTTGCTTATTGTTACAATAGTGTATCGAATGTGACGATAAATGTGTAACAACAGAAATTAGGGGCACTATAAATACCAATTTTTTCCGTGTAACCACAAAAAGTTGGGGCAAAATAGACACGATATTTGGTCAGCAGAAAGCCCAGATCGCTGCCGCGCGGGCACCGTGTCCCCGAACAAAAGAGAGTGCTGAAACAATCTCACAGACAACAAAATAAATTGCGCGCGTCTCGCTTGGGATTGTTTTTAAATTTCGTTACACAACTCACTCGTCGTCACAGTTTGCGAGAGCGTGACGACTACACACGCGTAGACTAGGGTAAGAGGAAGACGGTGTGGATAGTGGTCTGTAATGCGGATTTGTACAGTTGGAAAAGTAATGGAGACACTTTGAAGTTTTGGGCTCAGTGGCTCTGTTGTAAGGACTATTTGAAATTGGTTGGACGTCGTTTAGAGTTTTAGAAGGCAGTTACTAGGACACAATTCGGATTGAATCGAGGATTTATTCATTGCCTTACCGATAAAAAAAGTAACTCGAGCCTACATGAGACGAATCTGTAATTTCAGTTTTTTGCTGCCTTTATCTGAGATTTTTCCGCGTTTTTATAATTTGCCCTCACTCTTCTCATTTTCTGAGATACACCTTCCCTCAGGGTAAAGCCTCAGCCTCAGAACTCAAGCTAACTCAAAGCGATACAAATAGAAAGACAAAAAAATATAAGTATGACTGAAAAATATATTTGAACTCAGACTTTTTTTATAGTTCCTCTTTTAAAACCTTACGAAATATGAGCAATATATCGCTCATTGCAGCATGCACTCATTAAAGCGTCATTGCAACTGTGTTCATTAGCGAGCACGGATTTATCGCCAGTGGAAATAATTCAAAATCGGCGACGGAACAAGCGCCATAAATTAGCACCTCTCTGCAGCGATGCAGACCGGTGCATGGGCGATGCAAGCGAGGAGAGCCAGCGGACAGAGACTATAAGTATACAGGGTGTTAGGCAGAAGGTTGGACAAACTTCAGGGACTAACTCTGTAGGTCATACTCATCAACTTTTATTATGGGACCAACATCCAAATCGCGAAAAAAGAACAACTGTTCCATACATTTCGGCTGTTTAGCTCTCGAAGTTTGTATGGAACAGCTGCTATTTTTTTCGGGATTTGGATGTTGGCCCCATAATAAAAGTTGATGAGTATGACCTACAGAGTTAGTCCCTGAAGTTTGTCCAACCTTCTGCCTAACACCCTGTACACGCCAGCTTTTTTCTTCATGATGATCACTGATGGTGATAATGATAGCGTTGCGCAAGATTTTGACGAGATAAAGCCTTTGGTTAAGACAAGTGGGAGACAATCGATGATACGCGATAGAAAGAGCCCTCTCTTCTAGGTCTGTGCTTAGTTTACATCATCATTATCTACATCATTTCAGCCGAAAGACGTCCACTTAGCCGCGTCGTCGGTCCACCTTGTTGGAGGCCTACCCACACTGCGTAGCTGCGTGCTGTGCTTAGTTTAATTAATTTTAATTAATAAATTATCGTGGGTCAGGAGCAAGACGAAACTATATCATTTTGTATTCCCTTAACCGTTATTTCTGCAAAGCTTGTCATTATGTTAGCTTCGAGTCTTATCTAACTAACGTAACCGAAATCCTACTTATTAATGGACTTAGTTATTTACAGTCGAGTACAAAGATAATATGTATACACTTTTGCATCTTATTCCATTGAAATAAGCTGCTAAAGTGTGTATTTGTCTTTGTACTCGACTAGACTTACAGTCAACAAACAGAAAAAAAAATGTCGTTTCAATTCATTGATATGAGTAAATTAATTTATTGTGGAGTTTCGGCTTAATCCTTGCGCCAGCGTTCATCCGGAAGTGCGTCGCAATGAGAGCGGTAACGCTTCCCGCTCTTCCGGCCTTCCGGCAACATGGCCGCCACTGCGCGCCGCGCCGCCTGAGGGCATGGACGTGTTAATTTTACTACAAAGCCGCTTTTCTGCCTTGAAAAAATATTTTTAAATGGCGTTTTTATATTTGGATTTTGTATGGAGCTGGTTTTTAAGTTAATATTCATCCAGACATTACAACTAGGTACTTATTAAAACAAATAGATATGGCTACGTTGATGGTTGGATCGGATGATCTATTCCAGAAGAACGAATTATAGTTAGATGCCACTATTTTCATCCAATCTTTATTATGTACATAATTAATAACGCATAACTCGTCAATGATCAATGTATAATTTGGTCTAGTCATAGTTTAAAGCCTGGATACGGTACGGCAAAAGAATACTTAGCTCTGCAGTCAAATATTTAATTATTACCTAATTATGATTAAATGGAGTTGAACTCGTTTATGCGATGGAAAGGGAAGTTCTAAGTAGGCAAGTTTAACGTTATTTTGCTAGGAAGAGCGCTTTCTGAACTTGTACTAACATTCTGCGGTCTCGGCTCGGTTTTAACACCTAAGATTATGTCGTACAACCCGTTTGACTACCAAGGCGACACCGGGGAGGTGGAGACATGCAACGCTCGCGTCGCCTCTCGGCTCAACACGTGCTCATCGGGTCGGAACACGCTCGAGGTGTACACGTGTACATACATGATTGATTGTGTTAAGATGTACTTTTGCGGCCTCACGACTTAGGGTGTCGATTCGCGAAGTTCTGTTACGAATTTGTTGCGTGAAGGCCGCCATTTTGCCAATTTCCGCGGTCAACTGATAGTGATCTCCACCCAAAATCGCAAAAAGCTGCTTTTAATATAAATTAATTTGAAAATTACAAAAATTACAACTTATATACATTTTTACTTATTTTAATTTAATAGATATATGTTTTTATTTTTAAAAAAACACGTTTTAGACACGTCTAAAATAACAGTGTCCAGTGAGTTGTGATTAACTAAATATACGATCAATGAATGTTTTATTTTCGGTTGTGGTAATAACACGGAAAAAGTCCGTAAGAATTAGATGGAATTTTTCACCCAGCAAAGTCAAGGAAATAAATCCCGTACCATTGTATAACCCTGTCGTAATCACAGGTCGCAATATGACTGCGTTAAAAGAGAGGTCGCGTTACAAAACTCATTGCGACGGGGTTCTTAAACATTTCTCGTACGTTCATAATCCCCATTCCCGCAGTATAACTAAATAGTAACATGCTGTAAAAAGATTTGTAACATTGCAACTTCTGACTCGCTCGCGTACGAAGCTTCCAGCCGCTCGTAAAGCTCGTAAGCTCGCTGCACGTCACTATACCGCACTAATAAGCTTACCAAGATTCCAATTTCTTAGAAATGTTGCTAGTTTGTGACCGAACCATACTCGTAAAATAATTTTTAACCGACTTCAATGTAAGGGTGGAGGTTCTCAATAAGAAGTTGTAATTTGACATTACTAATAAAAAAGTATCTGAGTATCAATTCGTGTTCATTTTGTGTTTAATATTACTCGTTTACTCCGCCAGTTATGAACTGATTTAAAAAAAAAAGTTTGATAGGTGATACCTACTTCTACGGTGTTCCTTTTATCACAAAGTCCTAAAATAAGGAGATCCATAGGGAATAGAGGGAACTCCACAAATATAATACGCATACAATACAAATAGCGATTTCAGTTTAACAGTAACAAGTCTAGCATTTGCATTTAGAAAGTATAATTCATTGATGTGGAACTGGAAAAGAACACCACAGATGGCCACCGGCTCTCCTCAAATGGTACCTATTTCAAGGTTAGGGCAATAAGATAGATTAAGATAGTAAATCGACTATGACGAAGCAAATTTAAAAGTAGATAGTATTTGTTTTTGCTTTTCGCACAAAATGCATAAAACGAAATAAATATTTTAATAAATGTAATATAATAAGTAATGGCTGTAAGTCATTCGTAGAAGCATCCAAGCTCTCAGGCACAAATGTCCCGATGCACTTAGAAGATGAAAGATGCTGGAGCCCGTTCCACTCCGCGGGGACGCTCGGGGGCGATCTCTCAACATGACCCGGTAACCAACGATATCACTTTTTGAAATGAGCACTTAACTGGATATAATGTTGGTTTTAGAGCGATAAACAGAAGTATTAAGAAGGTTAAACTCCATCGCGAGTACAGTGGACATAGTCAAAATGCATACTGCGATATCGTTATCTAATATAGAGACACCATTTCATAAATTTTGACAATTTTGAAAATCGTTTACGTTAGCATTATGTAAGTTTTAAATAAGTTCTCTTTTTAACCAATTATTTTAACCACATTTAATCGGTGTTAAAAATAATATTAATATCTCTCGCGCCGTATAATAATGTTTTTTTCATAAACTATACGTAGAACAAAGCATGCTTAAAAATCGCAATCCATAACATAACGTTTGTCCCAACCCCAACCTAACGCATCGCGAGTCCGAATTATCGGATGTACGAAACTGATTTTCTGGAAACCACTAAAAATGTTATGCGGAAATGGTTCTATATTTAATTAAATTTAGGACTAACGGTAAATTAGGAAAAATCCTTTTTTATTTTTTTTATTGTTATAAGTCGGTCTAGCAGCGGATCGAATTAGGATTTTCAATAAATGAATACTTTATCTTTTTGATGTTCAATACTTTTTCATCTCAAAACAACTTAGGTACAACCTTAAAATTTTATGAAGTCAATCTTACACCAACTTAACTGTGAAAGAGATACCAGCTGCATTTGAAACTGTTGAAGATTCCAGTAAGTACCCCATAACAGCGACTTACAAGGTTCACTAAGGTTCAACGCCCAGTCCAATGTGAACCTCAGAATCGATGCGCAATATGCAGCGGCGTTCCGGACGGATAAACGTCCGGATGCAAGGACTAACATCCGGACATATCCGGAATTTCAGTGGGGTTGAACAAATATTTTTAGACGGAAGTGTAAAGGGAGAAAATGGCTGTTATGACGCGATATTTGCTAGCTGTAATATTATCGCGGATTATTTGTTGTTTACACTGAATCACGTAGAATGAACAAGCCAAATCAGAACAATAATATACTGATCGTTCCAGCAAATAATCGAAGGATCTGCTTATAACATGATTTATTTATATATTATTTGTATATTATTATGACAATCTCTATTGGTGAAATGATTCGTTTTTTTTATTATCTTTTGACAATCATGATGAGGATACTTTTAATTTTCACATGTAATGCAAACTTTAATTGTAATTATTTCATGAAAAATAAATAAACTAAACAAAACTAAACAATACTAAACTTTTTTTTTTGACAATTTATTTAACAAAAAAGTATTTAATCGACATAATATAATATAGAATTCGACATTAATACAATAAAAAATGAAAACTAAACGTATTCAAATAAAAATAAAACTAAGCTACCGTAAAATGGGGTGAATAGGGTTCGCGGGGTGAATAGAGTTGCAGCCTAAAACCAATCATATTCTACTAATTAAAAGACAGAGATTTTAACGTAATTTTCCAAAAGACTTGTCAATGTAATACTAGTTCTTAGGGCCGAGTTCACCAACCAATTTAACAGACGGTTAAGCCTTAATCAGCTGTTAGTCAATACATTTGACAACCGTTAAACCGCTAACCGACCGTTTAATTGTTGGTGAACACTGCACTTATTAGTAACAAGTTATGCTTTGTTTTAGGCTGTAACTCTATTCACCCCGCGAACCCTATTCACCCCATTTTACGGTACTCAAATATTAAAAAAATAACTAACTGGGTCTTGGGCGATTGGCTCAGTGATTATTCAAAACTAACTTTTATTATTCACAATATATTTTAACATTTAATGTATGAACATTATCTTTTAAAATAACTTCTACCAATATCGAATCGTTTCTAAAAAACTCTCTCCAAATTGGTACACCTTGATATAACAACATCACATCATAAAATTCCAGTTTTATCTATCCTTCTCCGCCCCATCACCGCAACCTATCTCACTTCCTTTTTCATTAACTGGCCATAACGCTACTCGAGTAGGTATCGCTAATACCTACATTTTCCTGCTATGGCCCGTAAAAACCGGCCTGCGGTTAGGGTTATCAGATCACCGGAATTTTCCGGTAATGTTAGGAATCCAAAACTTTAAGGTTTTACAGACTCATAATTAATGACCATGTTAATGACGATAATTGCCAGAAAAAGTAAAGAAATTTACTATTACATATGAAGTATTTTTCAGGAAATATTATCTTAGTGTCTGGTAACCCTACCGGCACTGAAAGGACGCCAGGGAATACCCCGGTCCCGGAATGCAGTTCACGCTGTTAATCGGAATTGGTCGGGATTTTGTTGTGTAATGTTGGCTGCCCTGATGAGGTGTGGGGATTGTATGGTTTCAAATGGTTACGGTCCTTTGAGTAAATGAGTTTTTGAACTTTTCCTTTAGGTACTTTTTTTGCCGTAGTAGAACTTTATTTGAAATAAGTACATCAAGATTAAATGAATGCGGAGAAGTATTTATACATATTTTATATTCCGCAGTTTAAAAAAAAACGTGTGCGACTCGGGACGCCAGACCGAAGTGATAACTTAAACTAATTTAAGTTGAACTATTTAATATTAAAATTGTTTAACTGACTGCAGACTTACGCACATTAATGCAGAGTGACACACACTAACAAACCTAAAAAGTGGTTCTCTTTTGAAAGAGGTCATATATAGACGTCTCTTTTTAACAAAGGGCATTTGTAACAGGTGCGAAGAGTACTATTCTCTTAGCTGTTTTTATACTCCCTCTATGCTTTCCTACCTCCATGCGCTGGCGCCGTATCACGTTACGTAACGAAGAGGTTTGACCTTTCTTAACAAGTTATCACTTCAAAGTTCAATATTTCCCACAATATCATTTATCAACAGAATAGTCCGACATTTTCAGAAGATGATTATGAATACTATCGCAATATAAAATAGACTATATTTATTTCTTTCTTTTATATTTCTCGCTCAAGGCCACCTCGAGACGCTTTCAGCTTGCGGTTTGCTATGGACTATTTTATTTTCCATCGAAGACTGTTTTTATCTTCGGCCAGTATCGGATGTCTCAATTATTTTCTGAAACGCGATCGTTTCTCTAAAAGATTCGAAACTTGAGTTTTTACTTTTTACTGTATTGTTTTTGATTCCATTGGTTTTCTGGTTGTTATTTTCCTGTGGTAGTGCATTTTTATTATAAATCGAGTTATAATTATTAAAAAGCTTCATTCGGGGGAGGCATAATAATGTTTCTGTTTATCTTGTATTTTTTCTTTTTAAATTATCGTCATGAGCAAAAAGTTGAAAACAAACTGCCTCATATCATAAGGTAAAAAAGTGATGCCAGTTTTTCTACTAGCAAGAAATAAAACTGCGAAAAAAGTTGGAGGACACATTGTGCTGACGAAGGCGCGACATAAACAGCCAATAAAATTTAACGCCCTCGTAAACACAGATGGTCCTTTTAATGCCAAGCGAATTAGTTTTTATAACGGATTTTAATAGAAGTAACTATTTAAAAATAAAGGAACTTTTAAATATCGTGATAAGGAAAATAACCACAGCGAAAAAATAAGTAAGTGTAACCATAGAACACCACAAAACGCCACCACCAGAGGCCCGTTTCACGAAGCTACAAGTTACAAATTACAAGCGGAAGTCTCTTTCTAACTCGGACTGCCAGAAAGAGGGTTCCGCTTGTAATTTGTAACTTGTAGCTTCGTGAAACGGGCCTCAGGTGGCAGTCTGTAGTTTTCATACATTGTGTAGGGGTCACAAAACCGGTTTTACCGAAAACACAACCGGTTTAACGATTATTAAAAATAACAATGGCTATATAATAAAGTGTACATTAAAAGATAGTTTTTTTTTTAATCCAAAATACCCGGAAAATCGGTTTTGACATAACTTGATAACCGATTTTGTGACCCCTAATTGTGCAGTCTTCTGTTGTTATTGTTGGCTGCCAGTGGTACCACACGGTTCATGTGGTCATGTTTCGTCTAAATCAAGCATACTTAAAACACAAAACAGAAAATTTATACTTTTAGCAAAGACAAAAAAAATGGTTTTGTGATTATTGTACATACTAGAGGTTAAAGAGAATATTATCGACTCTGTCAACAAATAAACGAGTAAAACGGTACATCTACTATGACTACCTTGTAATAAAAATACATACTGATAACAAAAATACCGTAAAACGGGGCTATTTGACACAAATTTCGTACTAAAATACGAATAACTCAACATTTTAAACCCTTACAAAACTTTTTATATTTTTAATAGATGAAACGCATTTAGATGTATCATATTAGGTATTATACGCATCATATACATCGATACAGACAGAGTAATATTATTTTTAAGGCCTGTTCCAAATAACCTCGGGGTTGGGGCTTTTTTGAAATCGATGGGTATTGTACTGGTTTTGGCTGAATTTTGAAGCTTGTGTTGTTTAAAACGTATCAAGCTATATTTGGTATCTTTATTGAATAACCACTGAACCTATTTCAATTAGTGTAACCATAATTTTTTGATAATTTTCGGGATAAAAAAAATCACAAACTTTTACATGCATAAAATAAGATTTATTAAAAGGTTTTTTCTTATACTTGACGCATCAACAGTAGAAATCAACAAAAAGAAATCAACAAATTTTAATACTTTTGTGCAAATACTCTTAGGTCCAAATAATCAAATGGGAAGCCCCAATCGGCTAATATTTTCATATGTTGTATAAAGGTCTTCTCCTCTGCCGGCGTAAAAAGGGTTGGGTGTCCTCACTCACTCTTTCTTGTGAATTATTTAATCTCTTACGTTTTCGGTATAGCGTACTTTTCGGTATTTTATATTTAGCGGCTGCATTTCCCAAAGACAAACCACCAGTAATATCCGCGATAGCATTAGATAATGCTTCTTTAGTATAAGAAACGTAGGGTAGGAAATTATTTCCTTTACGACAGTTTCAATAGGTTCGTTTATACTCTCGCACCATCCTGTCGCATAATTATCCTGTTGGCAAAAAAATAAATGGTCAACCTAGTTACTAACAAACTTACGCAAAGGGGGCTAATTGGCACTAGTATTCAAATAGCCCCAAAAACCGTCTCAAATAGCACCATCTAATAAAAACCTTAAAATCTAATTCAAAATAAACGGCTAAAATTATTTGAGATAGCTTCCCGAACTCCCGACAATATTTACTTTTACGTATAAAAATCATGCATTGCTTACCTCACAAATAACAAAGTTCTGAAGAGAAGTGCGACACCCTTTTTTGGCACTCGTTTTGCACTGGTCAAAAGTTTTTACTTTTACGAAACGCACGTGGTAGATTCAGCATTAATTTGACAACTAACTAACTTCACAATAGATTTAGTGTTGCCAGGCGAAGTTTTAGATTTCTACCATTGCCATGACAAAAGATATATCATCTCAAAGTTTATATATTTTTTTTCCCAAATAGCCTCATGATTCTTAAAAAGCCCCGTTTTACGGTAGTGCTAAATAACACTAGTTTGTTTTATTATCTGTTAATTGCGTTAGTTAATGAAATTAAATCTCTTTATTACTAACACATTCAATGGCTATGAGACAGTTCTTTTGAAACAAATCACACATAATTCCAATGTGACCAACATAACGACGCGGAAGCTCTTTCATTCACCTATTTACACCTTAATACGGAGTAACTCTCCCAGCTCGTTAACTTCCTAGCCGCCATCTTTTATTCATTCGCTCTATGAACGAATGAATGTGAATGAACGAATGTAATGAACGGACTCGGATTGACGAGCGACAGTTCGTTGACGTTGATTATATTCTCTGTTTTATCTCGACGTGGTAGAGTGTATTTTACTGTGGGTATTTGTGAAGGAGAAATCTTTGTATTGTTTCATTTAGTATAGTGCGAATGGCTCGGTTGACCCTTTAGTAAGCTTTAGTTTATGGCAGTTATATTTAGTGTCTTTTAACGTTCCGGCTTATAATAAGCTTGAAGATAATATTGATAAATATTGAATTACACTTGGTTACCGTTTCGTCTAAGTACAATGTATACATTTAATATTAAAGGTTTATGCTAGAAATATTTGTATATGTTTTTCAGATTTCCTTACAAGAAGCAATTAAAAAAATACTAAATCGATTTGAACCTACTCATAGTCATCGGATTGACTTGATATCTTGCTTGCCTTTGCGAGGTCGATGTCAGTACAACGATATAGTTCTATCGAGCTGGTATGATGTGATGATGGAGACTGCATGTGGTCATAACTCCTCAATAGTTATTAGTTGATCAGTGAAGTTTGGATTCGTTTAGCTCGTATCAATTATGAGTGCGAATTTAAAATCAGTGTTAGAAGAACAAAAAGTGTATAAATGTTTTTTTATTCTTATCACTTCATATTAAAAAACAAAGTCCCCCGCCGCGTCTGTCTGTATGTCCGCGATAATCTAAAAAACTACTAAACATATTTTCATGCGGTTTTCACCATCAGTTAGATCATTTTTCACGGATGGTTTTTATGTAAATTAAATTCTGGTTTATGTACGGGTGCTACATAAAACTCACATAAACCGAAGCGAAGAGGAGGCGGGTCGCAAGTTTATTACAAACTACATTTATATTGCTATGTAAACAGGGTAACATGAAACAAGTTGGCAGCAGTTGTTAAGTCGAGTCGAGGCGAGATTACGGCACCGTCGTGGAACCACTCGAGCAGTAATTATTTAGTAAGAGAATACCGGTGCTTAGGTGCACCAGGGCTTTCGGGATATTCCGCGGCACCCTTTATTTCAATGGATTTACATAACTGCCATGCTGGTTAATCATTAGTCACCAAAATTATGAAATTTATTTTACATAGCATGTTATGAAAGGTGCAAAAAAGTTGCGGTAGTTTAAAATTCAAATTCAACTCTCACAAAAACAACTTAGCCGTGACGTCATGACAATTTTATTTAAAACTAGTCGAGACCGATGAAAGGCTATCGTTACATTTACAAAAAGTCATCATTTCGACTATGAATAGAAACGTCAATGCTTGAACAAATACAGTCAGTCCAATGGACCTAGTCCAATCATAATAAACCAAAGGAATAGATTCTAAAATGACCCCACGCACGGTGTCAGTCCAATGGCTAGACCGATGAACTTGCAAATGGATGTGGGGTTGTCCATTCATGGGCAGCGCAGCATAGAACCTCGGCCCACGCAAGGTTTCCGCAGTTAGCGATCATAAGAATCATTTTTGACATTGTCATCAGTTTAAATAATAGATTTAAATTTAAACATTCACTATCAAATTTGCGCGACTAACTGTCAATGACCACCTTAACGAAGGTAATTCCTTATTTTTTTATTAAAATAAATATCAAACATGATTGTCAAATTCCCAGCTCCGATTCGTGGTCACAAACAATCCAACACATCGACCGAAAAATAAAAAATAATGGCACGTTCGAATCGGTAACGGGTAACAAATCAGTCACCTGTTCGAAATTTAAATCAGCGGCCGACACGAGATGGGATTGGTGCAATTGTGATATTTCAATGTTGGCCGCATTGGGTTGTTGGCAATTGGGTGATTCCCGCCATTTTTCAAAGGGTAGGTCTCAGAAAGCGTTCGAAATATGTTTTGTACAAGGCCCACGGGACGTTAATCTCGAGTAAAGGAGAAGGAGATAAGTAGTCTTAACTGGTAATTATGAATGCTTTGACTTTTTTATCATCCTATTTTTCATTGTAATTTTTATTATGGATTATAATGTGTCATCGGAGATGCCTATTATTTTATCGAAACACCTTTCAACTAAAGTATCATTACCTACACAGAATTTTCATTTCATCGAAAAGCATTGCTCTCCGTATGAGTTAATTTTCTTTGGGAGTCATAAGTCTAACTTAACTTAACTATTTATTGCTTTATACAGGGTGTTAGGCAGAAGGTTGGACAAACTTCAGGGACTAACTCTGTAGGTCATACTCATCAACTTTTATTATGGGGATCGCGATTTGGATGTTGGTCCCATAATAAAAGTTGATGAGTATGACCTACAGAGTTAGTCCCTGAAGTTTGTCCAACCTTTTGCCTAACACCCTGTATAATGCTAGACTAAGTAGTATCATTGTAGTATAAAATATGGTTTAAAAACGACTGACTGCTGAGTTTCTTGCGGCGTGGCGTGTCTTCTCAGCAGGGGTCTCCTCTTGGGAAGCGCTGGTGGACTCTTGACGTGTAAAAGTGCCCGTGCGGCCTACTTACTGATTAAATATCTTTTATCTTTTTTTATGTTTAAAATATCCAAAAAAGCATCATGGTTTCAGCAGAAAGTAACGTTCAATGAAATGATATAATCGATAAAGTGAAATTCGATAAAATGATGGATTACCGTGCTATACCGCCCTCCTACGGAGAAAAGGCACAAGTGCGATTAATTCATAGAAGCATATTAAACTCTCAAAGTTTATAATAAGGTTAGTAGTGCAATACAGTATAGTAGATGTGCCTTTTATCCAAAGGAGGGCAGTATAGTCCTTTTTAGAACAGTAAAAGCGTTTTACTGTTGCCAATCAACATCTGTGTAATAAAATCAGACATCATAAATTGGTCTGTTGCTCTTAATTGTTCCGAAACGACCCCGAGTCATAACTATCAGAAAACTCCACTGGACCAAAGTTTCGCAGTAAAGAACTATTTCGTCAGATATTACTTTCGCAGAGTCCACCTAACTATGAACTATATTTAAGTGTGTTCACAAAATTATTTGTCTCTCGATGAAAAAGGAATTTCTCGTCTTATGAAGAAGTCTATCATGAATATCATATATCGGCTTTTGTACTTAATTTATTTCCATATAAGGGTTTTTATGAAACGATTTCTTTTTGTGCAATAAAGAGCCCAGTTTACTAACCTACTTACTTACAACAGAGATCTTGTAATTTAACCGTTATTTTAACATAATGGTGTAAATCTTCTACGCAGCAAGAGCGAGCAACTCTATTGCCTAGGTCAATATTGTGGACAGGGATAGCCGCGCAACCGGCGCAACGTTGAAAAGGCGGAAATTCGTAAAAAAATGGTTTATAGAACCTTATTAAGAGTTAAAATTAACTAGAATTGAGGCAGTTTCACTTGAAGCATACAAAGTACTGTTTGCGGTAATACTGGCCGCGAATAAAAGCAGAATTCTAAATTCTATATTCATTACCCTGTTTTTTTTTCACTCTCGATGTACTTGGACACTTCGACTTCTAAACATTCTTGTAAAGAGCAATAAGAAAGCAAGGAGAGCTTTGTTGATAACTACTTATTAAATTACTTGTGAAAACTTAAGGTCTGCCATTTCTGCAGGTAATTTGTTGACATATATTTAATATTCTAGTTAATTCGACATTAACATTTCGTGTTTAGATTACCGACGATAATGAAAAGATTTCCAGTGTTCAGTTACAATCATATAAAGTTCTAAATCAAATTCTTTGTTATTGTTTTCATTGGCTATCTTACTTTATTCTGTCTGTCCAAGAATCAGTGATTAATTTGGCACCAAATAATGGTTGCAAAGCATACACATGCAGAGATAATTTTTGCGTAATAAAAACTAAAATTTAACAAAAAAATACATTGGAATCAACTTAAATAACTTTTTTTTTCGCTAATGCAGATCAAATAGCGTCTTATTAGTTCTCTATTCTTATCCTCATTGAATTTTCGATTGTTACAGCTAAATTTGAAATTAACCAAACCACTGGCTTTGATACAGTTCAATCTCAAGCATTCACGAAAACGATGATTTTTCACCTACCCGCTAGATTATACGAACGTTCGTAAGTTATCAGTGGGCCCGCAGATCATTAGGCGCGGGTTCGATTCCCTCGTTAGCGCGTGTACCGGACTTCATTAGGGAATCACTGCGTTGTTGTTTCGGGTATGAAATATTCCTCGTAATTAGGAACTATTTCGCGTTATTTGGAAAATAACACAATTTTACTCTGCGTAAAGGTGCTTTTCCACTGGCGACGCGAGGCGAGACGAGGCGGGACGAGAATTGAAATTGAAATTGCAACCTCCTCGCGCGCGCGCGGTGGAAATGGGTGTTTTAATACAAATAAAAATTCTCGCGCCACCTCGTCTCGTCTCGCGTCGCCGGTGGAAAGATTTAGATTTAGATTTAGATTATTTATTGGTAAAAATAAATTTTACACGTCATATTTTTTTTTAGCAAGCACCTTAATAGAGGTGAGGAGAAGTATTCTAGAGGTACTTCCATTTTGTACCAAGATTCGTGCCTCAATCTATAATCTCTATATTACCTAATCATGAATGTCATGATTAACATTCTTTTTTCAAATTACACTATATTAAAGTCTTAAACGTGAATATGTGTGTTACTCTTTCGGCTCGAAACTTAACCACGGCTGGACTTCAGTCTTTACTTTTTGCGCAGGACAAGTTGAAAATATAAAGAGTAAATTTAGGGACGTAGCACGCGGTGCAGTCGCGCGTTTTGTATCGCTGTCACTTAATGTGAAAGTGACAGCGATGCCGAACGCGCGACTGCAACGCTGCAAAAAGTCGCCGCGTGCTACCTACCTCCCTTATTACAGTTACATCTTGATGAGTTCTGACGCCCGGCCAGAGTAGGCGGGCAGTCGATCGGCGTCTCGGTCATTCCGCCCTACAGTTCGATACATCTTACCCACGCCCTCTAACCTCACTTTTTTCAAATAATGCCATATTGTTGTGTTTACCTGAACTGGTTAAGGCAACCTATTAAAATCCACGTCAAAACTTTCTCGCTTTGGGTACATTTGATACTTTCCCAATAACTTATTCGGCATTATTACTTCCTTCTGAAACCAATTAACGCATTCCCTACTAAAGAACTTAGTTAAAGGAGATATCTGACGCACTTTATTTGTAAATTAAGGATCGGGCGCCGGGAGATTGAATATCTTTGTGTTGCTTCGGGAATCGACAGTTATCACTTTTGTTTTGATTTGATTCTGAAGACTTGTTTTTGTATGATATTTTCTTATTTAATAGGTAAATAATATTAAGTGGATTAGAAGATCGAGGGACTGAAGTTTGGTTTTTTATATAAATAAATGCAAATATTGGGTCCTTACCTATGAAATTGGCGTTATTTTTACGTGTTTTACGGTGCCATACGTTTCCATAGTGTTTACTACTGTCGCGAGCCGCGCGCGACAATCGCGCACGTCAGCCGCACGCGTCTGTCGCATCAGCCGCTACCCATGGAAGTCAACCTTTACTTCGTACGGAATTTATTCATTTCAATTTTAACTTCCAATTTTTTTTTTTATTTCATAGTACAGTATGTTACAAAGGTTTTAGATACAAATAATATGGTTCAATTTCTTACTTAGTGTTTAAAATTAAAGTGTGAACTCAACTCTTTTCATGTGCTGTGAGTTCAAGTGTTTCAATTACGCAGAGTTTTATGAAGCTAACTTTTTTTAAGTAATTAAGATATGTATAATATAGCTTAGAAGTGTCCAATATTCCTAACAGAATTTTGTTTGGTTTGTATTTGATGTTACTAAATAATCCGCAAAACGAAATGTATGAAAACCACCGTTTTCATAAAATCCTCCATATAAAACGCCAATTTCATAGGTAAGGACCTAATTAGTGTATTTCCAATAATATAAACATACAAATTACAGTTTAGACTGACCTCCACACTAGGCATAGCCAGTTCCGGGGGTGATATAGTGCGGTTAACAAATAGGTATATGTTTAGCGGCTAACGGCCAAAATGTTTATTGGTATATAATTTATTTTAATTGTGTTTGTAGTTGTTAATTTTTGTAGTTGGTTATGTTCATTGATTACACATAAATCAGTAAATATTAATAAACCAATCGATTGTTGTTAATTTGTTTATAGTTTTCTAGTAGTTTTGGGTTAGTAAGTATTAATAGGTTTAAACTTATAGACCTATCCACTCTTTTTATTTATATTTAACATTTTAACAATAACAAAAATTAACCTTTACGCAGAAAAAAATGCTTGATCTTCTTTTAAATTGCCTATTTGTAACTGTATCTAAATATTTGACAAGTTTATTACGTGTGTTATACCTTATATTGGATTATACTTTGTTAAAATACCTATGGACTTCTTTTCTGTTACACACACGGTATTAATTAGTTTGCAACCTAACGGGAAAACTCTCTTAGTTATCTTGTAATATCCTAATCCTTTCCTTATTCCATTCATTCACTATACTATCAATCAATGTACACAATCGTGTTAACCCTATTTGGTTCTCGTACCATTATAACCACATCTGTAACATTATTAAACCACTTGCGTACCATCATTAAACCACGTGTGTAACATTGTAATAATTGTTCCAGGCGACATAATATGTCCGCCGGGCATGTTCCGGTGTCCGGAGGGCACGTGCATCGAGTACTCCCGCGTGTGCAACTACCAGCGGGACTGCGAGAAGGGCGAGGATGAGTTCCAGGCCTGCCGTGAGTACCCTCACTTACACTACGGAACATAATTATAGATTGTTGACCAAGAGAAGAAAGTGATCAACATATTACCCCAGTTGCCTAAAAATTAAATTAATAATCTTGTGTTAGAAATTAAATAAGGATCTAAAATAATAATATAAAACCAGACCTGTAACAATGAAATTTCATTTTCGTTTCAAGTATTTTGCCTCAGTAGACTAAGAGAAAAACGAACAAAAGTGGACTGTTATTGTCACAACATTGGTCACAACAATAAATTATGGGTGAGATTTTATTCTTGACAATAGCAAAACCGAGTTAAAAAAGTCAGTGTTATTTTTTAATGGCTATAAAAGATTCTTCCTTTGTCTAGTAACAAGACAAAAATGGCTGACTACTAGTCACTAGTCACTGTAAAACCAATTCTTTTTCACTAGTCACTAGTCACTGTATAACCAATCGCTTTCTTACCTAGGGATGTAAATGCTATTTTGTGCAGGATAGACAATACATAAAACGATAAATGTTTTTATTGAACTGTGTATTTATAATAATATTGAGTTTATGAATAAGTCTTTGTTTGTATGTCTGTGGTCATTATGTTACATCGTAGCGATCAAACTTTTAGTTCCGTCTTAAGCTGTCGTTGGGTTAAATATAGTATCTAGAGTATTTTAAATAAGTGGAGTTATACTTGATTTTATTTTCTCTTTTTTACGCTTTGTATTACATGTAAATCCTTGGCCAGCATCGCACAATTCATAATTAATATAAATTACCACGCATTCCCCTTATTTGAAACATCGTCTCCAACACGAGTAAATCCAATAACAACTTGATAACTCACTTGAGTTCAACTACGTCATCGTCTCTTAGTGAAACAAGTGACAGGCGATGACGGGGCGAGTTCGGGGCGACGCCGTCACGACGCCGGGGACGTCACGTCAAATATCCGTTAAGTGACAAATTGTTCGCAAATAACATGTTTTGAGGGTAGCAGTTCAGGGGATGAGTTGGCAAGGTTGTCGTAAATACTGAGTATTACTTTTGCACATTTTACTGCCGCACTGAGAGACGTCAATTAAATTTATCGCTTGTTTAGTGACGTGTTGTCTTATTCTATTGCTATAGCAAAGAAAGTGACAACAGCTACTTTACTCAAGCATTAAATTTAATTGACGTCTCTGAGTGCGGCAGTAATTTGTGGATTTTCACCCGGCTGTGCGTTAATCGTGCATATGAGACGTCAGGTGACAAATCTTTCGTGGCGTATGCCCCCTAAGATGTCCGTCTGTATTGTCGTCTAACATCTCTATGAACTCATTTTTCTGACATATCGTTACGACTTAGTGTTTGACATGTTATATCTATATAAGGTCTCTTACCGTTTATCTTGCTACTTTACCAGAATATTTTTTAGTGGTTTAGCTACCGCGAAGCATAGTATTAGCATCATTGTGTTCTGGTATATTATAAGAATAAGAATAAGAATATTACTTTTGAAACGTTGTCACACACGTCAAGTAAATAAGAGCTATCATAACGTTGACATACGATAACATGTCAAAAGCAACATGGTTTTACCAGTAAGAATAGAGCCCCAGGGTTTGTGCTCGTTTGCCACTATCATTCAAACTCAAGCGTCATCAAACAAATCATCCCGCATTCCCGGGTTTATCTAACTCCGACCAAACCGCGACAAATCAATCCTAGCCGCGAAAAGCCACAAAACATCGTCGACAAAGCCATGCACAATGATCCCGCATCGCTAGCTCTGGTGACGTTTAGGCTGCGTTCACATCTGCGACAGGGAAGCAACCTTTCGCCAGCAACGGTCTTAGGTTAGGCTAGAGAGAAAAACCAGTGACGCCCTGAGGCCCGTTTCACGAAGCTACAAGTTACAAATTACAAGCGGAAGTCTCTTTCCAACTCCTTTACCTAGGAAGAGAGTTCCACTTGTAATTTGTAACTTGTAGCTTCGTGAAACGGGCCACAGATCGTGCACGAAACTCCTTTTTTTGTCGGGGAATAAAGAGGGAGAGGTACTATCTGGGCCCCTATTCTACTGAGCTACATGTTACAGTAATGTTTTTAACAAGGCCACCATTACTGTCAAGTAAATAAGAGCTATCGTAACTTTGACAATATGGTAACACGGCCAAGGCAAGGATTTACCTTGTAGAATAGAAGATTTATGCGTGTATTGACTATAAGGAAATATGCCGAAGTATAAAAATTTCTACCTTTAAAACATAAATTAGTCTAAGTATAAGAAAGCCAATACTTCATTAATAAAAAAAAAAAAACATACAGACGAATTGAGAACCTCCTCCTTTTTTGAAGTCGGTTAAAAACGTCTAAGTCTTATTAAGTCGAAATATAGAAATGACTACTCTCAAAGTATAAAAATGTCTACAATCATAGTAAGTAAATGTCTTATATAAAAATCGACTATGTATATAAATATTGAGGTGGACATTTTTATACTTCGGCATATTTCCTTATAGTCTATTGTCGTAACATCTTTATACGTCGTCTAATATATATGAGCACATTTTTATACTTTGACCAAATTATGCACGGACAAAATTATTCAAGTGGACATTTTTATACTTCGGCATATTTCCTTATAGTCAATACATGCATAAATCGAATAGAAGCCCTGCAGCTCTGCACTTTGTATCGCGATAGTTGTAAACTTAGGTAGGTACTTGCATGGCTTTAAGGGTTCATTGAATCAACTCAATTTTAATTTGAAATACGTTAAATCTGCAAAGAGTAACTGATTTTTCCTGTAACTTTTACTTTGTGAGGTTTCTATATGCAGAAGAAGCCGAACAAAACATTTTTTAAACGACTTCAAAAAAGGAGGAGGTTATACGTTCCACTGTATGTATTTTTTTTTCTTTATGTATGTTCACCGATTCTTCCGTCAATTGTGGACCGATTTTAAAAATTCTTTTTTGGTTTGATAGAGTATACTTCCGAGGTGGTCCCATTGTCAGCAAATCTGAATCTGATGAAGGGATCAGTGAGGAATTGAGGGAACTCCTCAAATATTGTATGCAAACATATAGCGATTTTAGTATTTTTAGTAACAAATGTAGCATTTGCATTCAGAAAGTGTCACTTGGTGAAGCGGAACTGATGATGAAGACCACGGATGGCCACCGGAAGTCCTCAACGGTACCGATTTCAAGGGTGGCGATAAGATATCTTGATTAAGATAGTTGAGCGACTTCAACGAAGCACATTTAATTGTTTTAAAATGACTATGATTTTCCCGCGGCGTTGCTTGCGGCGAGCTTGAAATGTCTTAAAGTTTCATATATCAACTAAGAAGTGGGACTACATAAGCTTATTATGATCACTAAAAAGTGTAAAATAAAATAAATGTTTTAAAAAACAAAAAACCGCCTTCAAAAACGCAAAAAATAACTTCTACTACTAGGTACTTAGTAGTAGGTACCTATCCTATTAGGTTAGTCCAACTCGTCGGCGACCACAATATTTTCAACAAAAAGCCGACTTTAGTTGGACTAACCTAATAGGATAGGTACCTACTACTAAGTACCTAGTAGTAGAAGTTATTTTTTGCGTTTTTGAAGGCGGTTTTTTGTTTTTTGCAACTTACGTTTCGTATATAATTATCATTTTCAATTTTTCAACTTCTAGACAAAATGCTCGAGTTGTCGCGAATTGCTCTTACGAGAAATGTCAAGTGTTGCGTGTGCACACACCCTAACAATGATGCTCGCAATGACGGTGACGTATTTATTAATTATTCCCGCACAATATCCCCGGGACCGGGAATTCCCAGATTGAGCATTAGCCGGTTGTTAATGCGGCATTATTAATTCCCATCGCGATTTGCCGCCGCGCCGTGTGTTATAAAGTTGCATTTTTATGTTACGGGCTTAATGCGATAATTTAATTAGTTTTTTAAGGTATTATTACACGCTGGTAATACTGCAGTATTTCTAACCTAGTTTTCTTTTCTTAGCGTATTATATACGAATTGGAATTGTTGTCCTTCTTTATTTAGAACCAATAACTAAAATTTACTAGATTTTGTCTCCATTCACAACAAAAATTAAACAATCTAGGTATCCGTGTTTATTATGATTACAAATAAAAAAGTCAAGTTTGAAAGTTTTTTGCTTGTTCGGTATAAGTATGTTAAGAAACTGGAAAACTTTAAAATATTCTTGAAAATACTAATTCCTAACCCCCTTACTAATAAACGTTGAGTAACGGTGGTATAGCTATACAATGTTTTTTCCTTATCTGTCAAATCCAAATGTCACAATGACAGATAAGGACAAAACATTGTATAGCTATACCACCGTTACTCAACGTTTATTAGTAAGGGGGTAAGTACTTAACTATCATAATACGACTTACGCGAACTTGCCAGAGTTCTAGCCTAGTTGTACACATATAGTGGTTCTCACCCACCATCGCCACCACCGCCGTGACCAGCAACTAGCAATTAATTTAATAGCTAGCTGGTACAGTCAGCCGCATAAGCAAAGGGGACAAGGCGGCCAAGTTCACACACATTCTTAAGATCTTGAGCATAGAGTCGTTAACATTATTTACTATTTAAATTGTGTTCCACAAACAAAGACATACGATTTAATTCGCTTAAGGGTGTATAAAAGAACCCTTTCGGATACATCCCGTTCCCTTTAGGATCGTTTATGCAATTACCCTCTTACACACTCTGCTGTTCGAATGTGCAGGTTTCCTCACGATGTTTTTCCTTCACCTTAAGTGTTTCGGGTAATGTACTTAAGTTAGAAACACCCCTTGGTACATGGTGTTCGGGGGTTCGATCTCGGTACCTTACGATCACATCGACCCCCTAAGCCGCTAGGCCACCGACGCTCTCGTTATCATACTAGCTCTCAAATTGAAAATTAGTTTACGTACTCCTTCGTATTTCCCAGTAACACGTAAGCGATGTCAGCTGATGCCTATTCAATTAATAGCTAAGACGTACCGTTCGAGTATGTTGCAAACTGTATGTCTATCTATCTATACATATTATCCAATCTTTCGTGATTGACTGACTGGCAGAC
This sequence comes from Acleris cristana, assembly GCA_948252455.1. Lineage (NCBI taxonomy): Eukaryota > Metazoa > Arthropoda > Insecta > Lepidoptera > Tortricidae > Acleris > Acleris cristana. Next base: position 16,274,116 of record OX411784.1, read on the forward strand.
AACGCACGGCCTAAACCGCCGCACCTTAGAAGAAATAATTGTTTGAAAATCGGCCGTCATTGAGAAGTAATAGGGGATTAGCAGGAAAGTAATTCTACACAACCATAAAGTGAATTAGGGTACGAACAGCAAAAACATCAAATACGAAGGGCGGTGTTAAAAAAATGTCTTGTTAAGTGGGCGGTCAGCTATCAAAGTTTGGGAACCTATGGTCTAATGCCTTTACTTATCCAGTGTTTTTTAAGGCAAATAGTTATGATTTATTTAATTCTTGGTGACTGTACTATTTGTGCATTGCAGCAACAGAGCAACTAGCTGCAACTTGTTTCAGAGCTTAGTTGCATTCATTACATTTAGAATAACTTTGATTCAGGAACTAATCAGGGGGGATTTGAATGGGAGGGAGCATTATGTAGCCACTTAGGTGATTGTGCTTTGGTTCAGCCAAAGATTAAGCGAGACTTGGGGTGCATTCCTTTGAATCTGCATTTACTGCAGTACTGCGCTTCTATTCAACATGGTAAAAACAATATCGTTTTTGTCCTGTTATCGTATTGTCAACGTCTTGATAGCTCCTATTTTCTTGACAGTAATGGCGGCTGACGTCATAACAATACCTTAACAGGTAAACTACGATATCGTTTATACCGCCTAGAATAGAGGCGCTGGGAAAGTAAGTAATATCTGTCTATAACTGGCCACTTTGCAATAGTATTAAGCGAGATAAGCTAGCAGGCCCTCTATTCAACACGGTAAAAACCATGTCGTCTTTGACCTGCTATCGTATTGTCAACGTTTTGATAGCTCTTATTAATTTACTCGACAGTAAAGGCGGCCGAGTTAGAAACAGTACCGTAACTGTTACCGCCTAGAATAGAGGCGCAGATATGCTGATATTTCTGCGAGTAAACTAGAATACCTAGATGCAGAATTATTAGTCTAAACGACGGACGACAGATGCAATATAGTTTCGAAAGAACAAGATAGATAAAGAAAAAAATATGATTATTAACTTTAACAATAAAATTCTATAACTTTTTTTGCAGTTATGTTCTCTTTTTTTAAATCTATTGTAGTCATATCCATTACGGATATTGATCGACATTATTTTGACGTAAATTGCATCCGTCGTCCGCCCATTAATTATTACATGGAGTACTGTCAAAGTATCGACCTGATTTGTTTTTAACTCAGCCGCCATTACTATCAAGTAAATAAGTGCTATCAAAACGTTGACAATACGATAACAGGTCAAAATCGATATCGTTTTTACCGTGTTGAATAGAGAAGCCCTGTCATTGACGATTTACCCGATGTACCTCTAAGACTAGTGTTTCGGTTGCTACTTGATCGTTGGGCGTCACAGAACAGGTGTTCGATCGGACGTGTAAGTGCCCAGCGGTGGGCAATAAACGTGGGGCATAACGCGAGCACGTGACCCGAGGGTGGGACCGTCGAAATGTTTTGATGGTCTAGAGGGACAAAACGATATTATTTAACTAATTTTAAACACACTAATCAGAAAAAAGTGACGTACCTTCATTGACTTCAACTACTTATCTAAACTACTTTTGGTAGTCAGATTGACTTGAGTTTTTACGCTATGTTCTTGACAATGTTATGTTTTTTTTATTATACAGTAATAACAGTAGGAATCCCTAAAAAAAACTATACTTAAACAGAACTAAGAAGTCGTCTTATTAAAAGCGACTTTATCACCTGACCATTGTTAGAAGTAAAGGCAACAAGTGTTATTAAAAAACTTTTTTTACTTACTTGATTTTTTACTCTAAATGGTTAAATAATAATATTAAAAATAAAATATTGTTCACAAAAGTTTCTAGGCCAACTGATCTCTAATCGCCCACGTCAGTCGCAACCCAATCACAATCGGGCCAGCCACAATGCGCATTGTTCGCCGGAAATCACACCGTTCCTTTGTACTTCCGGTTTCGATTTTACCTCCACGTGAGCTTTTGTGCGCCGCGCTGCATTTACTGCAGCTTTTGTGGATATGTCGCATCGAACGTGGGTTTTATGACTTACTAGCGCCCTCGCTTTGCTTGAGTTTATGTGAGATTTCTGTAACACCCGTACGTAATCCAGAATGTATTATACATAAAAACCTTCCACTTTTATGTCTCTATCGATTGATGAAAACCGCATCAAAATCCGCTGCGAAGTTTGACAGATCTAAGCGTACCTATATACAGAGGGACAGACGATGGGAAGGTATTGGGTTGGTCCGCGTAGAAGTAGTGTACCGCTATTCCCTCCGAAACTGTCTGATTTTCTAGGATAATTAAAGCTCTGTGCAAAAGTTTTGACGCGTCAAAATGCCAAGACGTATCAAATAAACACATTTGGCCATTTATAATGTTAGTTATGAAGTATATGAATTAATTTACAAGGTCGTCGATTAATTGTAACTCCTAAAAATCGAAACTTATAAAAGTCAAAAGCAATATGGTTTCGCGGAGTAGAATAAAAGCCCTGTTCTAATCGTTAAAACCTAATATCATCCCTTTACTTGCTCAACCTCGTCTCTGATCGAATAGTTAGATAGGAAAGTAGTCTTAATTCTTTAAGGAACATGAGTGCTTTTCCTATCTAACTATTCGATCAGATACGAGGTTGAGAAAGTAAAGGGACGATATGGCTCTTGCCGCCATTACTGTTTAGTAAATAAGAGTTATTATAACGTTTCCATTTCAAAAGCAATATCGTTTCACAAAGTAAAATATAGCCCCAGGTGTACCCTTTTGATGTAAAATTTGCTTTTAACGCCTTTGATATCACCTAACTTAAATGAAGGCCCTGGTTGCCCTAGGGTCACGGCCGAGCATCGAACTCCGACCCTAACCTCGCAGCCACTTATCCACTAAACGTGTTTTAATCAACACGCAATCAAACTTTCAATTGGACTTGTTCGTAAATTGGCTACGTGGGAACGAAGTGCTACGAACTTAACGCGCTACGCCGTAGACGCTGCGCAGGCGGCGCTACGAGACCGAGTATGGATGGGACAAGTTTTAATTATGTTATACTAGTTTCTGCCCGCGACTTCGCCCGTTTAGATATAAATTCTCTCGGGAACTTTTATATTTTCCGGAATTAAAAGTAGCCTATTCGTTCATTAGTCATTCATGGCCGGGTCGAGAGAAGGAGATGGAGGTATCGTACTTTCAAATTCAAGTTAAATAATAATATTTAAAAAAATCTAAAGTTTGTTACTTATGTTGCGGTTTCAAGGGTTCCGCACCCAAAAAGTGAAAACAGGACCCTATTACTTAGACTCCGCTGTCCGTCTGTCTGTCTCTCCGTCTGTCGGTCACCACTCTGTATCTCATGAACCGTGATAGCTATACAGTTAAAATTTTCACAGTAGATGTATGTCTGTTTCCGCTATAATAATAAATACAGAATAAATTAAATATTTAAGGGCTCCCATACAACAAACGTGATTTTTTTGCTAATGTCGTATAGTAGTGTCGGCTGTGCGTTGATATATACTCGTAAGTCAGTCAGTTTTGCCTTTTATATATATAGATGGTACGGAACCCTTCGTGCGCGAGTCCGACCCGCACTTGGCCGGTTTTTTTGTTATATTTAGCTTAGTTTAGTGTGTGTGCTATATGTGTGTTATCTGCCTTGGTTTCACTGGATGGTTTAACGCCAGCATATCGCTGAGTTGGAACCATTTCGTGACAACACTTATTTTGTCTATGTCAGTATTTTGTTCCTTTTGTATGTCTGTTTCTCACCAATACATATTAAGTATTTCTTTCTTTTCTTTCTTTTCTATGTGTTAATCCAGGGCATAAGCTATCACAGCTCCAAATTTCATCCAATTCCGTCCAGCTATTGCAGCGTGAAGGAGTAACAAACTAACACACACATACACACACACATAATATTAGTGGGATAAATATGCAGTAGCACCAATATTGCTGTGTTTTAAATGTGTAAACTGCGCCGAGACAATTCCTGTTTGCCCCAAGTTCCCCTGGCCGCGCGCTCCACATGTTGACTCGACGTGTTCGCTGTTTGCACTAAGTTCGCCGGAATTCTGATTGCCCTGACTACTAACATTTAACTTAAATTTGAATTTGATAGTAACGTTTATGCAAGTTAACTGACTTAACTCAACTAAATGGCTTGAATGAGTTATTATGAAGTTACTTCCTATTTTGTAGTAAGTATTATGATTTATAAAGTTTAAAGGCTATGTTAGGTTAACTGTTTAAAGCACAATTCATAATTCCGTAGTGTACAGTACAACTAGTTTCTTAATATAGATCGGGAAACTTCATTTTTCTATTTATCACGAACGACAAATATACTGTCAGTTGCGAGTGCAAGGGTGATAGCGATAGCCAGCTGAAAGCTATTAAGAAGCTGGGAGTACTGTATTAAGTTGCTGGTAATTTTGTGAATGGTACCGCATTTTTATGTGAAATTAAATAGAATAAATTAACTACGTAGGCTACAGCTTTTTTTTTAAATGTTACACCATAAGTATATACTTATCAAATAAAAGTTCTTAAACAAAACAAAAAACAAAACCATATTAACAAGATAAACGCATCAGTTAACACATCCATATAAACTGTTTCAAAAATTACACAAAACGACACATTTTAAAGGCTAATAAAACACGGCGTGGAAATCCCTAAGCGCTTCTAAATCTCTAAAAAAACCAGCGCAATACAGCTTCATCCGTGTCCAGACTGAGCGAGTAGATTAAAGTAGCAAGTAGTCCAAAAGAAAAAGGCAGTATGAGAGTATCCAAGTCTATACCCATGCTGTCTTTTTGCTTTGCTCAGCAGTAACTCGCTTCGCACGTTTCAAACTAAAAGAAACAACTTGATACAAAACCTGGTTTAATTTAGAACTTTGTACACACACGCTAGATTACAATTTCGTATGATTTTAATGTTACAGTGGTCACTATTGAGTTTTGTTCACTATTTTCAAGCTTACCTGGGTTGAGCCCGGCTATAGTCGCCTAGTTTGATCGCAGCGATTATTGTAAAAATGGTGGTCATTGCTGTGAAGCATGGGGGACTGCATAAACCCTTTTATTCCAGCTAATAGAATTGCGATACAGTGATTTTCTTTTAGTAAGACTTATGTGTTAGACAAAAATATTGCTTTTGAGACTTGTTTATTTTAGTAGACCCTACTTTTTTCTTGCATTTTTTTGCCTGCCCTTCGAAAGTAATCTGATAAGTTCAAAGTGCTCGGCGGAAGAGATCTCAGGATCACTCTCCAGCTCCATCGTCAGATCAGCTCTCAAACACTACATGAAATTGTGATCATAAAATGCAGTCCTTAAGAGGATTTCACAATGCGACAAAACGGCGAAGGCGGCGCTTAAATCGCGTAGCTATCGATAAAAATCCAAACCTACAAATTTAGCTTCGGGCGATAACGTTTCTCACCCCCTATTTTTTTTTAATTTGTTTCCTTCTTGTATCTTTTTTAGTGAAAAGGAAAACGTACAGGCCTAGTTTTTCATAATATCTACAACATATTCAAAAATGGTTAAATTCCGACTAGATTTAAGGGGGTATAACGTTAAACGTTATCGTGTTTTGTATGGAAATTTTTAGCCTCACGTACTCCTCTTATTCAACTTCGATCGTTGGTATTTTTGATCGAATTTAATTAACTATCTGCTTACAAAAATAAATTGAGCAGTTTTTGTAATTGTGAGATAGAAACCTTTTATTTTTTCAGCTATCAAGAAAACCTCTACACGAATTACGTACGAAATTATATGATTTCTTTCAAATCGCTATAACATAAGAAGTTACTAAGATGACCAGACATGCTCTTTCCATGCACCCGTCACTTCCAATGGTTGTCAAAACTAAACGCATTAATATCCTTGTAAAATGATCCCTGAATCATCCGAGCCTCATAAATCCCCCAGCAGATACGACGGCGTCGAATGCGCTGTCACGGCGACTCGCGGCGCGTTAAAAATGGCTGCTGTCCAGCTGCAACTATACCGTGATGCATCGCTAGCTGCAGTTCTGGGGCACTCAGTTTGACAATCACAATTAGTTTACAAATACAGAATCTATCTATTTATACAATGCACTACCTACTCGTAAACTGCTGAACATAGGGACTTGAAATTCGGAAGATATACTCCTTGGGGCGAGGGGTGCACTAAGAAAATAATTTTATAAAACAAACTCCAAACGGGAAGAAAAGAGGAGTAGTGCAAAACTAATTCTACGGGTGCAAATAAATAAATATGAGGGGATGATCTCACACTCAATAAAACCCAGCCTACCAGCCCAACCTAGTCCCAAACTAAGCTCTAGATTTGTACTATGGGTATTAGACAACGGTATAAATACCTAAAAGTAGCAGGTGTCCTCTAGAAGGTCTTATAAGGTGCTTACTTGTTATTGTTACACTTTTTTAAGGCACTTATTCTAGGAAGTTAAAAATTAAAAAAAACCGCTTCTTGAGTGTCTTCTTTCGGTTCTTAGCAACTTGTGCGGATTGTGTTTGCAATTTACCATTAACTTTTACAAGCGACAATATTGCAAGCGAGAGAAATATGGGTTAGATCCTTTCGTATTAGAAAATCTAAATTTCTGCAGTCGATAATTAATTTTGCTAGAAGGCAATATGTCACTTTTTCTGTAACCATATCGTTATCATATGTTTTTTTATTCACGAGACTATAGCTCTTATCCTATACCAATCAATAGTTATCGGATCTAAAACCAGCTCTTGTCTCTACAAGACTTCTCGTTCGAGCGATTTATATTTTGAAATTTATACAATTACGTAACAAGTCGCGGGTTGTTTAGGACTGTGTTAAGTCAATCGGCCTATCCGTCCATTCAATACAAAGTAGTATTTGCTGTAAAAACCTCAATAAATAGCGATCAGCTATAAATAGTTAGCTTTATGTACGAGGGGTGATCAATAAGTTTTGAGAATCAGTATGAACCATCCACTTAATGATATTCTTTTAATGTGGAATATACCACGGCACTAATCAAAATTAAATTAGAGAAAAAAAATTTATACATTATTCATTTGTTTTTCTGCGATAGCTAAACAAAAAACATCTGTATGAATACAGTTTTGTAATACTTTGGAGCGGTGTGGAGAAAGTTCTTTTACACTAATAAAAAATATTGTTATTAAAAATGAAACCTTGATTTATCATTATGATTTAAAGGATTAATAAGTTATCATTGCAGTGGTATTTTTATCTCCAGCTCTGTAACCAAATTTTAGGGTGGTTTTTTCGGCCTTTTCCAGGACTATTGAAGCCTACAAATAAATAATGTGACATTAGTTTTTAACAATTGAGTTCAAATAATCTAGGAGAGTTATATAACATTATTCTATCATAGTTATGGGAAAATATTAAAAATAAGATGAAGAAAAAAAAAACTAATTTGCGGCAGGAATTGTGCTTCAGAGCCTTCTAATTGACAAGGGTGCTGCTCATCGACCAAAGATCAGAACTGATAACCGCTGTCCTCGTTATTTAGCCCTAACTTTCGACTACTACTTCTCATTCACCGATGTTCAAAAAAAACTATATAATAATCACGAGCTGGTGATGACTTAGGGAAGGTACAAAATTTGACCATTTAGAACTCCAAAAGTAAAATTATTTTTATAGTGGCAAAATAAAACAATTGAATGAAGTTAATAAGTGTTTGGAAATATAGAAAGTGTGCTTATTCCAATTAAAATATAACGATTTATATATTTCCTATTTTTAATACCGATTATCAAAACTTATGGATCACCCCTCGTAGTTATCGCGCGGTATGATGTTATAATGAGCGGTAAATGTTTTCGCGTGCAGTTTTACATATTTATAACATACATACATACATTCACATATATAAAGTTTCATAAAATTAAGAGTTTTTTTCCGTATATCCATTAAAAAGTATTTGAAAAACGTGTGCGAAACTGATATCTGAGGGCTTATTGTCTAACGCACTCGCAATCACGATCGTTTTCATTTTGAAAATCGAAGGCTTGTCTGCATACAAAATGAAAACAATTGCTCCACTTTGACGCCGGTTATGATTGCGAGTGCGTTAGATAATAAGCCCTCTGGTCTAAATAAAACGGTACTTTTAGTTTAAATCATTTTTTCCCCAAGATATAACTTGAAAAAAAAAATCATACCGCCATATTTACAGATGCGCTCTCTGAAGCACTATTTACACTGATACCCAAGCCTACATACATATCTCACCTAGTCCCTATTAACTAGTAAGAGCGCTAATAACCGCGTGCCTGCCACAACTCACTGCGTCTCGGCTCGAAGGGCCGCGTGGTCGTGGCTCGCATTGTCTTCGGTTGAATAATAGCGGCACGTGTAGGGTTAAGTTTCCGAACAATTGCATTTGACGTCTCCGGAACCGGGGGATATGCGTCTTTAGAAATTTAGGGTTCATCTACATAGCTCAAAAGCAAATAAACGTATCATGATATCCTTTCATTCGCTGGTACCCATACATTATATGGAAACATTCGTAACATAATCCTTTAATAGGAAACACGTGGTCTTAACGCAGTCCTCTCGGCCCTCACACCTCGCCGCGTCTCACGCTCGCTGCATCCTCCGAGTACCGCGAGGGAGGAACAGGGAGGAACAGGGAGGAACAGGGAATACCAGGAATGTCATACCAACGAGTATTACGGTGGATTTTAAAGAAATGAAAAGTCGCCGACTTTTCAGCCTCTCAAATTAACCTAGTTCAAAACTATGCTCTAGGCTTGTACTATGGGCACTAGATAACCGAACGATATACATACTTATGTAGACATACTTACATACATAGAAAACATCCAAGAATCCCTAATACCTCGCTCATCATACAAATATTTACTGTTACTGGAGATCGAAGCCGGGACCACTAGCTTCATATGGGGTTATTACATGTATAAATATGACGAATGAACGTAATACTATTACATATTTGCAGTAAAATATGCAGTTAAACCTCTAAAGTGTACGTTTGTTATCACAATATAACAAATTAGTAGTTACAGTCGAGTTCAAAGAGTCTGTGAGAATTTAGAAGGTGCTTCAGGTTTGTATTTCTCTTTCACTCGCTCTTAATAAGAGCGTATGAGAGCGAGTGAGAGACCTGTACAAACCCGAAGCACCTTCTAAGAGCTATCCCACTGTAAACACTTTTGCACCTAATTTCAATGCGATAAAAGGGCAAATGTGCACACATATTTAGTCACCTTTATCTTTCCTATGAGTTTAATATCAAGTATATCAAGCTAGTATTTTCATTATCAACAACAAAAACAATTAAGTATTTCCGCCCCCAAAAATACTTTTGTCCGCATTATCTAATTTGTGTAATAGATATACGAAATCTGTCCGCGCCGCCGAACCTCGGGGCCCATTGATTGAAGGGTCAGTGGTTACGGAAGCCTTTGTAGCTACCGGCCGTGGGATCAATCCGAATGGTGCCACTGGCGCCACTTAAGCATTTAGGAGTATTTAAGTAATTACGAGTATGTTTGCGAACTATAAATTAATAGCTTATAAACTATAAATTGACAAGTGACTACGTTTATAGGGTTCCGAAGTCAAACTAGGACTCCCACCCCTCCCTATAGCCAAAACTGCAATAAAAATCTGAAAAATATTTTAAATAAAAGTAGTTATAACGAATTCAAAAGGAAAACTAACACGACTAAGTAGTGGTAGACTTGGGTGTCCCTCGGATTCCCTAACAACGTATGTCCTAACACATCGTTTGTCCGATTTTTCATTTACCCTAAACTGCTTTTTAGATGAGTCAGGCAAGGTTTTAAGTTTTCCAATTATATCTGCGGTTCGGTTAGGTTAGGGTTGTATTATAACAACACTAAAAACTTTTAAAATTTAAGCGAAAATGGTTTTAGGATAAATGAAAATTCTGACAAACGATGCATTAGGACAAATGACGATTAGGGATTCCGTAGGAGAACCGAAATAAGAACCAAAGCGATAGACTGACTCGAATTTTAGAGATGTTATAAACATTATGAATGTCTGTATCTAAACTATTTGACCGGTTATATTGATAAGGTGTCAAAATGATTTATTATAAAACCGGGCAAGACCATGTCGGACCATACTCAGTGTATTATTCCGACGCCGTCATTACCTACAACACTAGGCTACACTACTACACTAGGCCACCGCGGTCCTACCTGTAGACCTTACCTGTGTGTTCTGTTCACAGCACCCCCCGACTGCGCGCCGGACGAGCAGTCCTGCGGGCAGTACGCCTGGAACAAGACCTACTGCTACTCGGCGCACTACCGCTGCGACATGCACGTCGACTGCATGGACGGCACGGACGAGGCAGACTGCAGTAAGTGCACCAAAATATCACGAGGATTTATCAAAAAAAAGCTTCACACGTCGGAAATTCCCTAGGGTTAAAAAAAGCAAGGATAATTTTTATCTTTGCACATTGTTGACGCGTGTATTTTGATAATAGATAGAAGCTTTTTTGCCAATATAATTCCTGCTGATTTGTACATTACTATTTATTATTTATAAAATTCAAGATATAAACAGTTAATAAATATAATGCTATTGCATCTTGTTTGAAAAACATAAAAGGCCAATTATTCACAATTAGAAAGAGGGATTTGAAGAGGATTTCAACTTAAATTAATTAAGTATTATTTAACGAGCTACCTGCCCCGGCATTGCCCGTGTAGGATTTAGAATCTAAACGTATATCATACTTATTACCCACCCGGAATACATTCTCTAATCTATAAACTACGCAAATCTAAATAATAAATGTAGGTACAAACCGATAGAGAGACTTATCTCATTCTACCTATTTCAAGAAGATAAAAACAACAGATGTACACGTTTATATCTTAAATACAAAACAAAAACTATCAATTTAACTTCAACTTCCTCGATCTCCCCCAAGAAGCCACAGAAGTTATTAGATTGTCCTTTCGACATAGAAAGTTTGTTTCGTGATCTTACCGCGTGAGCTGGGGACGACTTGGAGTATGATCTAGCACATGTATATTATGACTAGTACCGTTCTCGTGAACAATTATGATGCCTTAGATTTTGTCAGTATTAACTGACCATGGAAAATAAACCAAGGTAGGTTTTTATTCTAAGCTTCCGTCAAAAGTTTCATTTCCGGGACAAGCCCTTATTGCTGACAAACAGTTTAACCAAAGTGCCCAACAAGATACATACATAAATACAGCAGTTACTATAAGCAAAACTGTGAATTAAGTAAGATTATATGAAAATATAACATCTACTATCTGCTTATCAAGACCAAACTAATGAGTCTCAACACTGTGGATCTAGGTTAAGTAACGCAGAGATCCTGTCGCCACCTTCCAACACCATCGTAAGATCAGCTCTTGATTAAATAGATACCATAATTTTATAACTGGTTCTAAACTGACATAGAAATACTGCACGTTGATAAAAAGGTTGTAAAAATCGGCGTGTGACAACTTTTTGTGAGTCACCAAACGTTATTTCTGGCATAATTAAATGCATCCCATTTCAGTCCCTATGGTTGGCAACGCAGTTTTGAGATTTTTTGCTTTCTCCATGCCATAAAAAACTGTTGATTGATCCAAGTAGTACCTACAATACACAACAACTAGTGAACCCCATTCATAAGCGTACCTCAATCAATTACATTTCTCTTACGATGTCTCAAGCATGTGCCCATCGTGCAGCAAACAATAACTGTACGCTGACCCGAGTCGCCGTAAGACATATTGTGATAAGCAATCCGTCAACTTTCTACATTGCGTGACCTTTCACCTCGATCCACGCGGCAGATAAAGCCCGCTGTGGCTTATTCGATGGAACAACTTCCCCAACTAACTCCCATAATCCTCTTAAGCCGCTAAACGATTAAATCGAATCATCAATCACAAACGCTTATAAACTAGCGCAAACCCCGCCCGAGTTGGGTCTGTATTGGGAGCGTATTAAAAGTTTCCAGCCGCAAACGTTTGCTTCCATCATTACTGTAGCCATCCAGACGCATGCGATCATTCCGGGCCGTGTTTTTAAACAAACACGACAAAATACCGACCTATTTTAAAAGAGAACTCGACGAGCGAAGTGTCAACTTCCACCATTCAAACTTGGACCCTTTACCTCCCTAAAACACTCTCGTGTCAAGCAGAACGCTTGTACTCCCACAGTTCTGTGCAAAATGGATGGTCTTCAACAAGTAGACAAGTTTTAACGCAGTAGAGATTGCGTTTTTCTTTACTTTCGTATCGTGATGTCCTGTTTTCGTGTCGTGATTCAATGAAGGCGTGAACTTTGTTTATCGGAGAGTGGAAAATTGTTTCGGACGAACTAAAGGCAGTCCTGGGTCTGTCTCTATTCTACTAGGTAAAACCATATTGCTTTATAAATATGATAGCTCTTATTTGAATGGTGCTAGAGTTAAAAACAATAGGATTACATATCAAAAGCAATACGTTTTTCCCGAGTTGAATAGACCCATGCGGGCCTAGTATGGTTGCGTTTATCGCGTGACAAAATGTGGATAAAGCATCCGTCACTCTCGTACTTACATACTTGTTAGAAAGTGACGGATGTTTTATCCTCATTTTGGTCACGATGATATAATGAAATTCAACTTTAGAAGCATTATCATCTATTTGTAAATGCTCACACTAAATAAATAAGGTACAACACGCAATCTACCTATACTAAGTAATCATATGAAATACCCAAATGGTATCTTATTTTTAAGTATTTGCAGAAACGACTGGAACTTACCATTCCGTAAAGAGACACGCTCTTCAAAGTAAGATATATTTCACCTGTTCCAATGCTCAATAAGCTTGCGTGTGCATTTTTTCAATTGGAAATATTGCGAAACTTGTCTGTCCGCAGTCGGAGGAGACCAACTTTTAATAGCGTGCAATTATAGCCGCGCGTCTCGGAAGTTGTCGAGTGGATTGAAACACTTTCTACGTAGTTGATGTTTTTTGTTTAATAATATCTTTAGGTACTCGTAAGTATAAAACATACATTTATAATAAAGTCCCAAATTCACTTAAATATAGCTGCTTAATCATTCATTGACTGTTACAACGGTCATATTTATTACATAAAATGTCTTAGTGGGTTCAAACAGACTTGGTACCAATTTCACCAAACGATGTTAAATGATAATCAATGTTAATCGACTGTTAGTTCATAAATTTTGACAGCTGTTAACACTCTCATCGTCTGTTAAGTGGTTGGTAAAATTCGACATTAATATTATACACCCTCTACAAAAATAATTTGATTATATTTTGTTGCATAAAATCTCATTTCCTACAACTATAATAAAACTACTCAACGATTGTGACAGTTTTCAAATACCAAAAAACAAAACGAAAAATGAATAAACACCAAGAAAGTTAATGTCTTATGGCAACACTTTCAATCGTTATAATCTGTGGTAAGATAAAAGTTTTGTGGTTGTTCAGTTTATGCGGGAACCAATCGGCATAGAATTAAAGATGTATCCGGCTATCCATCCCCCGCCATTCCATCCCGGGTGCTGTTCTCTCCGGGATTTGCCTCCAATGTTTTTCGCCTTCTATTTGTTTGGAAACGACTTCATCTGCAATGGAGGAAGCAATCCCCTTTGTTTTTTCGGGAATCCATTTATTTCTCGCTTGATATTAGCTACTGTTGACCTTGGAATTTAGATTGAAAAGCCAGTTTCCTGGATTGTGTAGAAATTTTTGGTAACTGATTTTGTTTTGAAAAGTCAGTGAATTAGATTTGTAAATTTTGTGTTAACAGACACCTACCCTTTCCTACTTACATATTTTATAAGAATTATACTCCGATTATTCTAAGATGACAGCTCATATAAACACTTATTACACTTATTTCTTTAACTTTACATAAATACTACATCGGTACAAACCTAGCGACGCCGTTCAGGAATTTATATTATTAATCGCCTTTTTTTAAACACATCGCTTGTAAGTGTAGTAAGAGTAAGTGATTGAAATTACGAAATACGTCTGTCATGGGCATCATAATAGAATAATCAGAGTATAGGCGGGTTTCTGTTCATCGTACATCTATACAGATTGTACTAAAAACCTAGCAACTCTTGCATCAAAAACAGCCTCGCAAAGAGCCTTCTGTAGTCCGCATATATTAGAGGTGGGAATCCTTTGACAAGCGGCGGGCGCTAAGCCGGCGGCTCACCGGATTGACTCAATTCTGCGCGTGCTCCCCACCAGCCTACCCTGACCTCTACAACTCGCGATTTAAACTAGAAAACAGCCAGTTACACGGACGTGCAGGGGTCTCACGAGCTGGTTCCCGCTTTGTGTGACCAAAGGCATAAAAATAGTAGTGTTTGGGCTAAATTTGCATTTAATCTAGTGATGGAGATGCATGTATTGTGTCCTTTTGTGAGAGAATATGAGTGCGAGTGGTTTGGTTTTTAGATGGTTGTTTTTGTAATTATATTTCGTCTCTGATGTTCCCACCCCGTTAAGTTAATTCTATATTTTTCTGACTAGTTTGGTGATTCTTCGTTTCTTGTCTCAACGAAGTAGTATTAATTAAGAATTAAAACTATAATTAAATGCAGAGGTGCACCACGTGAGAATTATTTAAGGAACTACAACAGACATACTTGTTACCGGTGAAAAAACTAGCATAAGAGGTATTTGTAACCAAGACATTACAAATGTCTAAGGGCTTAAAGACCTACTTACCATCCGGTGGCCTGTATACTCGCTTTTATTTTTCATGCCATCCTTATAATGTTCTAAACCCTTATCCTTAAAATGCTAAAGTTTTTTTGTTTGTTTGTATGTTTTTTGCTCTATTTATATGGCATGCCTCACTCGATCGATGTTAAATTTGGTAACGAGGGAATGGGGAAAATAAAGAATTCTACGCGTAGGGAATCGCGGGCAAAAGCTAGTAAACATCATATGATAGAAAAGCATTGTAGCGTTATAGACTTATAGTACATTACCTCTACAGTAGCTTGCAACGAAATAGACCGGGCGTCTAGCAAAAAATAAAAATTGTGGAAGTCATAAAGGAAGAAATAACGGAATAAATCTTCCCGTATGAACCCGCAGACTAGCATGATAATACTTATTAACACACTTAAAAATGATCATTATTCAATATGAAATTAGGAGGCAACCTAGTTGCACGCCAGCCGGTATTGAGTGAATAACCGTTTGTTAGCAAACATTCACCATTCCGTTTGTAAGGTAATGGGTAATTTAGCTGCGAACAAGTGCCGCAGGTTGGAACAGCTCGATCATTACGATATTCTTCTGATCATGACCATTATGATTATCATTACGATACATTTCAGAAAGATAAAGTTGTAAACTGTTAAGTACTTTGATGATTATGTTATGAAATAATCTGTGCTGATCGATATTTAAATAATAAATTCTTTCATTGGCCGCAAATTTGGTTAGAACCATGGCATGAAAGGCAAAAAACTAATACGAAATTTCACTCGCGACTTCGTTTTATGTAAGACTTGCGTTTAGTTTTTCCTTTGAAACTACCCAGCAACTTTTATGATAAATTGTATCATGTTATGTTCCAAGGCTTTGAAGGCTTAGACCCGATACACATTGGGCGCTTTCAAACGCGCGCTTTGCCAACGCGCGTTCTGAGAACCAGGAGTTCTGTTGATGTGTACACACCACAAGCGCGCGCTTGCATGTGTACACATCAACAGAACTCCTGGTTCTCAGAACGCGCAATGGCAAAGCGCGCGTTCGAAAGTGCCCAATGTGTATCGGGTCTTAAGCTGTTGCCATACCAAAATTTCATTGAAATTCGTTTGGCACTTTCCAACATAGTCTTACAATGCATTTATTTATTCGTTTGTAGGTACCTATATAGTGAAAATACTTATATTAAGAAGGTACCTATGTGTATGTTTTGTGAATTTAATTATCTAAATAAATTTTGCATCTACTGTTGTAACTTTTGCAAATTGAAAGTATGAATACCTATTGGTAAAATAGTGCTATTGTATACAAGTGCCCCGCTGGTGTATTCTGTGCCGTGCTCAGCTGTGCATAGATTAATGGGTTGTTTCGTGTCGAATGAGGCGTGTCCCGCACAATACACACACATACATACATGCAGTACGAGTCGTAACAGTACTGCTCGTTACAATATCGGGAATGATTTAGACCAGTGACTAAAGTGACCAAAGTGATCTATATCGACCCCCCGGGGTCGGCGACACGACCTGCAAGAGGTTCATGTGAGCAGAAAAAATGGGGGTCCATATGATGAATATGGGGGTCCGCGATAATGGATCCCATTTAAGCAGGTCGTGACTTTAATTTTGGCTTTCCATTAATGGAATAATCCATATTCATACATAAGAACATACTTACCTACTTACTTACGTAACACTTTCTTATACTTAAATACTTAAAGAAACTCAAATCTAAGTATCGACATAAATTAGGTACGTTTTTTTTGTGTGTGTGAGTTTTTGTTTTTGTTTTTATGTACTAATATCCGATTAAACCTAATCTTACAAGAATTGGTTACCAGTTATTGTTTGCAAACCTTCGAGTAATTTACCCAGAAAAGCTTTCTTCCTTGTCGTTTAAGAGCAAAGCGAGCATTTTAGCGTACGCTGTAAGGTTACTTTGAACACGTTTCCAAGATAACCTATGCTGCATTATCTAACCTCTTTGAGTTATCGGCACAAAGGCGAGCCAAAGCCTTTTAACATGATGTATGTTACATGGAAACAACGTTACTGCGAGCAGACCGGCCAGCCACGGTAATGAGATCGGCCATGGTAATGACGTTAAGCCACGGTAATGAGGTTTAAATTTGTTCAGCGTGTCGAATTAATTTGCTAACATTATGTATCGTTCTTTATTAAGTTTGTGAAGTGCTTTAATGCGAAGTTGGAAACGCGTTTAAGCTTAAATTAATTATGTGTACTCATCATTTGCAGTGCTTTTAATTAATTTAGTCGATGATGATTATATTCACACTTAAGATATGGCCGAGAGTTAACATAACGTATAGTTTAGGTATATCTTTTGATGGGTCCGTCAAATTGGAAATTTGGGAATTTATATATAGTTAAATTTATTAATAATAGAATATAAAAAGCTCCTTAAAATTGAATTAATAATTCTAATCTTAGGTGCACGGCAGCGCGCGATTTAATCCGAAATTATCAGGTTACCCAATTTAATATGATCCCGGTGAATTCCGTCGGTTTGTCCGACCGTAATAGCAATACGCTTACCTTAATTAGAATACCGCTAGTAAGGCGGGGCTCGGGGGAAATTTCACACGCGGGCGGACTCGCGGAGCTGTTTACGATACATCCCGCAACACGAACACTTTATTTGCATACACATCTTAGAAACCGGTCAAGTGCGAGTCGGAGTCACGCACTGAGGGTTCCGAACCGCGGCACAGTAGGTATCGAATCGAATCAGCGCGAGCCCTTTATTAGTACCTAATTGTTGTTTTTCTTCAGGGTTTGTAATAGAATGATACCAAATTTGACACTACCGTTTTTACGATATTACAAAAATAAAAATAAAAAATCTTATATTGGAACCCCCTTTATCATTTAACTTAATAAAAAAAAGGTATTGAAAAAATAATATGTAGTTAAACAATGAGTTTCCGAAAAAAATTTGAACTTTTTGATGCCGACTGTACTTTTTTGCAAAATCATTATCTGCTTATCAAAGCCATACGAATGAGTCCCAAGTTCCCAACACAGTAGGTCTACGTTAAGTATAGCGGAGATCCTGTCGCCACCTTCCGACTCCATCATCAGATCAGCTCTTTGATACCATAATATTATTATTGCATTGTCATGTTGGATAACATAATTATTACTGGTGACTGTACCATAGCATCACTTTTTTTTGCATTATTGTTGTGCTTCGGAGCCGACAACCGGTGAAATGACAAAGCATAAAAGCATTCCCTATAACCACTTAGGGTTGGCAACACATCTGCTGTCTTAAAATTGTCATCGTAAGATTGCAATCTTGAGATTTCAATTGTCTATGGGCTTCACATTTTTCTGTTCTATTATCAACATGTTCAACAAATGTTGATACTTCTTCATATCAACATGACATTGAGCATTGATCTTTTGTTGCAGTATACCGCAAGTGTCAGCCAGATGACTTCCAGTGCGGGGTGGAGCAGGCCGTATCCGGGAAGATAGCGCTGCAGGGACCCTGCATACCGAAGGAGAAGAAATGTGATGGGTACGTGATACTGTGAGCTTGTAGTGCCTGTGGATGATGATTATAACTACAACCTAATATAACTTCTGATGTGTGGGTTAAATTTATTTTATAACTAGCGGCCCGCCAGCGGCTTCGCCCCGCTGCAAATTTCTGACTTTCCCGGTGGATTTTTCAATTATTTTCTGTCATACAAATCTTGTCCTGACAATGACGAACACAACAAAAAAGAAATCAGCCAAATCGGTATAGTCTTTCGGAAGTTATGCGATCACATACATTTTGGCGATTCATTTTTATTTATATAGATATTTGTGGAGAAGAGACGTCAAGGGCACCCATGACCCATGAGGGTATGTGCTTCCAACGACCTTTCGGCCTTGCTTCAAGAATTGGGGTTAACAGATTTGTTTCTTTGGGATACGGAAAAAATCTATGGTTATGATTTTTACAGGTCGGGCGAGGCTATTCCGACATAGGGGTAAAAGCGTAATTGAAAGATTTTGAAGGAATAAAACGTTAAATTATTTTCGCTCTCTTTTATAGAAATTAAGGTACTTAAACAACTATAATGGGGCGCAAAAATAGCTTTAAATCATTGCATACCCTTGAGAAAAATGAATAGGCGCATACCCTCCGCCGGAATAGCTCCGCCTGATTTTTTGTTTCTTTTTACCTGTCTAGATTTAAATAAATTTACGCCTATCCAAAATTACCACACCACACCACATTTCAACATTTACCTATCCTTTACCTATATTGTTGACTGACAAACTTTTATGTCACTCGACACTTTACACGCGCAATATGTCCAACACAAAGCGTGCCTCGTAACCCGATTACCGTCAAGTCCTCAACTGTTCCCATACAGGTTTTAATCCAATTCGTCAACCGATACGAATCCGGCCGCCTCCTGACTGAGGCCCAATACGAAAATAGCATTATCGAGTTACGGGCTATTTGAATCGGCCTGTAATGTTATCCCGTTAAGATTGATTAAATTTGACGTTGATTAGACGATTGTCTGAAATTAGGTTGGAGGTTGGAGCAAAAATGTATAAAGTAATTTCGGGAGGAAGCCTTGAATATTGAAAAAGAGGAATGTATTTCATCCATTGGAAAACAATGTCAGACGTTAATTTTAGAATTAGCTATCAAAAGATGTAATAAAAGAAGCCGGGAAAGATCTTTTATGATTATTTTGTAGTAGAGTACAAAGAAATGTATTCATTTTAAATCTTATTACACAGCAGTAGGTACCTAAGGTAATAAAGTGGATACATCTCTTAGTAGTCGACTGTACCTATGACGATGCGTTTAGCCTAGTTGATAGTGACCCTGCCTATGAAGAAAGCTGTCCTGGGTCGGTTCCCGGTTAGGGTAAATATTTGTGTGATGAGCGAGAGCATTTTGTGTCTAAGTCGTCGACGTTTTCTATGTACATATTTAATTATGTGTTTCTCTATAGTTATAAGAAAGTTTATCTTCTAAAGTACCCATATTACATTTCTAGAGCTTAGTTTAGGACTAAGTCAATCTGTGGTGATTGTCCCCTAAAATTTATTTATTTATAGAACTCTGTACAATAAACCTGTTTAAACATACCGATTGAACTCGATTTCAATAGCCTGTGATCACACTATTTGTCTCGTTCTCTCCAGTTACCTAGACTGCAGGACGGGCAAGGACGAGGAGGGCTGCGCAAACACCAACGGCACGCTGTGCCGGCTGGACCAGTTCCGCTGCGAGTCGGGCACCAAGTGCGTCAACATGTCGGCCAAGTGCAACCACGAGAACGACTGCGGCGACAACTCGGATGAAGCGCACTGTAGTAAGTATATTGCTGCAGTTCAACAAGTCGCGACCGTCCCACGTGATAAGCAGAGGTCGGAATAGGTACCTAGTGCTTATTAACCTAAACTTGACGCATGTTCATTCATGCGTGAGTGAGATGGGAATACGTTATTGAATGAAGATGCATCAAGTTTAGGTTAATAAGCACTACCTATTCCGACCTCTGGTTATAACAGATGTTGGGGAAGCCAAAGAAACTGCTCTTCCGCATTATTATGCTGAATTTTAATTTTCCCCACTCGAAAAGAGAAGTGTTGTATGTTTGACGCCTGGACGCCTGGTCCGCTGCCTGGTGTGGAGCTGTCTCCGTAGCTTCCAAAAGGATGAACCGTTTTAAATGCTCTTTTAAGTTGGAAGCTAGTTTCATCTGATTGGTTTTTGACAATTTTTTATTAAAATCGGCGAGCCGTTGAAGAGCAGTCAATGGTATCCCATTATCATAAACCCAACCTTACCTACTTACCTTATTATGAGCATGTTTTTTGGGAGCTTTTATTTCCGATAGTAAACATCCTTCCACTTTATAACGAGCTTATATATTTAATTCAATCCATCAATCAATGAATTTATTTATTTGTTCTAATTCTACGATAACTTCTATAAATTAACCCTTTACCTCCCCAGGTTTCCCCCCCTGCCACATCGGGCAGTTCCGCTGCAGCAACGCCCTGTGCATCCCGGCGACCTTCCACTGCGACGGGTACAAGGACTGCCGCGACGGCTCCGACGAGGCCAACTGCACGGCCATCGCCTGCCCCGACAACAAGTACCTGTGCCCGCGAGGCGCCCCCGGGGGGCACCACAAGTGCATAGCCAGGAGCCAGCTCTGCGACGGGAAGAAGGACTGTGAGGATAACGCTGATGAAGACGCTGCTTGTTGTGAGTAGTCTTTGTTCTATTCTTTAAATACTGCACTCTCTCTCTAAATTTAATGACTCGAAAATTGACAACTTTTACACAGGAAATCCGTACTTTTGTTTCAAATTACACTTGTACAGTTTTGTGGGACAGGCGGCTGATCTTTATCACTATTTGAATAAAAGAAATTCTTTGTTCATGTGAGTGCTTGGAATAGCCGCTACCGACTATTCTAAGATCCAGCTGCAAGATATGCAGAAGACTGCAAAAAATAACAGATGGGTAAATTCTTATACGGCAATCCAAACCACATTACCGGGTGGGATGGGTTACCCGCATGAGTTAACTTCATCAATATCTAGACAATGCATTTCGCGTCAGATTCGACCGAGGGAAAATTCCTAAGAATAGGATCCATTTAAAAAAAATGCTTGGTGTCGTCAATGTCATTAGAGATGCCAAGTCATTTGTAACTTATAGGAAAATCAACCTTACTGCTGTAGAATGTCTTTGACTTTGATTGACTTTGAACCTAAGGTGGGTTACTTTAAGTCTTTGACTGTAACTCCAACCAAAATGTTTATCCTTCCAGCGACGGCGTCGTGCCCAGCGCTGGGCTGCGAGTACAAGTGCGTGGCGTCGCCGTCGGGCGGCACCTGCGCGTGCGCGGCCGGGCTGGCGCTCGCGCCCGACAACAAGACCTGCGTCGACCGCGACGAGTGCAAGGCGTGGGGGTTCTGCCACCAGCTGTGTGTTAACACCCCTGGCTGTAAGTTACTACTTACACTAATCTTAAGCCCTATATATATTGGACAAGGCAAATACAGTCAGCCAATTTGATTTCTAGGCCATTATGAACTATGTTAAAGTGACGTTGTCAACCAAAACGTAAGAGACTTCGTATGATTTGGTTTACAAAGTCCATAGTGGCCAGGAATCAAATTGTTTGACTGTACTGTGCCAAGGACAGTGAAGTGAAAAAATTTAAAAGTATTATATTTGGATCCACTGGCAAGAGAACTTGACTCGCTACTGTTCAATCCGTTTACACTACTATACTGCCTCCCGTCACTGTCCATTGTCCTTGACCAATGTTAATCGGGCTTTACAGATGGGCTCTTTAGGATACACTTCGACGACGCCTTTAGGATCTTTTATGCAATTACCCTCTTACACACGCAGCTATTCGAATGCGCAGGTTTCTTCACGATGTTTTTCCTTCACCGTAAGAGTATTGGATAATGTACCTAAAATAGAAAAACTCATTAGTACATGGTTATCACGGGGCTCAAACTCGGTACCTTCCGATCACGAGCGAACCCCTAAGCCACTGGGCCACCGACTGTCTTTTAACTTCTTACTCACCACTTGGGCGTTTAAGACTGCGTTGAATGTACCTACAATGAAAGTTCGAAATATTTATTCAGTTAATTGGCCACATGAAGGACAGCGCTATAGCAGTTAAACAGCTCTGCCCCTTTCTCTCAACCTAAACTGAACTGCTTTAGTATGTCATGGTACCCCCAGATCTTATTTATGTACATAACTGTATTTACAGTACTAGTACGGTACAATTCATTTAAATTGCAGCGAAATTAATTACAACATAATTATATGTACTTTATGAGTGTTATCTTCCATTGTATGTGTGAAAATCAGTAATACCGTTAAACCTAAAAATGGTAAACAATTGCATCTAGTAAAAGTAATCAACAACAAGAAAAAGAAGATTTAAGTAGGTAATTCATAAAACGTGTGCGAATAAAAAAAACGAGGTACTTACCTATAGCAAAATATAAACATATTTTTTTTCAGCATTTAAATGTGCGTGCGCCCCCGGCTACACGCTGGTGGACGGCGCGCGCTGCGCGGCGGGCGCGGCGGCGGCGCCGGCGCTGCTGCTCGCGTACGAGAAGGCCATCCTGCGCATGGACATGCACGGCCGCGCGCCCGCCACGCTCGCCAACGCCACCGCCGCCGCCGGCCTCGACTTCCACTACAAGCGGAACCTGCTGTTCTGGTCCGACCTTAAAACTAGAAAGGTAAGATCTAGGAAGTCAATTGAGAATGATAGAGAAGAAAGGAATTTTTTTTTTATAATAGCTTATAAACATAACCTAATTCAGGTTTCAACAGGTTAAAAATAATAATTCAGGAAATTAGATACATTCTGCTCTTAATAACTTCTCAAAGTGTGGAGATATATTGATGATGTATTTTTCAGATCCACTCGCAGCAGCTGAGCGCGCCGGCCGGCAGCTCCTCGTACGGCGCCGACATCTCCGTGGCGGGGTCGTGGGCGCCCGTGGCGCTCGCTGTGGACTGGGTGGGCGACAAGCTGTACGTGGCCGACGGCGTGGGTCAGAAGATCGACGTCTTCGAGCTCGACGGCCGATGGCACGCCGTGGTACTCGGGTCCAATCTGACCAGCCCCTCAGATATTGCATTGGATCCTACGTTGGGGCTGATGTTTGTGGCTGATAGCAGTCAGGTGAGATATGACCATGAATGACTTCGTGTGATAAAAATAACTTCATACATCCTTTAGGTATGTTATTCATTTGACTAACACAACCTAATTTCTTCTTTCAGATCATACGGGCAAACATGGACGGCACGCACGCCAAATCCATAGTCTCCGAAGCAGCTTACAAAGCGTCTGGTATCGCCGTGGACATCATCGCGCGCCGCGTGTTCTGGTGCGACTCCTTGCTGGACTACATCGAGACCGTGGACTACGAGGGCAACCATCGCTTCCTCGTGCTGCGCGGCCAGCAAGTGCCCAGCCCTTCAAGACTTGCCCTTTTCGAAGACAGAGTCTACTGGTCTGACGCCACCAAACAAGGCATCAGCTCCGTCAACAAATTCCAAGGTTCCACCAGCATACAAGCTATTTACAAGATGAAAGACATCAGAGACCCGAAAGCTGTTACTGTCATACATTCGTTAAAACAGACCTCAGTCAATAACCCGTGCGGAGTAGACAATGGCGGATGTGCGCATATGTGCATTGTGACTGCTTTACTGAATGGTGGTCTAGGGTACAGATGCGCGTGTCACATAGGTTTTAGGTTAGAAACTGATTTAAGAAACTGTGATGTTGTCTCGGAGTTCCTCATGTACTCGCAGCAGAGGTTCATCAAGGGTAAGGTCCTGAACCCTGTGATAGAAGGCTTCAGTGAAGCTATACTACCGGTTGTGTCGAGGAGAGCGAGATTCGTTGGCTTAGACTTCGACTCGAGAGATGAGCATATTTACTACTCAGATGTTTTACAAGATGTTATATACAGAATCCACAGAAATGGAACGACTAGAGAAATAGTGTTAGCTTCACAAAACGAAGGCGTCGAAGGCTTAGCAGTCGACTGGGCTTCGAAGAACTTGTATTATATCGACTCGAGAAAAGGTACTCTTAATGTTTTATCGACGAGAAACGTAGCTTATAAGAGGACTTTACTGAAAGATTTGAAAAGGCCGAGAGCCATAGTTGTGCATCCGAACAAAGGTTACATATTCTTTTCGGAATGGGACCGCCCAGCCAACATCAGTCGAGCGAACACCGACGGTACCGGTCTACTGGTCTTCGAGAACGTTACCCTCGGATGGCCGAATGGTCTTTCCATCGATTTCGATGCAGACCGAGTCTACTGGTGCGATGCGTTATTAGATCACGTCCAGCATGCAAAACTTGATGGCACGGACGTTAAGACAGTAAATTCTAGACTCATTAGACATCCATTCTCAATCGTTATTTATAAAGAATTCATGTATGTTACGGACTGGAGATTGGACGCTATTGTTAGGCTACATAAGTTAACCGGCGAACAAGAGGATATTATGGTAAGGGAACCGCAAACAAACAGGTTATACGGCGTCAAAGTTTACAGCGAAGATATCCAGAAAATCTATTCCAATCAGCCGTGTTCGAGGAATAATGGTAACTGCCAAAAATTATGCTTTGCGGTGCCAAGAAACAACACAGAGCTACTGACAGTAAGATGCGGGTGTCCTTATGGAGAGAAACTAGATAACGATGGGACCACTTGTATTCCGGATCCGAACAAGGAGCCTCCGGTCCAGGCCTGCCCTAACTCCTGGGACTTCACGTGCAACAACCAGCGCTGCATACCTAAGAGTTGGGTCTGCGACGGCGATGATGACTGCTTGGATAACAGCGATGAGGAACAGAATTGCACAAGTAAGTTTACTAAAATTTACAATAAAAAACATGTTAAAGTATGTATGTCATTCAGCTTTGGCAACCCTGACCCACCAGACTGATAATAACGAACACAATATATTTCAGAAACGACCTGCAGCGCGACCGAGTTCATGTGCAAGTCCGGCCGCTGCATCCCTGCAACTTTCAAGTGCGACAGCGAGAACGACTGCGGCGACTTCTCGGACGAGAGCGGCTGCGTCAACGCGACCTGCTCCGCGTCGCAGTTCCAGTGCGACAACGGCCGCTGCGTGCCCAGCACTTGGAAGTGCGACTCCGAGAACGACTGCGGCGATGGCTCGGATGAGGGGACGCATTGTGCGGAGAAGACTTGTGCTTACTTCCAGGTAAGGGCTTCAGATGCTTGTAATACTTGATGCTACCATTTAGGTGTATCTGGCTCTTACCTACGATTTTTCAACCTCTTTATTTGGTTAGAATTGTGCAAAACCACCGGATTGATAATGACCTATATCTTGACTTTAGTTAGTATGGTAGTTAATCAATGGTGTGGCAGAAAAGGATTAATGCTGTAGAAATGAGAGCTCTGAGAAATATGTGTGATCCGAGATCGATGTCAATTGAAAAAAGATGTAGAGACTAAGATCAAAAAGAGTATGCTAAGCCGATTTGGTCATTTAGAAAGGATTGATGAAAGAAGCGTTACGAAAGAGGCATGGCGAGCGAGAGTGAGTGGAGATGTCGGTAGGGGATTCCCTAGACACGCATTCTGAATAATGGCCAAATCAAAAGCACCCGAAACCGACGTACGTGCATGAAGAGGTTGATAAATGTAGAGGAAGCGAAAATTGTAATATGTTTAGATCGGTGCACCTGGCGTTCTATTAGTCTCTGCCTACTTTAATAGAGACAGGCGTACAGGTATGTACGTATCTTGAGTTTTATGCTTAGTTCTCGATTATAGGTTGCTATTTTAGAATGTTCACAAAATGCATTTTTTTTGTATTTAAGTTAATTTATACTACTCTAGTGAAACATTCCGTTTGTGAACCAATCAACAAAAAAAAAAAAATAGGTTCTCGAGTATATTTTGACTTTGTTTTGATAAGCCTCCTTTCAACTCCGGGCCGTTGTCCCTACTGGGAGCAGAGCAACTTGGAATGTTACCTACTACATAGGTACCTAATGTCCTGGTGTTTCGTCCAGTTCACGTGCCCCCGCACGGGCCACTGCATCCCCGCGTCGTGGGTGTGCGACGGCGACGACGACTGCTTCGACAAGCAGGACGAGGCGGACTGCCCGCCTGTGTCGTGCCTGGCCTCGCAGTTCAAGTGCGCGGACCTGAAGCAGTGCGTGCAGGAGGCCTACAAGTGCGACGGCATTCCGGACTGCAACGACGGCAGCGACGAGGCCGGCTGCCCCTCGCTCGCGCCGCACCAGTGCTCGCCCGACAAGCAGTTCCAGTGCCAGAGCTCCGGGATCTGCATTCCGAGGACGTGGTATTGTGACGGTGAGTTATAAAACAAAACATATTCATTAGAGTAACTGCAATAATAGGATAACGTTCTAATAATATCATGATGTTTGGTCTGGCGACTAGTGCATACTCTTGTTCCAGTGATTGTAATAGTGTAACTGCAAAAATCTGTAATAAGTAGTGTATGAAATTGACAGTCATAAGCGAACGGACATTATTTATATATTCTTAGATTGCTGCAACACTCACATTTGCAGAAAGGAACTTGTCTCCCTTTACTCTACCACAAATAAGTGAATAAAAGTATATATGTACTTTATTGTGTTTTATAAATAACTACAGGTTATTTTTAATAAGTACATTTAAAAGAACAACATTTACACTATAATTTTAACGTCATACCCATTGTATCTCACTTGTGTAATCACCCGCCAGGGTCCCCCGACTGCGAGGACTTATCCGACGAGCCAGCGTCGTGCGGCGCAGCAGCGTGCGCGCCGAACCACTTCAAGTGCGCGTCGGGGCGCTGCGTATACCAGGCGTACGTCTGCGACGGCCGGGACGACTGCGGCGACGGCTCCGACGAGGGCGCCGCGCATGCCTGCACGCCTCCGCCCTTCAGGTACAACCAGAACTCCTGGCCCATTACCTTGAAAACTTTTATTAGACAGTGCCGACATTATTTCCTATCATAATAAAACTACTTAGTATCTTAGTTATAAATCAAGATTAAAGTTCACTTAGCTGTAAAGAACACCAATTGAATTACCGTCGTTGCTATTTATAGATGTCCACCCGGACAATGGCAGTGTCCCAGCATCAGTGGCCGGTGTGTCAACCTCACGCAAGTCTGCGACAGCAAATTTGACTGCCCTAACGGAGCGGATGAAGGTAACCTTCTTAACTATTACTGTGTCCAAAGCTCCAAATAACAATGCGGAGAAAGTTCTAACCCTTGTTTTAATTTTCAGGACCGAGTTGCGATTTTGCTGAGTGTCAGCATCAAGCAGGGTTATGTTCCAACGAGTGCAAACAAACTCCAAACGGGCCGCTATGTCTGTGCCCACGTGGAGAAGAACTGGAGAGTGATGGTTTCCGCTGCAAAGACATTGACGAGTGTTCGCCTCCCGGCCTCTGCTCCCAGGGCTGCATCAACATAAAAGGGTCCTACCACTGTTACTGCGTCGATGGCTACCAGCTCGGAGCCGACAAACACATGTGTAAAGCCAACAACCACTCTAGCGCTTTCCTTATCATCTCTAATAGACATTCCATATTAGTCGCCGACTTGAACGAGCAGGGCTTGGAAAGAGTCCCGATCACCGTGCAAAACGTGGTCGCTACGGATTCGAACATGCACACAGGAACTATATTCTGGTCGGACATGAAATTAAAAACTATCTCCAGGTTAGATCGTGGCAGCGAGCCGAAATTCTTAGTAGAAACCGGATTGGATTTGGTTGAAGGTTTAGCTTACGATTGGGTGGGAGGTAATATCTACTGGTTGGATAGCAAGTTGAATACTATAGAAGTAGCGAAAGAGGACGGAAGCGCGCGAACTACGTTGCTCAGTGGCAACATCACTCAACCTAGAGGCATGTGTCTGGATCCCGCGCCGAGCGCG
Organism: Acleris cristana; assembly: GCA_948252455.1. Classification (NCBI taxonomy): domain Eukaryota; kingdom Metazoa; phylum Arthropoda; class Insecta; order Lepidoptera; family Tortricidae; genus Acleris; species Acleris cristana. The sequence goes on from OX411784.1 coordinate 16,302,397, forward strand.
AAATGGCTATTCTGGACGGACTGGGGAGAGAATCCTCGCATAGAGCGTGTAGGAATGGATGGTTCAGAACGCTTAGCCATTATCACCACCAAAATCTACTGGCCAAACGGTCTAACGTTAGACACGGCCACGCAACGCGTCTACTTCGCCGATTCTAAGCTAGATTTCATCGACTTCTGCAATTACAATGGAACTGGCAGACAACAAGTGCTCGCTGGAAGCCATTATCTACTACATCCGCATTCTTTAACACTGTTTGAAGATACGTTGTACTGGACGGATCGTCAGTTAAACAGGGTGTTGTCAGCTCATAAGTTCAGGGGCTCGAACCAGACGGTGGTGTCTCACCTGATCTCCCAGCCTCTCTCGATCCACGTGCACCACCCGTCGCTGCAGCCTCCACACCCATCGCCCTGCAAGCCTGACTCCTGCCAGCATCTGTGCCTGCTGAGCCCCAAGCAGCCGAAGGGCTACTCCTGCATGTGCAAGCCAGGGTTCAAGCTGCTGCTGGATGGAAAATGCGTAGAAGGTATTTATAGACATACATCTGCAGATAATAGAGAGGCCGTGTTATATTAGTATCATAGTATAGGGAATCAACGATCAGCACATTTCGCCAATTTGACAATTTAACATGAGCAGAAATATTAAGCTTTGTTTTACATATTTGTTTTTTTTTTACAGAGGAAAGTGCGTACCTAATGGTACTGAAAGGATCTCAAATAATTGACTTGTCACCGGACGGCTCCGGCAAAGCTAACCAACTGGCACCTGTTGTTGATGTTCAAGGTACCTACATTTTTTTGTTTCGGTCTTATTAAAGCTCTCTTAATTTCTTTCACTTTTGCATCATATCATAAAAATGATCAATTTAAAAATTTGCCATATCTACTGTTACGTTTTATTACCAGGTGGTGTACAAATTGACTATGACCGCCAAGGCCACATGCTATACTGGTTGCAATCTGTCTCCGGTGACAGCGAAGACAACGAGAACTGTACAATCTTCACTATGCCCTACGGCGGTGGAGATAAGACGGACTTTTTCGGGGAAGACACGGGCATCGTCGGCGCGCCCTCGGCCATCGCCTTCGACTGGCTGGGCCGCAACCTGTACATGGCCAACCGAGCCGCCAGCAACATCGAGATGGTCAGAGTCGACGGGAAGATCAAGTACAGGACCATTGTCATAGCCAACGATGGCAGCAGGCTGTCGGTCGCGCGCCCTAAGGGGCTATGTTTGGACCCTACTGAAGGGTAAGTTCACTAACTACTTTACAAAAATACTATTCCATAGTTTGAAATTCTTACTAACATAAATAGAAGTGCGTTAGTGCTCTTTTCGCACCAAAACAGTTAAATAGTCAAAGAGTAATATCAACTACCTACCTTTAAGCCTGGAAATTGAATATTTCTCGAGAGAACAGTGATGCCGGCTACACTTTCATCTAGATGTAATTGTGAAATTTTATAAACATTTTGTAGATTCCATTTTTTTAAATAAAAATTGGCACCAATGACAAATTAAGTCATGTTTTACATCACTAAAATATAATAATAATAAAATATTTGTTTATAGTAGTTACCTACTAAGTAGATATTATTACATGACATGCAAATAAGGTGCGCGCACAGAATAAAAGCAAAGTAAATGAACAGAGGTTCCCTAACTAGGCTAAGGAGGATCTTAGAACAGAATAAGACGTACAATTTTTAATATTTATTTCAATCTGTTATGTTCATGTGTCATGTTATTTTTTAGCAAAATGTTCTGGTCGGACGAGGGCGGCTTCGGCGTGCCAGCTAAGATCGCCCGCGCCAACATGGACGGAAGTAACCCCGTGGTGCTCGTCGACGCCATCGAGAGACCCGAGGCCATCACCATCGACGTGGAGAAGAAGGTCGTTTACTACAGGTTGGTCATCTTCATAACATGAGATCAAACATATATGTTCTATCGCTAGATAAACTATGACTATTACTTTTGGATAAAGTCATAACAGATTCTATAGCCTCACTTTATCTCAGAATGAGTTTACCTAGCTTAACGTGAATTCTCTTGTATATAATGATCGTAAGTTTTTGTGAATTAGACCTTTAATTTACTATTAACTTTCCCTTTAGCACGCAGTACCCCGCCAGCGTCAGCAGCGTGAACACCGACGGCAACGACCGCCGCACCGTGCTCTCCGAGACCAACGACATCTCCTACCCCAAGGCCATCGCCGTCCTGGACTCACGCCTGTACGTGCTGGACCGAAGACATGAAAAGATTATTAAGGCTGACCTCCCTAACGGCGAGAACATCAAGACTATCTTAGACAACGAAAGCGATTTGAAATCCCTCACGATATTCCAGAAGAGGAAGATGATTCACCACCCTTGCATGCAAAACAACGGAGGCTGCGATCAAATCTGCATCCCTGGAGAAGGCGGTTCTCGCGTTTGCGCCTGCTCCGTCGGTTATAAAAAGGAAAATGAAATCAACTGCTTGCCCTATAAGACTTTCGCTGTAGTCTCACAGCTTGACCTCATTCGCGGCTACAGTTTGGACAACAGCGCCGAAGCCATGGTTCCGGTCACCGGCTTGGGACATCACATTCTCCACGTGGATGTCCACTTCGCCGAAAACTACATCTACTGGGTTGAATTTAATAGAGGGCAATGGAACGGCATCTTCCGCATCCGACCCAACGGCGCTGACTTACAGCATATCGTCAAGGACGGCATCGGCAGCAATGGTATCCGTGGACTGGCCGTGGACTGGGTCGCTGGAAACTTGTACTTCACTAACGTGTTCCCGCACGAGAATTACGTAGAAATGTGCTGGTTAGATGGTTCGCATAGAAAGGTTCTAGTCAAGAAGACCGTAGACGCCCCGCGTGAGCTAGCTGTCAATCCGCTGAAGCGACTTTTATACTGGATCGATTACGGACAGTACCCGCGCATCGGCAAATCGTACCTCGACGGATCAAAATGGGAGACGGTTGTGAGCTCTGGCATCTCCAACCCCAGAGATTTGACCATCGACATGCTGTCTCACGATGTTTACTGGGTAGATTCCAAATTAGACCAAATTCAGAAGATATCTTACAACGGAGGAAACAGACAAGTGATTCGCTCCAACTTGCCAAATCCGATGGGCATCGCTATCCACACCAACAACGTTTATTGGGTCGATAGGAATCTTCAAACAATTTACAAAGCTTCCAAGTTGCCCGGAAACATAACAATGCCTGAGAAAATGAGGACCAATTTGCCTAAACTACGAGATATTGTCATATTCGACATTAACAACCAACCTACTGATGAAAATAACCCATGCAGAAAGTTAGGCAACGGAGGCTGTGAACAACTTTGCTTCAGTTACCCACCAGATGCCAACAAAGGTAACTCGCACCGATGTGAGTGCGCCACTGGACAGGTTTCTAAGAGCAACCCCAGCAAGTGTGATGTGGTGGACGAGTACCTGGTGTTCACCACCAGGACCGAGATCCGCGCCGTCAACCTCGACCCCAAGTCCACCGGTACGCCCTTCAAGCCAGTCGTCAACCTCACGAACGTCGTCGGCGTCGAGTTCGACTACGCTGACAACAAACTGTTCTTCACTCAGATCAGACCCTGGGCGAAAATCGCATGGATGCCCTCGAATAATCCAGATCTTTCTGGTATCCAAAGCATTCTAGAAAAGAACATTAACCCAGAAGGAATCGCGTACGACTGGACACAGAAGAAGGTTTATTGGACTGATAGTTCCAATAACTCTATTTATGCTATGAACCTCGATGGTTCCTCTATAGTGATGATCGCTAGAGTCGAACGCCCGCGCGCCATCGTCGTGGACCCCTGCAACGGAACTCTCTACTACACTGACTGGGGTCGATTCGGAACTTCTGGCAAAATCTATAGAACTACAATGGCCGGATCCTTAAAGAAAGCCATCATTGATAAGGACCTATCACAACCGAGCGGTTTAACAATAGATTTTGACGAATCGATGTTGTACTGGACTGACGCTGTGCGAGAGACGATAGAAAGATCTAAAATGGATGGTTCCGACCGCGAGGTCCTAATCTCTGCCACTATTTATCCTTTCGCCATCACGGTTTTCCGAAACTACATGTACTGGACCGATCTGCAGTTGCGTGGTGTGTATCGAGCAGAGAAACATACGGGTGCTAATATGGTGGAGATGGTAAAGAGGTTGGAGGATTCTCCGCGAGATATCCACGTGTACAGTCCGGCGCGTCAAGCCTGTCGCGTTAGTCCGTGCTCGCTACACAACGGTGGCTGCGCGCAATCCTGCCACCCTGCACCTAACGGCACCGTCGAGTGTAAATGCGACGATGCTTCCAAACTAGTCAATGATTACCGCATGTGCGTCCCGCGTAACGTCACTTGTGATTTAGGCAAATTCGCTTGTGCAAACGGCAAATGTATCAGCCGCATGTGGGCCTGCGACGGCGATGATGACTGCGGCGACCGCTCCGATGAACAACAAGACTACTGCGCTTACCACGCTTGTTCGGCACACGAGTTCCGCTGCAACAACGGACGTTGTATATTCAAATCTTGGAAGTGTGATCACGAGAACGACTGCAAAGATGGATCTGATGAAGAAGGTTGTGTTTACGCACCCTGCGCCGATGGTGAGTTTACGTGCGCCAACTCGCGCTGCATACCGCAAGCACAAGTCTGTAACGGTATCAACGACTGCAAGGATAATGTAACGTCCGATGAAACACATGAACGATGCCCACGTAATACCACTTGCCCGGACTTCCACCTTAAGTGTGAAAAGACCAATATCTGCGTGGAGCCGTACTGGCTGTGCGATGGCGACAACGATTGCGGCGACAATTCGGATGAGGACCCGCTACATTGCGCACAGCGCACGTGTCCGCAGAACAGCTTCCGCTGCCCCAACCACCGTTGTATCCCAGCCACGTGGTACTGTGACGGCGACGATGATTGCGGTGACGGTGCCGACGAACCTCCAGAGTACTGCCGCTCCGAAGGCCGCACATGCTTCGGCGACCTATTCACCTGCGATAATGGCAATTGTATCCCACGTATTTACATCTGCGATGGCGACAACGACTGTCTCGATAACAGTGACGAGGACGACCGCCACCAGTGCAATGAGCGCAAGTGCGACGCAGAAACCGAGTACACCTGTGCTGAGAATAAACTTTGGAACCGCGCTCAGTGCATTCCACGAAAGTGGCTGTGTGACGGAGACCCCGATTGCATCGATGGTGCAGATGAGAATGCCACGCTGCACCACTGCGCTACGCCGGCTCCATGTTCTGACGACCAATTCCAGTGCACCAACGGGCGTTGCGTCAACCGCGGCTGGGTCTGCGACCACGATAACGACTGCGGCGATGGCTCGGATGAGGGCAAACACTGCAACGCGCAATACAAGCAGTGCTCCAGTCAAGAATTCAAGTGCCAGAACTTTAAATGCATCCGTAATCACTTCAGATGCGATGGAGAAGATGACTGCGGGGATCACTCGGACGAAGTCGGCTGTAGTAAACAGAACAAGACGTGTCCTGCTGGACAGTTCAAATGCAACAACGACCAATGCATCGACAACAGACTCGTGTGTAACAAGGTAGCGGACTGTTCGGACGAATCGGACGAATCGTCACACTGCAACGTAGACGAGTGCGCCAAGTTGGAAAGCAACCAGTGTGGACATAAATGTATTGACACGTTAACAGGCTTCTATTGCGACTGCAACCAGGGCTACAAACTGCTGACGGATGGCAAAGCTTGTGCGGACATCGACGAATGCTTAGAAACTCCCGGAGTATGCTCGCAATACTGTTCGAATACGCCAGGGTCTTATTATTGCAAATGCAACGACCAGTATTACGAGAGAGAGGCCGACGAACATACATGTAAAAGAAAAGACAACACTACCGCCTGGGTCATATTTACCAACAAATACTACGTTAGAAACATGTCGACTGACGCTTCGCTCTACAATCTCGTTCATCAAGACCTCATGAACGTAGTAGCTATTGATTTTGACTTCAAGGAAAATAAAATGTATTTCGCTGATGTTTCAGCCAAAACGATCTATCGTTCAGACTTTACGGATCCAAATCCTACAAAAGAAGTCGTCATCAGGCATGACTCGCATGGTCTTGAAGGAATCGCCGTCGACTGGATCGGAAGGAAACTTTACTGGCTGGACAGACATTCAAAGAATCTTGACGTGTCAGAATTAGATGGTACTCGGAGAAAGACACTGAAAACTGGTATCGCTGATCCTCGAGCGATCATCGTTCATCCCGGCACCGGTTACCTATACTTCACATCTTGGCACTTGCAAGCTTACATCGGCAAAATGGGTATGGACGGTTCCAATTATACCGCCATTTTGAACTGGGAAGACGACATCGCGTGGCCGAACGCGCTTACCATCGACTATTTCACGGACCGCATCTACTGGGCCGATGCCCACTTGGATTATATTGGATCAGCTGATCTTGAAGGCAGGCGCAGACATGTCGTGCTGTCTGGAGAGAAAGTACCTCACGTTTTCGCTATCAGCTTATTCGATGACCAAATTTACTGGACTGATTGGAACCTCAAGGCTATAAGCAAAGCTAACAAACATTCTGGAGAGAATCTGACTGTTTTGAGAAACACAACGCATAGACCTTATGATATCCACGTGGTGCATCCGTTGAGGCAGCTGCCGTACCATAACCCTTGCGGAACCAACAACGGCGGATGTTCGCACCTTTGCCTTATTGCTCCTCCTCACGAATCCAGCTACTTGAACATCGAAGGTTACGGCGAGGAAGGCGCGACCACGTTCAAGTGCGCGTGTCCAAATCAGTACTACCTCGCGAGAGATATGAAGACCTGTATTGCTAACTGTACGGATGGACAGCACAGGTGTAACGGGCGCGACGAAAAGTGTATTCCATGGTTCTGGAAGTGTGACGGCGAAAAGGATTGCATGGATGGCTCTGATGAGCCTGATACGTGCCCTGTACGCCACTGCAGAGCTGGTTCCTTCCAGTGTAAGAACACCAACTGTACACCTGCTGCAACCATCTGCGACGGTACAGACGACTGTGGAGACGGAAGCGATGAAGCCGAGTGCGCACACGAGTGTCCACTTCTCGAATTCAAATGTAAATCCAGCGGACGTTGCATACTCGACAGTTGGAAGTGTGATGGTGACACTGACTGCAAAGACAACAGCGATGAAGACCCTATCATGTGCCACAATCGAACTTGTAACTCCGACACTGAGTTCTCCTGCAAAAATGGCCGCTGCATCCCGAAACTCTGGATGTGCGACTTTGACAACGACTGCGGTGATGACTCGGATGAACCAGCCTACATGTGTCGACAGAAGAACTGCACGAACGGCTGGCGACGCTGCCCCGGTCAGTCCAACTACAGATGCATACCCAAATGGCTGTTCTGTGACGGGAAGGACGATTGCCGCGACAATTCCGACGAGCTCCCAGAGAACTGCCCGAATTGCAACACTGACACTGACTTCACATGCGAAAACAAGCGTTGCATACCAAAACAATGGCTTTGCGATTTTACTGATGATTGCGGAGATGGCAGTGATGAAGCGGAAAGTGTATGCCGACACCAATACCGAGAATGCTCAGAGTCCGAATTTAAATGTGGAAACGGGAAATGTATATCCTCGAGGTGGCGTTGCGACCACGAGGACGATTGCGGCGACAACTCTGACGAGATGCAGTGTGGCGGATTCCAGTGCAAGAATGGCACATTCCAGTGCAAGTCGGGGCATTGCATCGCTGCTTACTTCCGTTGCGACGGCGACCGCGACTGCCGCGACCTGTCTGACGAGATCGGCTGCCCGCCTCGCTTCCCTGGCGGCAGATACTGCCCGGAGAGCAGGTAAGATAATCCGCCCATATTTAATGCAGTAACAAAACAAGTCCTATAATAGTAATATTTAAAAACCAAAAATGAGTTGACAACTACTCAGCCAGCAATCGTCAACTTAATATCCTCCTTCTTACCTCCTTCAACGAAATATCGTACAGATACAGAAGTACCGCATCCATATTTGAAAACCTACCAAACTCTGACACTAAAAGCACATTCTTCTCCCAGATTCCAGTGCGCCAACAACCTGTGCGTGTCGCAGTCAGACCTGTGCGACGGCGCCGACGACTGCGGCGACGGCTCGGACGAGGCGCCCGCGCTCTGCACCAACTTCAACTGCGACACGCTGCGCCGGTTCCACTGCTCCAACCATCGCTGCGTGCCAAGGTGGGTACTGTATAGGAAAAACCGGATGCTCTGTTATTACTTTAGAGATTCTCAAACATTTTACAAAATTAATAGTGTCTTTACATTTCACTGGTATTAAGCGGAGACTTTGCCGAGGCGTTACAAGGCCCCAGGGCTCCGCGGAGTACACTTTGATGATGGTTATTCTAAGCAATTATAATGTCTGACCTTGGGCCAACCTTCACATTTGCTGTTGTCCAATGCCTTAAAGCTTAATCTTTTGTCCTTATTCATTCATATGCCATTGTTCTGTCTCTGAATAACACCGCCTTAAAACGTTTGTTTTTTCGGCCATTCTTACTCTCTGCTCTCTGGCTCCCTCATACACAATCCCGAACACCCCTTTCAGATCTCATAGTACCTACTAGATGCAGTGTTTATAACTTCATTGTTACCCAGGTATCAAGTGTGCGACGGCGTGGACAACTGCGGCGACGGCTCCGACGAGAACAACATGACGCTGTGCGCGGCGCGCGCCAAGCCGTGCGACCCGTACGCGCAGTTCCAGTGCGCCAACCGGCGCTGCGTGGCGCGCACGCAGCTGTGTGACCTGGCCGACGACTGCGGTGACGCGTCCGACGAGCGCGGCTGCCATCATGTTAATACCTGCGACTTGAGTACTAAAGGTAATATTGCTGTTATCTATGCATAGGTCTAGTGTTTATTTCTACTTTATTTGTACCACTGTTTATTCTAACATCTGTTGAACCAAACTTGAACTTAAACCAAAAATCTTTGATTAATTTAAATGGAACTAAAGGTGCAAAAAAGTTATATATAAGTTTGTGAAATTTACACTTACCTGTCTTAACGTTTTCTTAAGTTTTGGCAAGCAGACGGAGTTTAATGACGGGTTAAATTTACGTAATTTGGAATTTAATTTGAACGTACTTCCTTCTAAATGTGTATAACGTTTATTTTTACTTATTCACTGGTATAACGCTTATAAATCAGAGTGCCGTGGGTGAAAAACACGCTTGCACTGCGTTCCTGGAAAATTTACTGACCACATTATATTACATATATATTTGAAATTGTAATTCACTATGTATATTTAGATAAAAATAATAATGTCAGGCGATTTTAATACTATTAAGGTTATTATTTTTGAAGTCTCGAATCTACACTGAGTCCCTATGGAATTATTAATAAGCCTTTAAACCCAAAAATGTACCCTATAGGATACGAGTAAATATGTTATTTTGTGTACAGGTGGGTGCGAGCACTTCTGCACAAACCTGACGATGGCAAACGGCGGCGCGGGCGGCTACATCTGCTCGTGCTACCAGGGCTGGATCATCGCGCACGCCGACCCCAAGCGCTGCGAGGACGTGGACGAGTGCGCCACCGGCGACCACCACTGCTCGCAGCTTTGCGACAACCTCAATGGCAGCTTTAGCTGCACCTGCAGGGAAGGGTTCAAGTGAGTAGCCTTTTCAACCCGTGTTGTATTGTACTATATTTTATAGTATAGATATTATGTTCTCATTGTGGGTGAAACCCTTCTACATTGTGTGTGCCAATGCATATATTTTTTTATAGATCCTAGATTGAAACGTAGTACGTTTAGTATTTATTTATCAAAATATTCAAGATTATAAGAACCCTTAATATATTTTTTAGATTGGCTGACAATCTTTCCGGCGTCTGCAAAGCGACTGAAGACGAGGTGGTCCTGATGTTCGCCAACGGACCAGAAATACGCGCCTTCGTGCAGAACAAGAACGAGGAATACGACATCATCTCCTCGGAGAAGCGCATTGAAGCCATCGACTACGACCCTAAACTCGAGATGGTCTTCTGGGCTGACAGCTATGACAAGACCATCAAGCGGTCCTACATGGTCAATGCGCGGCAAGGAGAAGTGCAGAGCGGATTCGCACAAGACCTGAACATGAAAGGCAGCTCGAAACCGACGGCTCTAGCGGTCGACTACATCGGAGACAACCTCTTCTGGACAGAAACTGACCGGACTGGCTCTAAACCACGCGGACGAGTCATGGTTGCCAGAACCGACGGCAGATACAGACGAGCACTAGTCACTGTTGGCATCGAAAGCCCAACCTCAGTTGTAGTCGATCCACAATCCGGTAAAATGTACTGGGCTGATGCCGGTTCAGCGCCGAAGATTGAAACAGCTTGGATGGACGGCTCGCAACGCCGTCCGCTTATTACGGAAAACATTCGACACCCGACTGGTCTAGCGATCGATCAGGCGATGGACCACACGATCTACTGGGCGGATACGAAACTGAACACGATCGAGATGATGCGTCCGGACGGGAGTCAACGGAAGACCGTACTGAAGGGAGACCTGCTGAAGCACCCGGTGTCGTTGGACGTGTTCGAGTCCTCGCTGTTCTGGGTGACGCGCGAGTCAGGAGAGCTGGTGCGCCAGGACAAGTTCGGTCGCGGCGTGCCTTTCGTGCTGTCTAAGGATCTAGTCAACCCTTCGGCTGTTAAAGGTTAGTAGATTTAATCATATTAGTAGCACCAGTGGTCATTAGTTAATTCATTCAGCCTCTTTGTGGAGGAGAGCATGAAAATGCACATGTTTTTGGTGAAAATGAGTCCATTTTGGGAGATGTTATTAAGTGAAGTGAAGTGAGTGTCCCTCACAGAGCAGACAGAGCTGTTTATAGTATTTTTTTTAAATTAACACGATTCAGTTATACCTACCTATCTCCTTTCGTTTCGGCCTCAGAGCTGTTGGTCTAGACAAAAAATGAATGTTATACGACTAGTTAAGCTTCCGTTCGGCCGCGTCGGATCCCAATTCCATGCGTTTTGACAGATTTGTGCAGTCGTTAACATCATCACAATGCAAGTTGACCTGGCATACTGGCTAGTTCAGCCTGCTTTGTCGCACCTAGCAGTAAGCAAGCTGTGTGTTGTTGCAGTGTACCACGCGCGGCGCTACAACACGTCGGTGTCGGGCGGCTGCGCGGGCGCGCGCTGCAGCCACCTGTGCCTGGCCGTGCCGGGCGGCCGGCGCTGCGCCTGCCCCGACTCCGCCGCGCCGCCGCCCAAGGGGCTCGCGCACGAGCAGGCCTGCGACGCCGGTACGTACACGCTCCCAGAGAGAAAGACAGACGGGCTGCTCCAAAGGGTAGAGCAGGGTAAATCAAGAGTAGTTAGTAGATTTTTATGGTACGTTTTATTTTATTAGATTAGCTCTCATCCATCAGACGAAAATAAAGTTAAGACGTTAGCTGAGATTCGTCCTGTATGTATCAACTGCCCATCAACTTATTTCCCTTAGAACCTTTAAATGTTATTCCCATGGTACATACAATCTGGTATATAAAGTTGCGTTATTCTAGAGTATAAATTACATATAATGTGTGCCAAATTTCATCAAAGTTTGCTTCGTAAACACGGTATTGAATGACAAAAGTCCAAGTTCTCGTAAAAATTCAGTAGAATGTATCACTGAGTCGCTTTGTCTTAAAATTGTTAAGAAATGGAAGAATTATTGAATTTATATGCCGCCGCCTCCCTGCTGTCCATAAATGCCGATGTACATCAACACGGCGTCATCTATAATATTCGAAAGAAAAGTACTCGATCGGTACCTAAACGTTAGTAACAGCAACCGTCCTCCCGCCCCCTCAGCCGCGGAGGTGCCCCGGCCGCTGCCGCGCGTGTGCCCGTGCCAGAACGGCGGCGTGTGCGCGGAGAGCGCGGCGGGCGCGCTGGAGTGCGTGTGCCGCGCGCCGCTGCTGCCGCCCTACTGCGAGGCGCGCGCCGCGCCGCCCCGCGCCGCGCCCGCCGCCGTCGTCGTGCCCGTGCTGCTCGTGCTGCTGCTGGCCATCGCCGGCGCCGCCGCGTGGTTCGTCATCAAGAAGAGACCCTTGTGAGTACACTGTCCTAGAGGGCGCTGACGGCGACGGACGATCCGTGACAGTGGCCCTAGACGAGATGTATTGCGGGACATTAGCCTTATCGAAAATGTATAGGATTGACGTAAGCCGCTAGACGGTCGCGTCGACTACATTATATATACTGCTAGTTGCTGCTGGGAGTGTTGCGAGAATCGTCAACAAATTACAGTTGAATACCATAGAGAGGTAGCCTATATGTTGACCTCTATAGCTTCATCATCATCATCGGCCTAAGTATATCAGTCCACTGCTGGACGTAGGCCTCCCCTAATGTGCACTATTTTGTCCTGTCCTCGGCCTGTCGCATCTAACATCTGCCAGCAGCGTTTCGCAAATCATCAGTCCATCTCACCGAAGGGCGTCCTGGACTACTTTTGCCGAGTCGCGGCCTCCACTTAAGAATACGTCTACCCCAACGATTATGGGTTCTTCTAGCCCATAACCTAAGTCACAGATATGGCCAGACCACTGCCACTTCAACCTGCTAATTCTCTGCGCTATGTCAGTTACTTTGGTTCTCTGTTGGATAAGATTGTAATATGTATCTAAAGCTTAAAATAAAAATATGAACTATTTGAACGCTTAGCAAAAAGCAAGTAATAAGTTGTTCTGTTCTGCACATATTTGAAATGTATTTTTTTATTAACAGCGGCAAAGGCGGCGGCCTCGGCAGCCTGGCGTCGTCAGCCAGCGTGTCGTTCCGGCCGGGCTCCAACGTGGAGTTCGGCGTGGCGGAGCCGGCCTACAGCCTGGAGGACGCGCGCCGCAAGGGCCGCGACTTCTCCAACCCCATGTACGACGCCGTGCGCGCCGCGCCGCCGCCCGCCTCCGACCCTGCGCGTGAGTACCCTCATCGCGCACATACATACTGCCCTCTTTAATAAAAAGGGCGCCATTTGATAGTCAAAGTAAATTTAACCCCATGTCTTAAGAAATAAGGTCACTAATAAAGAGGGCAGAATAATGCATGGCTCTAGTTGAACGTTAAAGCGTTTGTCGGCTGTTTTATGTATGGTGAACCATGGTAATGAAACCTATACATATATTTTCCGACAGATTTAAGAGATAAAACGATGAACACACGCTACGTGTTAAAAAGATTCAAAATTCAGCTGCCAGTAGAACCTCATACTACTTAAAAAAAAGCATATAGGCCGCATTTACATTTGCAAGTTATTGCTGTAAGTTTTGAAAGAAAGCTATATGCAAGACAGAGATGCAGATGTCACTCACTCTTACTCATAGTTGCATCTCAAAACTTATAGCAAATTTGGTCGTACGTAATAAATACAAGAACGCTTAAAAGATAACTTGAATTTAATTCCCCAGCGGGCATCTACGAGGTTCCTGATGATGTGAAAGACAAAGTGGTATCAGCAGTGATCTCGCCGTCGTCGACGGAGACGCGCGGCGCCAAGCGGCCGCGCGCGCTGGACCCGGCGGCCGACACCGGCGCCGACACCGCGCAGCTCGTCAAGGAGGACCGCGAGTGCTAGCGAGCGCGCGCGCGGCCCGGCCCCAGCGTGGCCTGCGTCGCGACCTATTACCCCTAGCTAGTAGAGAGATACAGGAAACACGGGCGACATGAGTATGCGAGCGAACGAAACACGGTGGTTGAAAATGGAATTAAAATCGTGTCCAACTCGGGCACTGTTGCATAGATGGCACCACTGTCTTCGTTAGCTTGAGCTGTAAGTCTTTGACTTAAGCTGCAAATTTATTGACAGCAGTAGCGGCGCGGAGGTTGTATCAAAGGAAGGTCGTCTGCCGTGTCAGTGGGTTTGCAGTTTAAACGATAACGAATCGATTTGTAAACTGTGCTAACCGTGTTGAAGACGAGAGATGAGACGGTGGTTATTTTTTTGAATTAAACGAGTAATGACATTGTAGATTGACTTTATTTTCAGTTATTTTTTTTAGTGTTTATAGTTTCTTGACAAGGATTGTAGATTTAGGGTTGTTTAGAGTCGTAATGAGCGATACGCCGTCAGTGCAATGTTGACTTAATATTTGTGAAGCTTTTAATTTTGCGCTGCCGGAGTGAACTCCGTTCGTATTGTAGGCGAAAACAAAATACGAGCGCTTTTGGTTTATCATTTTAAAGAATCTCGACGTAATTTACCCAGTTGTTATGTGCGGAAATTTCAAATTTAAGTAATTGTAACGTAGCCTTTTAGATGTTATTTCTTCTTTTCGCCTCTTAACTGTTCTAATTTAAGCATGTAGCTAGTCAGTGCAGATTCCTATCTCGCACTGACATGCTTTTACTTGGTTTTTTCGGTTTTGTTTATCTCTTAACTCTCCAGCGAGTTCTGGCCGTACTTATATTATAACAGTATTCATTTCTGCGTGAATGGTGTTTTTACTTCTTATTACTTCTGTTGAATGTTTGAAATCGAATAAATCATATCATCGCGTGATATCGATATAAATATGTCTGTTATAGTTATATATGTATGTTAAATAGAGGTTGTATACATTCCTATTCTGCTTTATCCGGGGCTCGAGGACTGATGTAAAAATGTAATAGATTGATTATTTTTGAAGATTCCTTGAGTCCCCTCCAACATTCCAAGAGAGAAGGGTACAGATATACTTCGTAGAGGAGCCGCTCTCGCTCTCTCCCTCCTGAATTACCTTCCCCGCAGGCCAGCGTTGGGTAGTTTACGCTGAAAAATAAACGTACAGGGGCGGGTAGCTGCGCGTGCGCGTGTAAGAGGCGCTTACGCCTGTTTGCCGCGCGGAGCGTCGGGGCCCGAGGCGGTTAGGTTAGGTGTAAAGTTAGTACATAATGGAGCGCAGGCGTCACCGCGCCCACCCCCGTGGGATTTCTCAAGATTAAATTTATTTGACAATAAGCAATACGCTATTTTAGAGAGTAATTTATTTATTTCGATTTAAGACTATGTAAAATATAGCAATGTTGTGTTTTATAATTGTCTAATAAATTAAAAAAAAATGGTAAAATTATAACTGTTTGTGGACATTGACAATTTGCCATAATGTGTGAGATAAGGGTTCTGTTGTTTAATTTTAATGATTATTATCATCAGTTTTGTTTGATAAAGCCTCTACGATTGTAAATAAGCGCAGCGGGCGTGTTCCGTCACCTAGTTCATTGAAGTTACTATACATATATGTACCATATAAATATGTAGCACGCCGTGGCCACGTCACGGCGTTTACAATAAATTATATAAATATACTAAATAGCCTATCGAGAATTGAATATATAAACATAAATATAAATTATATATATATTGTAAAAAATGTCAATACTATGGAATAATTAAAAGAGATGAAATATTTTTGTATTGGGATTATTATAGTTATTAGAGGTCTTCTGACGGTAGTTGAAAATATTGTGTAAAAATAAATTAATAATGAAACGAACTGGAATTTTATTTTTATGTTAACCCCTGAACCTCAAATTTTGGGCCTTTGCAAAATAGAGAACAAACAGAGTAAGTGCCAGAACACATCCTTGTGCGACGCCACACTTCAAGGATCATAACTCTGTTAAGTCTTGGGTAATTGACAGACAAGCTTCTACTCATATAGTTGTTAAAGACCTTAACAACTGCAAAAACTTAAACGTAAAGTCTGCCCAGCCCAAAAACGTTCATAAAACTTGACGAGAAACTGTTGAAAGCCTTTTTAAGATCAACGAATGCATTTTTCTATAATTTAGAAGGCAAACTAGCACACAGACCGCCAGCCTCCTATTTCACCATCCTGACGATGACAGGTGACAGGTGACATTTCAGTGTATAAGGCGCAGCGGATATGAATCCCATTGATATAAAAGCTTGTTATGTTTGCAATGTATAGCGAATTGTCATCTGTTACCTATCATTGTCAAGATGGTGAAATAGAGGGCAGATGGTAAGTGGGATCTGAGACCCGTAGACAAGACTACAATCTTAAGACTGCAACCCAAAGAATACAAATGCGTGGACCACTCGACTAAAATAGAATAGATAGATAAATAAATAGATATCAGGGGACGAGGCTTGTACTATGGGTACTAGACAACGATATAAATACTTACATAGAGTAAAGTACTAGACGAGAAAAAGCGATTGTTTGTTTTCGAAATTATCATTTTAGGCTTGTAGAAAAAGTTATGTATGCAACAGTTCACAATTAGCTCTTAAGGTACTCGTGCCTGTTATTAGAGCGATCGCAGGATCGCAGGCTCGCGCTCTGACCTCGGCACTCGTACCTTAAGAAGCTTCATTATGTACCACCTAAAGGCAAAGAAACCGTACTAAATAAGCAGAAAATACATTATGGTTGACTTCTTTTTACTTATGGTTTTCATAGTGAGTTGGAAAGAGATGCATCTATAGCTGTTCTTCGTTATTTGGTACATCGTCACAAGGCGTGGTTTGGACCTATAAGCACCAGTATGGAAGAAAGTAAGGCCTAAGGCCAAAGAAGTCCAGTCAAACGTTTGACGTTTCTTCACCTTCTGACCATGAGAAGAGAAGATACCTAGTTTTTGTTTCGTTTCCTCTGATTAATACGTACCTAACCTAATCTATAAAGTAGAGACAAGTAGCTGGTGCAACGTTCATCTTATTGCACGGCTTCTATGCGTTTAGTCTTTATTCTGTGTTATGTACCAGTTACATAAATTACTATTGTCACATCGTTTGTATTCATCTTGATTTCTCAATAAGTTTTTCGGTGGATACTGAAGCCAACTGAAAATGTAAAATTATGATGCTATAGCGAGTCAAACCAGCCCGTGTGCTTACAGACAGCCTATTAAATCAAAAGAACACTGCTACCTGTATCATTATCTTCTCTAATTAACAATCGACTTCGAAATAAACGCGACAGATATACATTTGAAGTGTTTGTTTTATATTGTCTTCCGTGCTATAGGTATTGTTCTAAGACAGACTAACCTACTTTCTAGCAATTTAAATAAAATAGTGACTTAAATCATGAAGACGTCAAAACTATGACCACAAAAATACATCAAATAATAAAATTGTACTTTTGTTCTATACAAATCAGAAAATTCATGTTTTCAAGTGAGTAAATAAAAATATTCTTAAGGGGAGTGTGAGGCAATGCGTACATCGCGTAGCCATCATTTTTTTTTATTCAAATTAACTCCGGGCGATAACGTTTCTCACCTCCTAATCAAGTACGCCGGTCGCCGGCACGACCTTTTCTAGCACGCCTCGGGCCTCTAGCACGTGACACTGTTTGCCAGTGAGCTAGTCACCCCTTTTTTCAAGCTTCTTGGTGACGTTGAAGCCGAGAAGAAAGTCTGTTGGTTTAGTAAGCTTGCTTGCTATAAGGACACGAACGTTAATTTGTGACCCATTTCAACAAAAATTTGCTTGAAATCGTCAATGTCGTTAGGGATGCCTAAATGCTAAGTTATTTGGTTATTTGTAACTTATACTTAGGAAACTCAACCTTATTGTTGTAGAATGTCAGATTACCGATATGGTTCATTTATCTCTAAATAACAAACACAATCAAAATAACGGAAGGCCATGAATACTAGCAATTACCATTTAACTTTGTTTTCACCCATCACGGGAAATGTACCGCAGCTATCTTAAATATTGGAAATAATTGAATGCCACCATATTGAATTTTGATTACTGCCATATCTTTTGTGACACTCACAAATTGATGGACATAAGAATCATGAAAATCGGCCCACGCATTTAGTTTCTAGAGTGCCACAAAGGAACAAACGTACTTACCTACATGTAGGCTGATAAACACATTACCCTCCCCCTTCGGCAGTCGGAAAAAAACAATGCTTTTCATAACTCTCCCATTTGATACCAGGACCCAGCGTGCTGTGCGCTGGAGCAGCCAGGTAGTGACTTCAGTCAATTATGTGGGTATTGTTGTTGTTGTCCGGCTGGGCGGCCAAACTGAGGGCTGCTCGCGCCGGGCTGCCGCCGAGGAGTCACCTGATACAACTCAGGAGAGAGAAGGGCAGAGCCGTCACCATGGAGAACCTCAACCCTAACATGATCAAGTTGGAGTATGCCGTCCGCGGCCCGCTGGTTACTCGAGCTCTTGCCATCGAGAAGGAGCTCATTGCGGTAAAAGGTTGAATAATCAAAGGCCCTAGCCGAGATGCAAATGCTACTAATGTTTTTCTTTTCTATCACTGAAAATGTACCGAATCGTCTATGAATCAAAATGACCACGACTTCAGATGAATTATTTTAACAGCGTATACCTGGAGGTCGTAAGAAGCGAGAAATGTTATATGAACCCAGATCGAAATATGATTTTTTATTTTTTATATGTATTTTATATTTTATATACTTGTAATGAAATCTCATAAAATAAAAATGATTATTTCGACCTGGGTTCATTAAACATTTTTTGCTACTTATGACTTCAACAATACTCTGTTAAAATTATTCGGTTTCCTCATGTTACACCGTGTATAACTCTGGTATGTTATGATATGTCACATGTTTTAGGGAGCGC
Organism: Acleris cristana; assembly: GCA_948252455.1. NCBI lineage: Eukaryota > Metazoa > Arthropoda > Insecta > Lepidoptera > Tortricidae > Acleris > Acleris cristana. The sequence goes on from OX411784.1 coordinate 16,321,074, forward strand.
AAAAGCCGTTCAAGAAGGTGATCAAGGCGAACATCGGCGATGCGCACGCGATGGGGCAGAGGCCCCTCACCTTCATCCGACAGGTAAGTACTGTTGCACTTGCGTACTTTACCTGGCATTGCCTTAATCACAACCGTGACTTGAATACTTCCCTTGTTTACTTTACTTTGTAGTTATTAGAGAAAACTCATCAAGTGACTTGCCCTCAGCTTGATACTGACTGGTTTATTAGATAAGAATGCCACCCACATAAAGATGCATTTCTTAATACTAGGTACTTTACACATTTCATCATATGCGTGTGGTCTCCGAGTCTATTTTGCTGACGCTCAACTAACTACCTAACTAATTCAAAAGAAAACACGTTTGGTCATCAATTTCCTCTGAGATTTTATCTTTCATTAGTTCAGTAAGGGGAGCTCGTGACAATGTGTCCGCCACAAACATGTATTTTCCAGCAGGGCTAGTATGGCTGCGTCTATATCGCGTGTCAAATTTGGATAAAGCATCCGTCACTGTCGTACTTATTTACGTGTCAAAAGGTGACGGATGCCTTATCTAAACTTTGTCACGAGATAAACGCAGCCATATTAGGGCCCCAGGTATATATTATCACGGAGAAATAATACCTTTAAACGCGTAGCATCATTCTTTGCAACCGCGTCAGTACGGAGTCCAAGGACTTTTTAAATAGCGCTCCTAGCGCGAACACTATGGCGAGCATCTCCTTCAACTGCGCATAGGGTTGCTGCATAGCGAGGCGAACTCGACCGGGCGCGCGTCCTGGAGCAGCACGGCGCCGCGCCCGCCGCGTCGCGCCGCTCCACGCCACGTACCTCGATACTGCCTCAATACATTAACCGACATGCCTTTCACCGATTCTTTTTAGCCTTTCGATTTGAGGATTTTCTTCGCTGGTAATTTCATTCGATTTGCACATCCGTATTGCCCTCTCCAATGTTATAGCATCCGTGCGTAAGAGTCTATCCCGCACGACGCTGTCTCTGATCCCGCAGCCGATGCGGTCGTGCAACAAGTCATCTAGTTTCTCGAACTCGCATTGCTGACTTAGAATGTTCAGGGCAGTCACGTACTCGTCGATGCTCTCCCCGGCTTCTTGAACGTGTGAAAAACTTAAATCGCACCATAATTATATTTGTTTTGGTTCCGAAATGAGTGTCGAAATTTTCAATAACTTTAATTATATAAACACGGTCCTTTTCTTCGTCGAATTTAAGCGTAGTAAACACGTCGTAACCTTCCGATCCGATTAAATTGATTAACAAACTGGCTTGTACGTCACGGGGTTCTTAGGAACACTTTGAATTGTTTAAGCCATTTTCGCCATGCGTCTGCGCGATTCGCCGGACCTCCTTAATTCGGCTGGCGGCCGTGCGTGTTCTATTGTTAAGTATAATATAATAATAACGAACACTTGCGGATATCTATCTATGTATCGTAATATCAAATCAACGCAACTTAAACACTTCAATTTTAGTTTATTTTAGCACCGCTGTCACCATGAAGTAAACACAATGTTGGCTTGATACGGACTGGTTTATTATATCACCCCGGCACCAGATCAACACCGCCTCAGCTCCAAGTGATATGTATTGAAATGCGTGCTTTGATATATTAATACGATGGTTGGCCTGCCGGCGTATACCACAGACTATAACAAGACGTTATAAACAAGAGCCCAAAGAGCTTTCGGCCTCTCGTATCTCGTATAAAAAAAATGTTTATTTCTATTCGATATGTACCTAGTACCTACCTACAACAGTTTTTTTCACTAGGTACTTAACTTCTAATCTTAAATGAACATCAGTTTGAGAGTACATTTCAGGTAAATTAGATACTCTCAAAATTTAATTTTAAAAATGAATGATTAAAAATAATAGTTTTATCGATTCGAGTTTTAAACACTCCACCTCATAATCTGTTTTATCGATTGGAGTTTTATACACTCCATCTCACTAGTCTGTGATTTTGATACATGTAATTTGCATCATGCTATGTTTTAAACGCTGTAACACGACTCAAAGCTCTCTTTCTAATATTTCAGTTTGAACAGGGGCGGTTCTGATCTGGTGCCGCGGCGTTGGTGTGCGATGACCAAAAAATGATTGTTTTTGTCTCTAGGGACTTTTCATTTTTATTTATGGGAAAGCCACAAACAGCCTGCTACTGTTGCTCTTATACCTGTTCGACGCGGTCGGAACAACTACTCAACTCAACCGAGGTCAAGTTGTCCAAGCCATTCAATTCGCTTGTACACAATCGACTTTTCGTTCAACTCGATCAATCACAACTTGATCTTGGTTGAGTTGCAAGATTGTTCCGAGTTTCCAACTGTGTAGAGCAGGTTCACTGCCGCATTCAGAGACGTCAATTAAATTTAATGCTTGTTTAGTGACGTGTTGTCTTATTCTATTGCTATATCGAAGAAAGTGACAGCAGCAACTTTAATCAAGCATTAATTTTAATTGACGTTTCTGAGTGCGGCAATTAGACTAATAGTTGCGTTGTATAGGTGTTGTCGGCCGTAAGCTACCCTCAGCTGATTGATGAGTACAAGTTTCCCTCGGACGTGAAGCAGCGCGCCCAGGACCTCCTCAACGTGTGCGGGTGAGTGTTGTGCCACCGTAATTAGCATGGAGATGGCAGCCGAGCACCAGGGTGACGTTGGGTGTATTGCGGCGCATGGACAAGTCCCGCTAGTCAGACACATCCCTCTTGAGTCCGTCACGGGCTCACGGGTATACGTCAAGGGGCCCACATTCTGCTAGTCTTATGTCCACCGGCCGATATCCTCGTATGGCCTGTTAGTTCATCGTATCAGAACAAAGACGAGGAAGAAGGTTTTGGCCTGACAGACTTGGGACTGCAGGTAACCTATTATACTTATACACACACACACGCCCCGTGATAAACTGCAGAAATAAACCAGTAGAAGTTGTTAATGAATTTACATTACTTGGACTAGCTATAGATACTCACGTAAACTGGAAAACACATATAAAAAAGATTAGAACTAAAATATCACAATTCGCTTATGGGTTCCGTGAAGTTAAAAGATCAACCGATTTCCAAACTGCACACGTCACCTACTACGCCTATGCGCCTGGTTCAGCTACGGCGTCATCCTATGAGGATATAGCACCGATGCGCCAGCTCTCATTACACTACAAAACTCGTCCGCATCCTAGTTAACATAGAAAATACAGATAGTTGTAAACCCCACTTCCAGGACAATAAACTACTTACCCTACCGTGCATATACATTCTCGAGATGTGTAAGTTTCTTAGGAAATATCCTGACTACTACAAAAAACGAGAACACAGATAGACTAATGTTACCCGCATTAAAACTGAAGATGTGGTCTGACGAAACTTATATAATGTCTATAATAGTAGATTGTTTAACAAGAGGCTAAAGCAAGCCATAATGACACGAGATTTTTAGCCACGCGAGCGAGCCAGTGAGCGAGAGTGGCTATAGTTCAAGTGTCATTTTGGGTGTTTAGTCTCGCGTTAAACACTCTACTTTTCACTTTGAATGCGAGGAAAAACACGACGTTACAATATTTAGCAAATATGTAACAAAGTTTCTGCCAAATATGTTTCGCGGTTGTTTCTTTATCATTGCGGTTGTTAAACTTGCTAGTTTTTTGTAAAGTGACACTTTACAAAGTGACACAAACGCTTGCATATTTTACCAACAGATATAAACTTGAAAACTATTTGGACCATGCCTAATAAAATAAAATTATCCTTAATATATTTAAATAGATTCATATTCGTAATCATTAATCGTGTTTCACGAAATTAAATCGTTATTTTTTATATATTTTTGCGCAGTTGTCATTTTAAGGTTATTTCCACAGCCTAAAAATGGTCCATACACAATCACTGAAATTGGTGATAATCCCGATAATCCTCCATTCACAAACACCGTGATTGGTTGTTTAGAGGTTTACAAAGTAAATAAAAAAAAAAACTTTAATCCCTAGAGATTAATAAGGAGTTTTAGTCCCGATGTGCAGAGACTAAAGTAACATTTTAAGAGCATGAGAAGTGAAAAAACATTAAGTAATGAATTACCGAGTAATATCAAAACTGAAAAAAAAAAACAAATTTATAAAACTCTTAAAGGAACTTCTTATAAGAAAAAGTTATTATACTATAAATATGTAAGTAGGTACTTGGAAGACAAACTGTAATAATTTAAACTTAAACTTACACATATAAATAACAAAACGTGACATTGATAAATATATTATTAATATGATAATAATATACAGAATTATAACAAACATATAATAAACGTTTGAGTATTTGAGTATTTAAATGCGGTAAAAGGCAAAGAGGGAAGTACCTAACATCCCTCCGCAGGGCCATTGCAGTGATCCAGATTTTTGAGAAGCCCGCAGTTGTTGACAAATCGAGCAGCTCTGTTCTGAATGCGGTCAAGTGGTAAAACTTGATATTGGGGTGCTCCGGCCCAAATATGGGAGCAGTATTCCATGTGAGGCGGTATTTGTGGCTTGTAAAGTTGAAGGCGATGATGAGCCGGCGTGAAATAGCGCCCCGCTCTCCAGAGCACACCAAGCTTCTTCGAGGCTAACCTTTCAGATGACATCGGAACTGAACATGAAACCACCACCTCTGAAAGAAAAAATCCAAACTAAAGAGTTCATTGAACTAAGCCCCGGATATCGAAACTCACCGCACCCTTATATTTTTCCAGTGGCAAATCTGTGGGTTCGTATTCAGTATCGTACGGCATCGAGTTGATCCGGCGGCACGCGGCCGAGTATATCCAGAAGCGAGACAACCATCCGGCGAACTGGGAGGACATCGTGCTGTCCACCGGGGCCTCCACCGCCATCAAGAACGTCCTGCAGATGCTGTGCAAGACGATAAACGGCAAGCTATCCGGTCAGTGCTCTCACACAAACTGCCACCCTCTTAGGCCCGCTTGCACGTAATATTTTTTTTGTCCCGGGGCATATGCCTATGCATACCCGCCCCGACGGGGGCCAGGACGGGTTATGTCCGACTTGCACGGACTAAAACCCCCGGGACGTTGCGCCAATCGCTTTAGGAGGGGGCTACGGGACCACTATAGCGCCAAAACATAGCCCCTCAATAGCGGATGCCCTTTGGGCTCGCCTTCCGGCGGGGGCTTTTACAAGGCTCCTCGCCTACTCCGCTGAGGGCACCCTGGAACACAGCAGGGGCCTTCTAGCTCAGGAGCTTTTACCGCAGGTGATAGACCCCCCGATCTATCACCCGCAGGCCCACGTAAATTTAACCGTTGGTTAACCTCAGGTTAAATTAAGAACTAATAATATAAGAACTCAAAAATAGCTACCGTCAAGTCTGGCAACTTTGCCAACGTCAAGGTCTATCCAAAGTTCAAGATGCATTTTCTACAGACAAATACTACTTCAAACAGTTTCAAGTCGACTTCTCGTTATATAAATATGTCAAAAATTATTTCAATACCATTGGAAATGAAATATACAAATGATTTATTAACTAAAAAGATCAAAACAAATTGTGGCAAAGAAGGCACTACCCTGTGGTAACTTTGCCAACTAGATTTGTGTTTATAAAACGACAGTGTTTCTTCTTGCTGTCCATAAATGTAATGTTACTTGTTTCGTATACAATAGACCTAACATCTTGTAAAATATTTTTCTTTTAAAGTACTATGAAAAACAAATAAGTGGCAATGTTGAACACCATTATATGCAATTTTCATACAATGTTAAAGATTTTCGTCAGGGTTGTCACTAATTGAAACATTTAATGTTATTTTTCTCCCACATGCTCGGAAATGTTAACCTTACTGTCGTAAAATCAGCCCGCGAAGTTCCGAGTTCCAGGCCCAGGCAAAATTAAAAAAAAAGTTATTATTTACCAGCGGCAGCGGCCGCGAAAATGTATACAAATTTCATTACGTACCTGGTGTTTTACTTTTTAAAACTATGTTTGGACTAGGATAACTAACTCCAAACAGCCAAACACTCGTGAAATCAAAATTCTTCCTTGTATATTTTACATTTTAAATGTCATAGACTAAAAAGTAAAACATTTTCAAACAGCGTTTACAGCGTATTTAAAAGTGTATCAAGTAGTTTGACGTTTTTTTTATAGAAATTGTGTTCATAAACAAATTTAATGGACGAAATAACATAAACGCGTATAAACCATATATTATTAAAATTGAATTTATTACGTTCAAATGTGTGATTTTATTTAATGTTTTGTTTTAGTACTTTTAATCGTACGTGCTTCTGTTATTTTTTTTCAAGGAAATTTTGGGACTGTGTTTAATATTTTAACAATTTGTGTTATATTTTCTCGCATTGTTGGAAAAGCACTATACAAGCCTCGACCGGGAAGGGCGGTTGCTGGACTCGTATATAGCGCGGCCTCGACTGCGTCTCGGCCACGCTAACTCTACTCGTCCCGCAACGGCCTATTTCCCGGTCTGTGCAGTAATGTACTATTATCGGCATTTTTTATTGCACACCAATCTTAATTCTCCGTTTTAATTAAATGATGAAAGTAGGTTATAACAAAAATAGGTCAAAAATAAAACCTACTTAAAGAAAAAACTTTTCACAAAATTAAATCGTTGCTCTTCTGAAAAACTTTGACAACCCTAGGTCATTTCAAAACGTGGCAAAGTTGACTTCCCATCCTTTCTGCACCGGTATGGTAACATTGCCAATGCAATTTTTGAAGGGTTTAACAAAGGATGGATCAAAATCAATGGCAGTATTTGAATCACTGGGATATTAAACACGTTGACAAAAAAGTGTACACAGCTATATCCAGTCCATAAGCACAAATTCGTTGAAAGTTCCAGACCACTAAAAAGTTAGGTTAACTTACCGGCGAACTTTGGATGTCAACTAAAAGTTTACACTATCCGTAGGGACACCATACATTAAACAGTATTGTCAGTTAATAATCCGATTTTCTACTCAGGGTGTCCAACGATGAAAAAATATTGCCGTATTTAAAATATAGGCGTTATTGTAATAGCACACAGCAGGTGGCAAAGTTAGTATCCAATTGCAAAGTTGCCAGACTTGACGGTATTTAAGCTTATTCAATATTATTCATCCCCAAAACGTTAAACTTTAAATGGTTATTATTCTCATTTTTACTTGCGTGTTTGTTTCGTCTATCTGTTGTATGTGTTCGCCTCAAGTTCCGCAATAAACATCTTCGTCTTCTAGTTTTCAGACTCTCTTTCAACTTTTGTTAATCATTTTATACTCTGTGCTGTTATCAAACATAAAACAAGTCATTGGCAGTAATGGTATATAACACCCTATGATGTTTACATATACCTAGTATTATTTGATGCTAATTAGAGTTTACATTATGTGGTAGACAGTACAGAGTCAGTTCGCGAGGCTTACTCAAACGTGACCCGTTAATATTGATTTTTTCCCACCATGTAAATAACAATACAACTAGGTAGGTACTAATATGCTCCTCTAATGCCCGTTATCAATATAAATAGGTTATGGAGTCAAAGTAAGAAAAAATAAGTTATCTTAGCCGATTGTGCAACCACATTTTGCACAATTAGAGGAGAATATTAGTACCTACCTAGTTGTATTGTTATTTACATAATTGCGGAAATTGTCCACAAGTTTTTAAAGTTGTAGGTAATTCTGTAGCTCTGCCTTCCCCACTCTGATGGGAACGAAGGCGTGAGTTTATGAATCTGAAGTTACCTGTTGAATTACAATTATCGTACTCGCCAGCGAGTCGAATGCTCTGTCTCTCGCAGACCTCGCAGTATTGTTATAGAGTGCGAGGGACAGAGCATTCGACTCGTTAGCGAGTACGGTAATTGTAACTCATGGTAAGGGTAAGTACTGAAAGATTGATAGCTTCCATCTACAGGCGTCATGATTCCCATCCCGCAGTACCCGCTGTACTCCGCCACGCTGGCGGAGTACGGGCTGGCGTCCGTTCCGTACTATCTGGACGAGGACCACGACTGGAGCCTGGACCTGAAGACGCTTGAGGACGCGCTGAAGAAAGCCGATAACTGTAACGTGCGCGCGCTGGTCGTCATCAACCCCGGGAACCCCACGGGACAGGTACACTCACCACGGAATTGTTGAGCCACTATAGCTTATCAGCTTAACTTGGTTGTGTTACATACATAAACACCGCCGGTTTTCGTTGTTGAAACGTGACCATAGCAACCTCTTTTTTAACGACCAATAAAGACTAAAGCCCGCTTTACATTTGGCTAAATTCAGTGTGCTATATTTAGACAGGCGGCGTGGAGGGGATAAGCGCGTCCTCTTGACTAACATGCTAACTGCCTTTACACTTATCTTTTTTTAGAGTCTTTTTCATTCAGCACACTGAATTTAGCCAAATGTAAAGCGGGCTTAAGTTCAGTTTGAGCCTTGTTTGAACGAATAGAGGCTGTTGTTTAACCGTAACCATAGTAACCATCAACCACCATTACGTTAAAACAATGACTAAAGAGTCGTAAATAGCGTTCGGGTACACGCGTGGGCTCCGAGTTTATCCGATGTCAAAACGGCAAACATAATTTCTCATTACCATCATGTTACTATCGCTACGCTTAAACAATTGTCGCTAGGTTACGGTTACGCTTGCTAGACCTGCAATTGGTTGAATTTGCTTGTAGGTAGGTTAGTCACTTGCTTTCAGGTTGGTAGTTCTAGCTCTCAGAAATGGTATTCACGTCTGTCAAACACACGATGACAATTTTCTTCTACTTATTATACGAAGTCATGTGACTTTCCTTGTCTGGATAAACGAGTATAACTGCCTAAACCCGATTTGCATTACATAGCCAAAATACGTACAGTGGCAAGTGCTGTGACTGTACTAGACAACGTAGAACAGACAACAATCTGCGCAGCTTAATGGCCGAACCCTAATATTCAAACCGCGGACAAATAGGCTTACTTCGGATTAAAATTTGACACATTTTGTATGGGCAAATGTCAAATTTTAACCCGAGGTAAGCCTTATTTATCCGCAGTTTGAATATAGGGTTCGGCCGTTAGTTGCCTGCAGCAGCGTCAGGACTGAGATTGAATACCAGTGACAACTAAAAATCGACTTTCAGGTTTTGCAGGTTCATATTACGTGGTGCGCATTATATTATAGGTGTAGATCCACTGTAGATCGGACTGATGTGAGTACCACATGACAGGTCCTCACAGAAGACAACATAAAGGCGATCCTGAAGTTCGCCCACGAGCACACGCTGCTGCTGTTTGCCGACGAGGTGTACCAGGACAACACCTACGTGCCCGGCCGCGGCTTCCACTCCTTCAAGAAGGTACTCATAAAAAACCGAGGGTTCTGTACGTCTGCTTCCCCACCGACTACTAGCATGCACAACTCACCAATGATATCTATATCAAAATCAAATCTAACAGCGTCGAAGGAGCTCCGCCGTTGCGGAGCTCCTATTTCTAAGTGTTTTGGCTCTTCGGGCAGCTGAAGATCTAAATTAAACTAAAACTGCCACATATTTAAGTTTTTTTTTTAAAGTTTGATCATTTGAGCAGTGGGGAAGTCACTTTCTGCACATACCACCCAACTCCCATTTTGCGAGTTTTTATTATTTCAATTAAGACAGCCGTGCGCCTAATGTAGAGGCATTCGATCGCCCTCCGTCGTTGGATATCACATTCGCAAAATATCATACTACCTAGCTAAGACATGAATTACACTGATTGCACTTTAGCATGGTGCGAGTGACATTTAATACAAAGTTTCGTTATACTCAAAGAGAGAGTGCGGTCTATACATTTGGTGTTTTATTTAAATCGCAGTCCGAATATGTCTGGATTGAAATATTTAAACTTGAAAAAACTGTGTTACATGAATATAATTTACCCTAGGTACTTTTTTTTTTTTTTTTTTAGCCTATTTGATTGTCAACGTATCAAAATGTAATATGCATGCATTGAATTATTACGTTACATAATTACTCAAAGTATGCATGTAATGAAACATTAGAGACTAGTTTATGTACCACGTGTTTATGGATACTTGTTAATTTGTAAGTAACGAATGCGTAAAGTCGCATTTCATCCTATGGGACCTGTGTTTTTAAGGTTCTGTTAAAATAATAGGAACAAGTATGAGCTTATTAAAATCTATTTCAGTGGCCTAACATTTTCACCTGATTTTAACATCTTGATTCGTCATCTGATTTTAGAGTATAATAGAAATAAATGTGAATTTATGACGACATTAATGATTAAAAATAATAGTTTTATCGATTCGAGTTTTAAACACTCCACCTCACTAGTCAGTTATTTTGATACATGTACATGTAATTTGCGCCATACTATGTTTTATTCACTGTAGACAGCGTCGACGGAGGTCCGCTGCCGCGGAACTCCTATTGCTGGGTGGGGTGGCCCTCCGGGCCTACTGTAAATCTAACATAACTTAAACCTACCTACGATTCTATAACCGAACCCGACTATTTGTAAATATCATGTTTTGCGAATATCGTGTTTTGCTAGTTACTTACTTACGTTAAAGTTTACTTTTTACAATTTATTATCCTTTAAATTTTGACAGTTTTTCCAAGATGGTGGAGAAAGACATAGAGCTGGAGAGCCAAATAATTTGGGTTGGGTTAGGCTCGTAAGGACTAGATTGCTTAACGACTATTTAAGCAAAACGTCACAATATCATAGTGCCTTAGTAAGCACAATGCCTTTTTTGCAGAATATTTTTTGTAACATGAAGCATAAGGCAGTGTCTGGATAGCATATGGTTTTAGTAGCAAAACGTTATGATTGCATAACGACTAGGTAATATTAGATGAATTTTAATTTTAACTCAATTGACAGTAAACATGTTTTTCTAAACAGTAGAGACCTACATTATTTTTGATTTTAAGTGGCCAGTAGTTACTCACCTTTGAATTTTCTTTATCAAAAATATGAAGAGTTCCTTCACAAACTACTGGGGCCCGTTCATGAAACGCTTGTAACTTGTATTACAAGCGGAAAACTCTTTCCATCAATATGTTTAAAAAAGAGACTTCCACTTATATAACAAGTTACAAGCTTTTGATAAACAAGTTTAAATTTCCTTGATGGTTGAATACCATCTAGTCGTTATGCCACTAACTAAGACATTATTATTTTTTAGACGATATGCCTACCTAGTCGTTTTACTATCAGTACGTTCTGCATTTGTTGGCGTTTTGCAATTGGGACATTTAGATATTTGGGCGTTGTACAAACAAAACGTTATAGAACTAAGTCCAATCTTGAACCCAGGCATTCTACTAAATATTAAGATGTTTGCACAATTAGGCATTTAGCTACCAGGATCTTATGAAACTAAGACATTTTGCTTTTGTAGTCATTATGCAATCTAGTCCTTACGAGCCTAACCCTTTGGGTTACCAGGACTATATTATCCTTAACAACATATCGGACTTTTTTTAGGATACCGGACTAACGAATTACAACATTTAAGATGTTTTTTTTTCCGGTATAGCGTACTTTCGGTTCAAATTTCGGAATGGCGTCAGGCACACCCGTATTCTGCAGGGTCAAGACCCAATGCTAACGTTGTCGACCCACCTGTAACATGATTTGCCGCTTGCGTTCTACTTCTTCGAACATGATCCTACTCTAATAATCTTGTGCCAAGTCCTCATTAATGATTGTTATGAAGATTAAAATTCAAGTTCAAATTCGTTCGTAGTGTATGTTTGTGTGTACGTAAATACTTTGGTCTTTATTGCTTGATGCTTGTTCGTCAGGTGATGATGAACATGGGCGACCCCATCAAGAGCGAGCTGGAGCTGGCCTCGTTCATGTCCATCAGCAAGTGCTACATGGGGGAGTGCGGCCTGCGCGGCGGCTACGTGGAGCTCGTCAACTTCAACAAGGAAGTGCAGGCAGAACTATTCAAGGCAATTTTTGAATTTCTAAAATACGTATTACTTTTTCATGTCTCCTTTTGGGAAAATAAGGATTTCCATGTATAAATAGCGGACTGCAAGTAGCATTTGAGAAACGTGATTTTGAATAAACCAGTCGACATTCAAACAATTTAACAAAATAACAAACGATGTAAGCAAATCTTGAAGACATTTTTGTTTAAACAGGGGATGCGATTGGATATACTAGTGTCACTTTTAATTTTATTTCATTGTTCGTTTTAAATGTACCGTTATGTCTGTATCGCCTTCCGTGTTTAAAGTCCGCTTTACATTTGGCTAAATTCAGTGTTCTAAATTTAGACAGATGGCGTGGAGGGGATAAGCGCGTCCTCTTGACTAACATGCTAACTGCCTTTACACTTGTCTTTTTTTAGAGTCTTTTATATTCAGTACACTGAATTTAGCCAAATGTAAAGCGGGCTTTAACCGAGCGGTTCCAACGGAAGAGCAACGTTGGCTTCACAGCCAGCACATGCTCAGTTGAGTCCGTTTCGAACCGGTCACTAGGTACGAGTACATGTCGTCTCTGTCCCTTTAATTTTTATAAATGTTTAATAAATGTTTTACTTACTAACTATATTATGTATGATTTATTATGACTCTGCCAATAGTGATTTAGGGACGTTCATTTGTTTTGAAATATTTATTATAGAAAAGAAAGAGAGAAAGAAAAACATTTATTCACAACAATAACACACATAAATACGAGTATAACATATAAAATAAGGGAAAGAAAGATAAAGATAAAAGATACAAGACATTTATTCAGTAAGTAGGCCGCACGGGCACTTTCACACGTCAAGAGTCTACCAACGCTTCCCAAGAGGAGACCACTGCTGAGAAGAAACGCCGCAAGAAAATCAACAGTCAGTCTATTGTAACCATATTTCTTACTACAATGATACTACTTAGTCTATTATACATAAAGTTAAAAATATTAAATTAAATATAATATCAAAATATCATGCGTAGTTCAGCAGGAAAACATGTCAAAAATATACAAACAGAGAGATATAGGGGGGAAAGGTAAATATAAAAGTTTCGACATGTTTTCCTACATCAACGGTGTACCCTAAACAAGATACAACTTTTGCATTTGCACAAATTAGTAATGAATGACTAAGATTCGGGTTAAGACCAAGCATTTTTGTCTGTTAGGTAGTCCTCGACCCTATAGTACGCTTTAGACATTAACGACTTTTACCACTAAACGACAGATACCTAGTGTAATTGTTGCGAAACGGTCCCAACTCAGCATGTGCTGGCTGTGAAGCCATCGCTGGTCTTCCGTTGAGACCGCCCGGTGAAAACACGGAAGGTGATACAGACATTACAAGTAATTTAAACAAACAAAACATTTACAATTTATATATCTTACTGTCGCATCGTTAAATATACGGTTTGTTTGTTGTTGACATATTTCAGACAATATCGGCGTCCCTCTGTCCGAACGTCTTGGGGCAGTGCGTGATGGATTGCGTAGTGAGTATTGTTTGTTAAATATACCCTGGCGCTTTTTTTTAAGAATCATGATTTGACAACTAGCGACCCGCCCTCGCTTCGCTTCGGTTTATGTGAGTTTTCTGTAACACCCGTACATAATCCAGAATACCTACATATATAGGTTAGATATAAAGAGAAGAAACTGACTGAGTGTCATATATAACAACGCACAGACTAAACCGCTGGGTCTAGCTGATGATTTTAATTTGGCACGCTGGTTCCTTATGAGCAGTGACCGGATCTAGGATGCAATTTCCCGGGGTTTAAGTCCGTTATTTTAACATGGATATGAATATGACTTACAATCCCGCGAGTCTTTTTGTTACTTAGCTTTATAACAAGCTAAATAACTTTTAATTTTAAGTAGGTTACACTATAAAATAAACAAAATATGTAATAAAAACAAAAAGTTTTTACGGTACTGCATAGAAAAACTAAACTGTATTTTTATCTGTTCATACTAGGGTTTGTTAATACAATTACATTTATTAATTTCTGTTTAATAGTTATTTTATATCTAAAATATTTTTAAAAGCAAATGTAAATTGAAATGGTAAAAAGTAGCCTATGTTTTAATCTAGTGTATAAGCTATTTAAATTCCATTAATATTGGCACAGCTCCGCTCCACTCCACTCATCTCCGCCTCAGGAGAGCCGCACCTAAAGATGTGCCGTTCTCAAGAGTTCTCGGGAACGACGCTCTTTTTGTATGGAGAATGTCGAGAATTCTCGAAAATTCTCGAGAATTCTTGAGAACGGCACATCACTAGCCGCACCCTTATCCTCCGAGTTGTCCTGAGTCCCCTTGTGATCAGCTGGCCTGGGTGCTCGTTTGCCTTCTCTCTGCAATAAAAACCTGTTCCAGTGCAAGCCGCCCAGTGAGAACGAGGAGTCGTACGCGCTGTGGAAGAAGGAGAAGGATGGCGTTCTGGAGTTGTTGAAACAGCGCGCCATCCTGCTCGCTGACTCCTTTAACGCCATGGAAGGGTTCAAGTGCAACACGGTGCAGGTAGGCAGCGGGCCTATAGGTACCCCATTTGTTTAGGCAATTAACTAAATGTAAACATAAAACCACGTGGTATAGTTCACCAGCCAATAGCAGCCAGGGACTGGAGCGAATACGAATATAGACGTGTCATCATTCGTTATCAGTCGTTCACGACGATGTCACACGAGTATGCCCGATTTTCATTACCTAGCTAAATTATGAACAGTGGCAAGTGGCTCAACAATCTCGTGTGGTGACTGTTATTTATAGGAAACTCAAACTTGTTGTTGTAGAATGTCAGATTGACTTTGGACCTATAAGGTGGAGGTGGGCACCAAATTCAATCTCGTGACCTAAACAAATGGAAGTATGGTCGCGTTTATCGCATGACAGAATAATGTGGATAAAGCATCCGTCACTCTCGTACTTACAGTACAATTATTTCCACTTTGACACTTATTGACTTTGTGGAGTTTTTTTATCGTTGTTTACACTTCAAAGTCAATGTCAATCAAGTCTCTTATACATTCTCAATTTAAAAGATGTTTACAAAAACAACATAACTAAGATTTTTGGTGAATTCGAGATAATTTCATCATAATTAATTGTTTTGATTATTATAATTTATAATTTATGCTAACTACCCTCTTAAAACATTTCATACAAAGCATATACAAAGTACCTAAATTTTTCTTGCGTTCGTTCCAATGGTTTCACCGTCGTCCCACTATCGAAAATGCAGCTTTCAGTGATGATAATTGTACATTCCAGGGCGCGATGTACGCGTTCCCGAGCTTCGAAATGTCGCCGAAAGCCATCGCGGCCGCGAAGGCCGCCGGCAAGGCGCCCGACGTGTTCTACGCCTTCAAACTGCTCGAGGAGACAGGTACAGCCTTCGCCTGGCATCTGCCATGCGCATGTGACACTGCTAGATCAAAACAGTAGTAACTCAAAATACAACTTTATTTTAAAATCAACTTTAATACTACTTCTATCAACTTGAAACAAAACTAGCAAGGATTTTGAGTTGATACTGTTTTCAGTTTTGATCTAGCAGTGCGTGTATCTGTTAGAACATCTTCAGAATTGAGGGGCAGGGGGCTTGATAAAACTTATCTTGTCAAATGAACACCTTGCCGAGATCGAGACTGTACCTAGTAATCATTCTGATATGACGGGTTATTGAAGAGCACGGCTGGACGTTGTTTGGCAGGGATCTGCGTGGTGGCGGGGTCCGGGTTCAGGCAGCGGCCCGGCACCTACCACTTCCGCACCACCATCCTGCCGCAGCCGGACCTGCTGCAGGAGATGCTCACAATCTTCAAGGACTTCCACGCAAAGTTCAACAAGGAGTTCAAGTAAACGACAGTTTACATGTGGCCAAAGGTGTTTGTGGTTTATTTCCGTTTCGCAGAAAATTCGTTTTGCCGCAAGGCTACAGGTTGAAGTTGCATTTGTATACTGGCTGGAACTAAGCTTAAAGTTAAATTCACGTTGAAAATTGCCTGCAGTAAAATAACTAGGTACATTAATTCGCAATAACTGCCTTGACAAATCAGAAGCAGCGGTACGCTACCGAATTGATCAATATTTCGAATTTTCATAATTCCGAATGCAATGTTTTGATATAACACTTTATTGTTTAATATCGCTTTTACATAAGTATATCAAACATAACCTACCTACCTTACGAGCAATAACATTATGCATTCAATCTAAAATTCAGACAAATGAATATTCGGAACGAATTAATTCGAAATTTTAAGGTGTTCCTCTCTACGAATTATAGGAGATACATTATGGCGCGCAAATATCCGTTGTGAATAGTAGCTACAAAAGTGTCCAACGACTTTAAAAGGCCGACTCGGTTTTATACTGCGCTCAATGATAGATAAACTATATCTTATACTTACTTAAAGCAAGTAATATATACAGTTGTTATTATATAGCTCACGAAAGCGGGTTCGCCATACTTGTAGTTTACATGTGTTTTGTAAGCGTTAAACTTATTTAGATTGTTAAACATATTTGTAAAAAAATGGCAATGTAGAGTTGCTAAGAAACGAAGATTCTGCGAGACGAATGTTTGTATTTGTAATTCAGCCGTTGTTGAAAGTGTACGCTTTTGGAGTTCGTGATGTGCGAAATAAAGACAATGTGGTTAAAAATGATTTATTATTTAAAAATAGCTGCATGAGCCAGGTTTTTTAGGGTTCCGTGCCCAAAGAATCCCAACGGGCCCTTATTACTAAACCTCCGCTGTCTGTCTGTCCGTCCGTCCGTCTGTCTATCCGTCAGACGGTTGTATATCATGAACCGTAATAGGTGGACCGTTGAAATTTTCAGTGATGATGTATTTCTATTGCCACAATACGAATGATTAAAAAAATTGTTAATAGTTAGCTACCATACAAGAAACTTGATTCTTTCGGCGTTTTTGCTCGACCGTAACAATAGTTGAATCTCTTGAAATGTTTAGGTATTTACCCTGTAGACATTTAATTTACCCTCTTATTCATAAACGCAGAATAGCTAAAATATGTACGCTTAACGGCCAAACCCTATATTCAAACCGCGGATAGATAAGGCTTACCTACTTCGGGTTAAAATTTGACATTTTCCCATACAAAATGTGTCAAATTTTAATCCGAAGTAAGCCTATCTGTCCGCGGTTTGAATATAGGGTTCGGCCATAAGACATACTTTGTACTTATCTGTCATTGAGTCATTTGCATCTGACAGAAAGAGACAAATCATATTTGTAAATAAATTAAGTTTGTAGTATTGGTTTGTAGTACGTTTATGAAATTAAAGGGTTAAAATACAGGGTACGTATGTAAACTATGGCTGCTATAACAAAAAAAACCATACAAAAAACATTTATCGTAATACACACAAACGAAATAATAAAAACATTTTAAATTAAACTCAAGTTGCACACGACATCTAGCACCGCACCCGCGTTTTCTTTTTCCCTTCTGACAATCAAGTTGCGCACTACGCCACTAGATGTCATGGCGTTGCTGGTACCATAGACATTAATATACTAGCGTAGGTACCTAATTATAGGCTAGATGGCGCGCGAATTAAAATATTTTGCAGTCAAATCATGGTCAAATTTTATTCCATAGAGGCGTAAACATAGTATAGAGTATTCTCCCTCTACGCATAGAGGTAATAAAATGTCTATGTTCGTGCTATGACTATTGTTTCTTTAATCATTGATTTCGTGTGTTTATGCAATGGTTTATAGTAACTACGTCAGAGGCTCTACTTTGAAATCCGTAATTCGAACTTCGTCTATTGCTATCCCTTTTGCTCTCGACGCGTTACTAATTCGCAAGAAAATGACAGGGTGATTCGAAGTTCGAATTACTTACTGATTTCAAAGTAGAGCCCCAGTTGTGTGTACGTCCGTTATTCTGTGGACAAAGTGTTGCGGGCTAAAAAAAAACATAAAAAAATACGTATTTATGTTATTTCAGCTTTTATTATAAACTTTGGTCAAGCTATAAATAGCTAAGATTGTATAAATTTACACAATCTAAAAACTCATATACGATCACAGAAGTAATAATAAGTACTTAATGCAACTGCAATGTGCACTGCGGACACGTTTTATAAAGCTAACAAGTAACAATTTTACAGGTCTAAACTGGAAACACTGCTCCAATGGCTAGTCGTCATTGGTCGAGGTTGTGTCAAATGGAAACTTGTAACCTGTAAATTGTAATTTGTAGCTTTATAAAACGGGTCCCTGCGGCCCGTTTCACGAAGCAACAAGTTACAAATTACAAGCGGAACTCTCTTTCTAGCAAAAGGAGTTAGAACAAGGCTTCCGCTTGTAATTTGTAACTTGTAGCCTCGTGAAACGGGCCTCTGTGGCCCGTTTCACGAAGCTACAAGTTACAAATTACAAGCGGAACCCTCTTTCTAGCAGTACGAGTTAGAAAGAGACTTCCGCTTGTAATTTGTAACTTGTAGCTTCGTGAAACGGGCCTCTGGTGGTGTCTGAGGCCCTACTTTGAAAAAGTTCGAAGTTACGTTAGCTCCATTTCGGTCACTCATCATTCGAGACTAAATCGAGAGAAAGGGAAAGAGCTAACGTAACTTCGAACTTCGATTTTCAAAGTAGCGCCTCTGTAGCAGTGCTTCTACCTCCATGCCTCAATGATCATATTCAATTGATGACATTATTAAAATATATATGAAGGTGTCAAAAGTATTTCCACAACGTGTTGTGAACCTGAAAATAGTACCTTTTTATTTTATGCTTGTGTTAACTTACAAATATTAAAAGCCTAGTAGAAATAATTTTATCGGGTCCGGTTTTATTATGATTTTCAAAGTTTTTTCAACCAAGAGTAAATAAAAATACTTGACCAATTACTTATTTTCTGTGGTTGTAAGACAAATTAAACAATTATCCTTTTATTGCCGGAAATCTAGTCTGAATCATAATGGAAGGTACGTTTTTCAGATAATACAGTACAGGGGCTCTACTTTGAAATCAGTAGTTCGACCTTCGGATAGCCCCATCACTTTCTTACGAATTAGTGACGCGTCGAGAGCAAAAGGGACAGCAATAGACGAAGTTCGAATTACGGATTTCAAAGTAGAGCCTCAGTTCCTATAACTTGTGCTTTTTGACTGTTTAAATTTTCTGATTCTGTATCAAAAACATAGAACGCTCGTAATTATTATTTATTTATTTAATTATTTAGAAGTGGTCTCTGCCTACCCCTCTGGGAAACAGGCGTGATTTAATGTATGTATGTATGTATTTATTTAATTAACTACCTAGTACGGTTACAAACCACTTGCACTAATTAATGAATGAATTAAGCCCCAGATAGACGTGGGAGTAAGTACGCTGTACTTATGGCTCGGCGACCTTACTCGCCCGTGTGTCACCCTAAGTACGCGAAGTTCTAAAGGTAATCACGGGCGAAAAGTACACGTCAAAGAGTAAAGTAACTATAATCACGTACTTATCTACCCGCCGGTGTAGGTATGTAGGACTTTAGCCTCACAGCCCATTTGGCAAGTTTCGAATTTAGCGCTTCAGTATTTAACCATCCAGGGGCCCTACATGGGCCCTACTTTGTATCGAAGTTCGATGTTACGTTAACTCTTTCCCGTTCTATCTAAGAAGCTCTAAAATGGAAACTTTTGATTCTTCGTCCTTTTCATGCCTCATCACGAATCAAGGCTAAGTCGAGAGAAAGGGATAGAGCTAACGTAACTTCAAACTTCGGTTTTTGAAGTAGGTAGAGCCCCTGCTTAGCGAGCTGTAGGTACATTACGTGAACGTGAAATTACATAATAAGCCCTAAGACACGCAGACGTCACTCTTTTATTCGGCTTTCTTATATTAACGGGATGTTTAACTCCCAGAATTTCAGTCTCGGATGCCAGAAATACTACTAATATCTTCAAAAACTACATATAGATATATATAATTATAGATATATATATATATAATTTTAATAGTAATACATAGGTACAACATTATAAAATACTGGCGCGGGTGCGTCACTAGATAAAATAGTTATGTCAAAAACAGCTGATCGAAGAATGTTGCCATGTCATTCTATAGCTTTTCCATTTTCCCAAACAAACACAGAATCACAGACAGAATGCATTCAGTACATTCATTTCATTTCTTCAAATTACATAAATTACGTAATACCGCAAGTACTTGTTTTTGAATTTTCTTTTCCTTTTTTACGTATTAGTAGTTCCATTTTAATTGCATGATAACGAAATAGTTCAGTTATCTTTACGGTCCTTGTTGTTTCAGTATTATTTATTGCAGTAATCAGATAACCATAACCTTATAACTTGACTCTTGATAAGACAAGCACTAAATTATTAAATGAAGTTAAATAATACAATCGTTCCGACATCTAGTAGACTAGTTGTTTTGTAATAATACGGACGACCGAACGTACGAAGCAAATTATATCGATCGGTCGAAATCTTGTTCAGTCTTTGCAAGCATTGCGATGTTCACTGAGAAAATACTCATTTAGAGAAGATAAATTAAGAAATCAGTGCCTTTAATTCTTTTGTTTTTTATACCAGTGTTTAGCGTGCCGTGCGCCGAGTAGTTAAGGAGTGACGTGTTGAAAGTAGTGTGACTGATTGCAGCAAATCATGTCGGGGTTGAGGCTGATAAGCCGCAGTCGTTTGTTGTCCGGCGCGGCGGCACATTTGGAGACTGTTAACGCCGTGCTACCGCCGAGGAATCACAGGATACAACTCAGGATGTCGTCGAAAGCGATCACGTTACAGAATGTCAACCCCAACATTGTCAAACTGGAATATGCCGTCCGCGGGCCGCTGGTCATCCGAGCGGCGGAAATCGAAAAGGAGCTCGAAAAGGTACAAATATAAATTAAAATTCAACTTCGCGGTAAAATATAATGCATTTATAAATACAAAGTATATTATTTTCAAAATATTTGACATTGCCTTAGTGAAAGGGGCCAATATAAGTCACAAGGCCGCTTCGTTTAGCACCGCAAACTCGTTTTAATTATTCAGTATCATACAGTTGCCTAGCAATAAATTACAACTGCGTGTGGCCCTGACAATGATTTTAAATTCTTTACACACTATTAAGTATTCTTAGATATGTCAGTTAAATTAGTGGCTTCCTCTTTAACCACAGTGCGGTATGATCACATTAGAACAGTTTAGTTTTCTATAATAATATCCTTTTAATTGTAGCATGGTTTGCTAAAAAAATAAACATTTCTAGGATGAATGGTAGCCGTTATAACTTTCCGACTATCTGATGTCTTTGCAATCCATTAGCATTACTTTAGACTGATGTCTCATGTTGTAACGGAATGATAGCCAAACACACCTGCATTTTATATTGCAGAACAATACTTACAACAACACCAAATAATAAAATCACCTGTTTGTATAGGTATATTGCAAGTAAATTTTTAAATCACTAAGAATTTTGAAATTTTGTGTGCTCACGGGAAGTGCTGTAATAAGCCTTTAAAAAAACTGTGGTCTCTGGGTACATTTGATAAGACGTAAGAGCATATTGATAACTTAAATTAAATGATGCTTTACACATATATTAAATCTCTATGCAAATTGAAAATAAAGGTATCAATATGAGTAACGGCCTCTGTGGCTGAGAAGAAAGAACAAACTCAAATGATATGTTAAGACTTGTTGCACTGATTGACATGTATAGTTTTGTGTCTTGAAGGTGATCAAGTGCTGAAGTAGGAAATTAGTCACAGAAACTGTTCTGTAGTTACTGAGTTACTCGTGGAGTATGAACATGTTAGATTGCTCTTGATTAGTTCAATGATAATTCATTAATAATATTCAGTCTTCATAATGAAGCTTGACTTATACAAAAATATATGTAAACTTAAAAATATTGCATAAATAAACTTTTTATGACATAATTAACAATAAACATTACTTATCTAAAGTACAAGTTTTATAATAAATTGTCTGTATATCAGTGGTTGGAGTAGTCATGACAACATCAAATGATAAGGCTATATGCTTGCAATTGTGTTGAAATAAACAGAAAATTAAAAAAAATACTGGCTGGTAGACATTAAATGCCAGATGCTGCAAATGTCCATACAAAACAGCCCCGCCTAGCAGGAACAATTGCACTGAATACTTATATTTTTTTAACTTATAATTTTTTGTGTGCTTCTCTGTGGTTCTTTATATGTTGATAAAGGAGGTATTCTATTAGATTTATGTTAATGTTACAAGTGACAACTGGGTATCTAAATGATGATGATAAGTTTTTTAGGTACATACAGGCAAGTAAGAAGGTCTACTTATGTTGTGAGTGAGGTGATTTCATTTGTGCTTATAAACCTCTCACAGGTTCATGAAGTACATCTTATTCATTGTACCTATAAATAATCTGGTACATACGAGTACATAGCCAAACATATATTATTACTTACATACTAACATAGGTACTGTCGAGTTTGGAAATATGTGTACACTTCAGTACCTTGTCTATTTAATGTCATGTTAAAACTGCCATGTATGAATTGTGACGATGAATGAAAGTGTACACATATTTATGATCTCGACTGTACCTAAATAAAAAAATAACTGTAAAATTTAAATATTTGAAAAAACTGCTTTCTTAAACAAACATCAAAATTTGTTTAAAAACTGATAAATCTTGATTGTGTATAGGGCCTATGGGTAACCCTGGAACCATGTAAAACAATCTTATAGATATATAAAAAAATCAGTTCGTATTGAAAATGGTACATCACACAAGCCCTCGGTAGAGACAGATGGAAAAAACCTTATTTCCTCTTATTGCTGGGTCATGGAAATAAAACATTACCTACTTTTGGTTCCCTTTCTTTGTTCCCAAAATAGTTGCATAAGTTTTGTTTTTAAACAAAGTTCTGGATTGGAAGTTGATAAAGAGTTTGGCAAGTTTCCAAACCCAGATCATTGTAATACCTAATTAATAAGGCCAATTAAAGATATTTTAGGAACATAACATTCAATTGAGTTTCAAAAAACTGTGATTATATCACAGTTTTTTTTCACTACAAATTTTGTAGTTTTTGGATTAGTCTTATGATTGTGTCTCAGATCCCACTAAAAATGGAAAAAATTATGTATTTTGAATATTATGCATCAAAATCATACGGTGTATGTTTAACTGTAAATTACCTGACCTAAATTATTATTTTTTGAACGAATTAAATATTAAAATGAACACTGACAAGGGCATACTCACCGCAAGCGGCGCGTGGTTTGCCGCTGCTTATGCAACGCCAATTAATGCAGGCGTGCTAAATCACTTTGTTTAGCATGTTTTAGTATTCCTAGCACTTGGTCCTTACATCAGGTATACTTTAGGGTTTATCATTAACAAGTTTATTAAATTTAACAATGTAATAATGTCACATTTAATGGTCTATTATTTTAATTAATATAATTAGAGCGAAAGTGTGTTTGTTGTTTCGTCCGTCTTTTTTTTCAACGCCTCAATAGATCGATGTGATATTAGCAATAGGAAAATAAAATCGAAGAGTTTCCGAAGGAACACCAATATTCTTCATGATGGGAGTAAGGAATTACAATGGTAATCTTTAAATGCCTGCAACTACGTATAATTGGGATAGACCAAAAAAAATAACTCACTGTTTTTACATTCTAATTCGAAAGAATGGGTTATTTTAAGAGACCAAGTTCATTAATTTTGTATTTGACCCAATAGTTTTGTTTGAATATCTTTATTTATTTAGCAAACATTTTATGGATGACACGATTATTTTAAATTTGGGCTGGCATTTTCTAATAAATTACAACAATTAAATGATATCTAACGATAAAAAGTGATTGTAATAATGTATTAAAACATGATTAAAACATACTATTTCAAGCGGTTTTCGCCTAACCCGTAAGATACACCTAGGAGGGCTTCAAGCCAAAAACGAAAGTCAAACAAAGGTTAAATATACTTTTGTCGAAATATCCGAAATAGATAAATATTTCAAAAACTTAATAATGCTGAACGGCTTTAAAACCCCTTTCCTCGAAATGGTTTTCGAATTAGAGTGATTATAAAATTATGAACAATCCCAATTCCGTTGAATTCGTTTATTGTTGTTTCCTCGAGATCGTCAAAATTTCTGAATTTGTTTTGAAAGCACGCCAAAAATCACTCTTTATTTTTATAATATTTATTATCCCATCCCCTATCAGAGTGAATTTGAAGTATGACGCCACATATGCATCATGTAGATTCAAAGAGTAGAAGCAACTGATAGCTTTGACTATTTATAATCTAGTTACTTTTAAATTTGTTTTATAATAATGTAGTTAGATAGAATTGATCAACACAAAGCGTTGTTCTACCCAACAAAGGTTCACCTTATTTACACTGGCTAATGCATTCGTATTGACAACGCTCCATCTAGCCCACAAATGTACCATTACTAATGGCAATCGACTCGAGCAGCCCGCACAAGGCCTGCGGACTGCTCTCGCGGTCGCTGATAACGCGGTGAAATGGATACTGTTTGCATAGTTTACTTGCTGTCTGTACAGTCAGACAAAATATGCTTTTAGAGAGCATGGCCATCAAAATCGATAAGAAGCAAAGTAGATAGCAGAGACCTTGAAATAGCCTAGTTAAGCAGATCTACTATTTAAAAAACCGGCCAAGTGCGAGTCGGACTCGCACGAATCGCTCCGTACGATGCCGCAAAAAACATTTCTTGTATGAAGACCCCCTTTTATGGTTAACTTTATTTTATTACTATTATTGTTGTTGTTAAAGCGGCTATTGTTATAGGTACATACTCTGTGAAAATTTCAAGTGCTTAGCAATTACCCCGATAAAGCCCGCTGACAGACAGATACGCGCAGGCTGAGTAATAGGGCCCATTGGCAACTTTTGGGTACCCTAAAAAGGTTTAAAGAACTTAGTGCTGCCGCGTGTGGCAAATACACTGGTTTACCAGGGCAACATTAAACAGTTTTGACGCTGCTGGCAGCTTAATTAACCCTTTATGGCGGCATTTTTAAATTATCTTAGTTCCTCTTGTAACCGCGTCAAACAATTTACGACAAGTTAATGAGGTCCCTGGAATTAGTTATTCCATGATGTGAGGTGATAAATGATAATACCCCATATCGTTGCATATTAATAGATCGCACTTATTTGTTGACCACTTCATTATTATTATCGCTGATAGTACGTAAGTGTATAATGTAGATGGTAATGTACACACTCGGGCTATTTTTAGAGCATGAGTTAATGGGCCGGTGGAGGTTAGCGGCATTAGAAAATTATGGTAATTTTACAGCTTCGCGCGCGCCAGAAATAATATTGGTCGGTACATGTGGTACCTAATAGTATGAATTTTACCAACTAGGTGCCGTTCAACTTCAATGTTCTGGATTTTACAATAATCTTCTATCTCTAAAAGTTGATGATAAGGAATACTAGACGATTCCTTGAACAGACAAAAGCCAGTATTTATAATACAATTTAATAAGAGAGTAGAGTGACGTGTGAAGAAAAACAATATGAATGCATATCGTTCTTGTTTAAGTGTATTTTAAAAGGTTTTCTGATAAAAATCATGCTTATAGCTTTGTCTCAAAAGCATGTTATTTACTGAAAAAAATATTATTAACTATATCAGTGTTTGCTATGCATGTTTGTAACAGCGTTATGGGTTTTTTTAGGGTTCCGTACCCAAAGGGTAAAAAAGGGACTCTATTACTAAGACTCCACTGTCCGTCTGTCTGTCTGTCTGTCACCAAACTGTATCTCATGAACCGTGATAGCTAGACAGTTGAAATTTTCACAGATGGTGTATTTCTGGTGCCGCTTATCTTAATAAAAAATCTTAGCCTGATTTATCCAAAATGTGTTAACAAGATTTTAGAGTTGTTGGTAATTCTGTAGGTCTGCTCTGCCAACCTCACTCTTGGAATGAAGGCGTGAGTGTATATGTATGTATGTAAATTAATAGTTAAAAAATATGCTTCTTAGACAAACCACTAAAAAATATTTTTTTCAGACCATCTTTTAATAAAAGTTCCTTCGTTAGTTTTTCTACGTTTAAACGATTTGCGTCGTTATGTCGTCCTGGCGTCGGAGCCACGTAAAGTTGTACTCTACCTTGCCGTTCAAAAGGTTGGTTACATGCTGATAGCATTAGTTAATCATGTCCGTGAAAATTATCTTAATAAGGTAATCGCCCATCAGTTTGTTGCCCGTATTTGTCGAAAGATAAACCAATCTCGCGCAGATCTGAGCACTATCGCTATCGTGTCGAGATAAGTGCCGACAATTGCCACTTATACTGTAACTACCTAGTTGCTTTAGGGGGGATATAGAAGCAAAATTTCGTTTCAAGTGTTTGAAGGTGACACTTTGGCTTATGAAAATTTACTATTTGATAACAGGCCAATCATGAATCATTCAATAAATTATTTCTCAGTGCCTTATTTTGTTTGATAATGCTAATTAGATCGAACTAACGGAGAACATATTAAGTCAGCTTAGCATAGACGTTCCCTCGGGAACTACACAATTTTCTGGGATAAAACATATTCTATGTATAGTCCATTCGCTTAGATAGTGTCGCTACACTCAAATAAAATTCGATGTAAACAGCCTAATTCACTTGCGGGTGTTACGCTGCATGTGAATTTGGCAGCTTACATCGAATTATATTTGTATTTTATTACAATAACCACAAGTACGTGGAAGCGTAGCGACACTATCTAAGCGAATGGACTATACCCCGGGGCTCAAGCTATCTCCATATCAAATTATATTTAAATCGATTTACCGTTTTAGCTGTGAAATCTTAGCAAACAGAAAAACATAGTTACTGGATAAGCATAAATTCTGTCCTGAGGGTGATTTACAAATATAAAACCGTCGATTTTTGAAACCTAATGTTATTTTGGGACCCTCGATGCGATAAGAGGTGTGTTTGGGCGTTTTCACTAAAACGTGTACCCCAGTTAAGGACTAAAATTAAGGAACTTTAACTATGTCAGTTTGTGACGAAAATTAGCTATACATTGACGGCCGCAATGTATGGCTAATTCTCGTCACTTAAGATATATCAGCTCTGAACGCCTGAGACGCCATTATATCAAGGGTTTTATCTATTTCACTGCCGCACTCAGAGACGCCAATTAAATTTAGTACTTGATTAAAGTTGCTGCTGTCTCTTTCTTTTCTATATCAATAGAATAAGACAATACGTCACTAAACAAGTATTAAATTTAATTGACGTGTCTGAGTGCGGCAGTTATAGTTACAAGAAGGTCATAAAACACAAGAATTTACAATAATATTTGTTAAGTACGTTGCAGGATTGTTTTCCTTTCCTGCATCTTGGAAGTGTGATGACATAATGTTGTTTGCTTCGCCTTGTTTGGACGGATGGAAATACCTAGTTGTGAAACACAACACCCGTCCAAAACTTGGAGGAAACATAATACTGGCTACACTTACTTTGTCCTGTGGCTATACTCATATGCAATAATGTTTTTCACCACTTATGTACTTGAAGAGCAATAAGATACTCTTCGATTAGTTTTTATTCCTTAATTATACCTGTTTCAAGTTAGTTAATAGTGCAAACCTACAGTTAGTATTTTGTCGGATAAATTCGTGTACGTCAACAGCATAAATAAGTTATCATTTATGTACCTTGTCACTTTACAGTCGTGTTTGAAATGTCATAAAAAATTGAAACGATTGAAAGCGACAAGGTACATAAATGATCACTTATTTATGCTGTTGACTGTACATCTTGCTTTCTCAATTATCTTATCGATCGATACTGGTCTACGAAAGCAAGGTAAATACGAGCTTTTCCAAGTAGGGTTACCATTTAGGAATTTGAAAAGTCCTATGACAAAAAGCCTGACATTTCGACAAAAGTCCGGACATTTTAGTCACAAAATGGAAACATTACTCACTTAGTTTTTAGATAAATGAGAAGTTAATAAAGATTAAAGACTTATTTTTTAATTAAAAGAGCCGGACAAGAGTCTAAACGAATCCGGACGGATGGTAACCCTATTTCCAAGCATATACCTGCGATGTCGTATGTTTATGCACTTGTTATATTAAAGTGTAATATTGGTTGCAGGGGGCGGTGAAACCGTTCAAGAGGGTGATCAAGGCCAACATCGGAGATGCGCACGCGATGGGGCAGCAGCCGATCACTTTCATTCGACAGGTAAGCCAACTTCCTTAATTTGTATGAAGGTATGTATGTAAAACACTTTATTGTAGAAACAGGAAAATAACAAATGATATAAATTAGACGGAAACACAAAAGGTAAGTACAAAAGTGAATTCCTTTAAGCTCAGAGGTTAACTGGGAGAGATTCCTTGAACTTTAAGGGGTCTCTTGCCCTCGAGCTTCTATAGGATCCATTGGCAGGATCCAACAATGGTGTAGAGCGGTCTTTATCATATCCCGGGATTAGGTACCCAAACAATGGAACGAAAGTCGTTATATATTTATTGGAAATTTTGAGATAGACATTTTACCTTTCAGACGTTGTGGATTTAAGTTATTCTAAGATTCAGTCGTATCAGAATTTAGGGCTTTCGGGAATCAGACGATTTGGAACAAGGTCATTATGAATTTTGTGGTATTTTAGGAACTAGACAATTTAAAACATGTAGCTAGTCCAAATGAAGATCGAAGGCATAATGAAATACAGTGGTAATAAAAGCTACCTACTCCTTAAACTTTTAAAACACTAAGCAGCTGCAGACTGAAGGTCACGCGCTTTGTTGTCCGACCCTCTTATTATATTATGTCGTTCTTCACAATAAAATGAAAAACTGGTTCCCAATGTTACCTATATATTGTTTAGCATAAAAATCTAAATAGTTCTTCCTCAATCAGAATTAACTCGCAATATAAAAGTATAATGTTATTTGAATGCGTATGAAAAGATTAAACCAGTTTTATGTCAGGGCAAGCTCCTTCATTGGCAAAGGTTAAAAGTTAATATTTAACTGATAACAAACAATTCATCATGTTAATTTCGCTGTTTTTAATTTTCATTTAATCATGTTTCTTAATGGATTTAAGTAACTTAACTGCCATTATTTAAATCCAAAAGCTAACCTTGTTTTTTTTTTGTTTCATGAGCTTAGTATTACCAAGTAAGAATTTAGAAGGAATAATTAAAAAAAAGGTAACATACTGAAAAAAGAAATGAAACTTCTATGTGACATTAGAGTGCCAACTGTGGTGAAACATTTCCAACTCGACGTGTGCTGACTGTTAAGCTAATGTTGGTTTTCCGTTAGGCCCACTCAGTGAAGTCACGGAAAGTAAAACGAATATTAACGCATAGTGACGATTCGAACAACAAAATAGTTATTTTTTATTATTGCAAACATATAATATAGGTAATTACAGCTCAATTTTTGTCTAATTAAGGAGGAAACTTGTTTATAGGATAATTAAAAGCGTTAATTCAAACACGAATTGGAGATCATTAGCAAAAATGAAACATACCTATTTTAAAAAAATGCTTAAAAAAGGCAATTTAAAAAAACGCTGCCTACCCAGTTTTTGTTACTATTCATTTTTTTTAATTTCAGACACCTGGTAAGTTATTTCAGTCATAATTCTGCTACATGTCAGGGCCTTTATTCATGGCGGTAAAAAACATATCGCCTTTGACCTGTTATGGTATTTATTTCCCTTAGTTCGGCTGCCAATTATGTCAAATATCTATGAAACTTAAGATTGAAGATGCCATTACATATTTTTTTGCTGTAATCGAGCTCTGATACTTCAATTGATCGTCGTATAATATTACGCAGCCGTGTCAAGGCGAGTGTAATTTGCGGTCGCGGCGTCCATTGACGTTGGTTAACCCGCGTTTACGAGCGCATTGTCATTTTATTATTATCCCTAATTCAAACTAGCTGCTGTGACCTATCCCGTCCCGTAGTTGGAGAACTTAACGATTGATTGTGATGTCGTTACAGTCAGTAGTCAAAGTATACCCCTTCTGTCCTTGACTCTTCCGCGGTTCACTGCACATCTTTGTATTATCTAATCAAATGCTTTAGGGCGTCTTCAACAAAATAACGGTAAGAAGTTTAAGTCGAAAATAATCATCAGTTGAAAAAACCGGCCAAGTGTTAGGCTGCGGCTCTGAGCTGAGTGGAGCAGAGCTGTGAAAAGAGCTAAGTGATTCCACTGAGGCGGAGACGAGCGGAGCTGAGTGGAGTGATTAGTAATGAAGTTACGTATCCTCTCCGCTCCGCTTGTCTCCGCTTGACTGTTTCCACTGAAGCGGAGCGGAGACGAGATGTGGATTTCAACTAATATGATTGGTCGATTCCTACACGGCATCCAAACTTTCTCATTTATAATATTAGTAAGATAAGATAGCTAGTAGTATATTGGTCGGTGTTTGCCGCAGGTGCTGGCGTGCGTGACGCACCCGGAGCTGGTGGCCAAGGTGGAGTTCCCGGCGGACGTGCGCGCGCGCGCCGCCGCCATCCTCGACGCCTGCGGGTGAGTGCCCGACCACCTCCCGAATACACTAATTGTATTTTGTACATGAGGCAAGAGTAAATGGGATCGTTGGAAGGGAACGTTTCACGATCATCAATCGCAATCGACTTCAAAGTGGAACAATTGTTTTCATTTTTTTTGTAGACTTGCCTTCGGACTATCAAAATGAAAACGATTGCGATTGCGAGTGCGTTAGGCCATAAGCCTGCTGGGTCTTAATGCATGGATATTTTCGAAACGCTTCTAAAGTTCACAAATGGGGCCTCGCTGCTAGCGAGCCCTTATAGTGAGTTATCTCAAAAGCATAAGTCCGTTATTCCAGCGGCAACTCAGTGGGGTCGTACACGGCGTCGCACGGCATCGAGCTGATCCGGCGGCACGTGGCGGAGTACATCGCGCGGCGCGACGGGCACGCGGCGCGCTGGCAGGACGTGGTGCTGAGCGGCGGCGCCTCCAGCGGCATCAAGAGCGTGCTGCAGCTGCTCTGCAACGACGTGGGCGGCAAGAAGTCCGGTCAGTACCCAGTACCACCAACAAACAAATAGCGTTTTCCCAACCACCTCTTTGTCCTCAAATTATCTTGGTGAAGCCCAGTGTGCCATAGGATGTACACTTGGGAGCAAAGAAATCGAGCCACTTTCTGTGGAAAATCTGTACTAAGTCGCTCGATTTCTTTGCTCCCAAGTGTACCTACATTAATGCAATTTAATTTTAACTATATTGTTATGAAGATAAAGTTCGGTAAGTTTTAAATTTGAAATTGACATTTTAGTGCAAAGGTAAATGAACTTTATTTTTTACTATTAGATTCAAATTCCCACACAATAATCTCCTCGGTTTTAGTATGGTGGATCTCACGAGGATATAGTTTAGTTTTCTTTGTTAGGTAATTATGTCATATTGTCGATGCCATATACTGGCTAAGTACGTATTTCTCTTTTAAATATGTTTATGTAAGATATTTGCATTCAATTTTTGTATTTATTTTGCCACTAACTATAAGTATTTGTTTAATAGTATTTTTGCATACTATTTGTTCGTATAGCGTTCCGTCCGTCCGTCACATTTGGAGCTGTAATTAAGCGCTGCAGGTGTTTAACATCTCAGCATTATGCTGAGCCATTGTCCGATTCACTGCCTGGTAGACACACTCACTGCTCTGTTTATTTAGATTTTTACTTTTTTCTGTGTCTTGTGTATGTAATGTAATGAATACATGTATATTTTTTAATAATAATATTTTGCTTATAGGTGCGCTTGTTTCGGTGTCAAGAACACCTTTTTTTTAATGTGTTACGTTGGTACACTTTGGAGATTAGATGTTGATGTTGTTTAAATTTACACAATATCCAAACATTAGTTGGTGAAGCAAAAGTGGAACACTGACATTTGAATATAAATTTGACTTTTCACGACATAGCTTTTTGTGTTGGTCTTTGTAGTATCGGCGACGGACCCTGCAACTGAGCATGCTCCGACATGCTCTTGCCTGACTATTTTCTCTTTAGAATTAGATAAACGAACGTAAACTAGATAATTATATTTAATTAGTATAAACAATAGTCTTTAAATTAAAATCTATACAACTACTTATAAATGCGCCTGTCTGTCTGTTATGATATCACAGCTAAACTGCTGAGACGAATTTTGTCATTTCGTACAAGGGTTAAACATAATGATACCTTTTTTCCTCAATATTGATAGGGAATAACGATAAAGTAGACGAAATCGCGAGCGCAAGCTAGTGTTGAATTAAATAAATATTTATCCAAAACAAAGCATGAAATCATCACTAGAGTTCAAAGCATACAATAAACTTTAGGAAAAATACTGCACCCCCCCCCTGCTGCCTCAATCCCATCGGCGGCTCCTGAGATTTTGATATCTTTACTTTAAAGGAGTTTCATAACCCGGGGCACTGAGGTGAAGTAATGGAGAAAGCAACGTGTCTACAATCTTGGATGGTAATCAACTGAGGACGTAGTATTACATTATAAAAACGCAGACTGCATCGCTACAAAAAGTCGCCGGGGGCTACCTCCCTTAAATCGAAAATAATTTACCTAGTTTATTAGTTATCACGTGTGTCTCTGACAAAATTTCCATCATAAGAGACCCGTATAGATTATAATAGTGGTAATAAGAGCAACTGCCGGTTGCAGGCGTCATGATCCCGATCCCGCAGTACCCGCTGTACTCGGCGTCACTTGCCGAGTACGGCCTGGCGCAGGTGGGCTACTACCTGGACGAGGACAACGCCTGGGGACTCGCCGAGCCCGAACTGGAGCGCGCTTTGCACGCCGCCGGGCCCTGCGCCGTGCGCGCGCTCGTCGTCATCAACCCGGGGAACCCCACCGGACAGGTAACGTCTTCCCGGGGCAGGTGGCTGACCTGACGCCCCAGGTCAGAATATTGCTGGTCTTCCGCTGGGACCAGTTGGTGACCACCCGACCAAAAATAAATTAAAATAACAACCAAAAACAAAATAAGAACCCAAAACAAAATAACAACCAAGAATAAAATAAACAACACAAAAAAATAATTATTGAGGACCGGACTGTATTGATAAACTATTCTAATTCGCATTTTTCCCCATTAACTACGCGCACTTATTGTAACTTTTTTCTAATGGCATGTTTCAAATATTAATTCCACAGAGTCGACAGGGAAACTCCTTTTTCCTCCTAATTTATTTAATCTACAAATTAGAGTATAAAAGGTGAACCAAAAAAAAAGGAAGGTGAAAGTGGGGCTCCTATTTCTGAGTGCTTTTGGCCTTTCGGGCCTACTGCAAAACTAACATCACCTAAACCTATACCTACGCATCTAGTAAAATTTTAAAATGGGGAAATCTGCGAATGGAACGCGAAGGAGAAGAATAACAAACGACTGGCAAATAAAGAAAATGGTGAAAAACGTGAATGGGAATACAAACGTTGGAGAAAATTTTAATATTTTTGGGTGTTTATCTATACGCTCATCCCAGGAAGCGCCGGACTGTAAAGGTGATGATGATTCGGAAAATATGATTTTGACCTCTTAAAAGAGGGATCAAGGTACCTAACTTCCGATGTGTATAGTTTGTATTGTTTCCTAGCTCGATTACAGCTACTAGTTATATTTTTGATAGGAAAACAGGTAGCGGAACTAGTCAAAACCATCCTACCTAAATTCTTCCAAATCCGCAACCGACCCCTGTGTATCGCGCGTACACGCACGACAGGATGTGATAGCTAAGTTACTTTCGTCCTGTGGCGCTGTCGCCTGAATCCCCGCTACCCTCAGAATTTTACTTTAGAACCCCCATCTGCGTTCAGATTCTACTAAATTCTTCGTTTTATTCTGGATTGACCATTGAATATATCCTTTTTCTTTGTAATGTGATACAGTTTATTAGTTCAGAATAAACCTCTGCATTTTTACTAGGTCCCTGCCTAGTTTGGCAGAAGTGGCAAAGAATATAAGTAGTATAATATTGGGCATTCTGGCCCACCTCGTTCGATCGGGCGAAAATTTCGCCCTCCTCACTCGTGTGATCCAAATGCCCAATATTATTTTGTGGATTTCAAAATTTGGGTTTGCGCAGAATGAAATTCATGCATGCATTCTGTCCCACCTTTTTCGATATCGAGCGATATTTGTGGATTTCAAAATTTGGGTTTGCGCAAAATTAAATAATCGCGCTAACGTGCGCGTTTCGCGACATGTAACGGAAATTGGGTTTGTGCTTAAAATAAAAAGATTATCTCTCGCATGCGTATTGAACAAATAACAAGTCGTAACGTAAATTGGGTTTGCGCAAAATGAAATTCATGCATGCATTCTGTCCCACCTTTTTCGATATCGAGCGAATTCGTCCTCCCCACTCGTATGATCCAAATGCCTGACATTATTTGTGGATTTCAAAATTGGGTTTGCGTAAAATGGAGGTATAGATTTTATACATTCTTAAAGTCCAAGTTAAACTAAGAATATTAGTTGATTTCGTAAAATGCAAAAGCTTAAACACCTCGCACTTGGCCGGAGCGCAGACGCGTTTGTACAACTTGTCGTGAAGGTGATCAGGCTCCACAGACAAGATCGGGTCACCCAGGACGCTTAGTTCCCGGTGGTCGTATGACCGCTTTTGTGTACATGGTGAGTTTGCATCCTTCACCAGGGACGAGTTCATCCGTTATCTACCACCGCATAGTAACAGAATCCCTCCCAAATATTCGAGATAGTTCAGCAATACTCAGTGCAAGGGTGATCAAATCGAGCATCGAGATTGACAAGCTGGGACTTAGCACAACCAAGCCGGTAGGTCACAAGGAGTACTAAGACACTTATGCATTTGGTAAAGTTCTTACTATATATATCAACCTGAGTATAAAAACTTCAATAGCGTGATGTAGGTTTTAACTGGTTTTCGGTTGTATAAAACCAGTCTTATCATCATTTAAATTACGAAACTATAAGATGTTTTATAAACAATTCGTTAGTTCAACTGATTTTTGGTTTGTAAAACCAAAACGCAAGAAAACAACGCATAAATGTGCTCCAGTTAATTTTAATGCTATTGTAATGCCATCTATAGGAACGTTATATATTAATACATTTCTAAAAAAACATATCTCACTTTAACATATTGATGTAAAATCAGTTTTATTGTGTGCAAAATTAAGCTTAGCTAAAAATATAATCGCATGCGACATACAATGTTTTGCGTAATTGTAATTAGAACTCGAAGACCGGGCGGTATGAGATCCGCGATCACATTTCAACTATGGACGCTCGCTATTATTGTGATGATTTCACGCAAATGAACATAGGTGGCGTAGAATAACGAATATTTTGCTTAATCTATCGGAATTAATCGAAACCATTTGCAACTTATATGAAAGTGTAATGCATTCATTAAGCTATTATATTAGTTCAGTACTTAGCCTATAGAGGGCGCTTATGATGAAACCATTGTTAAATTCTTTATATTGGTAATATTTAATTTTTGTATTCAATGTTGGAATTACAATAAATTTACAATTACAGGTGTTTTCTGGATTAAGAAATCGATTTGTCAAGTTCGCTTGTTCGGGAAAATACTTTTTCTGTTTCCAGTACATTTGCGTAAATAATTTAAATTAATATATATATTTTTTTTCATTTGTTGATTTAACAAATATTCCTGCATTTTATTAATTAGGCATTGGTCAATTACGCAACATGTTTTTTTCAATCGATGTGAAGGAAATTGCACAACGCCGGTGGCCCCATTAAAAATATGCAAGAATATACATTTTGAGGGCTGGCACTATCGTAAATGTATCAAATAATGTTATAATTGGTAACAATACTTTTAATTGTGTCGAACATTTTGAATACATTTCGTTCATTAAACTTGATATAATTATTTTACCAGTGAGAAACCCTAGTTAAATGTTAACAGTTACTGGAATAAACATTCAAACTATCACAACATGTAAGCTTAAAGAAAAAAACCAATTTACACTACTTATAATAAAAATAATGTTAATTACCACAATATGGATGTGAAGATGGAATCTTCTCTCACTGGTTCTTCCAGTGCAATAGAAATAGCAATAATATTAAATTAATAATAGCGATATTAACTGCTTTATGCAAAATTACTCAAGTAACACCCCTGGCGCATGTAACAAAGTCATCAAGAATTCGCTATTTATTTGTCAACTTCCACAACTGCGTTCTTTTTGTGCTCCGAGACTTCCAGCTACCGCCACCGCTGCCCTACACCTCGTCCGCCAGCTTACCGCCCAGTGCATTACCACCTCCTGCTGTTTCATCTCGCTACTGTTAAAATGTGAGTAAGTACACTTTTTTCCCAAATAACTTTAAAATGTTTCAGTGATTTAATTATATCAATTATTTATTATTTATAGGTCTGATACCGAATTTGAAAGCATCATTGCTGCTAACGTGACCCCCGTCACCTCAAAATTTGGAAAACAAAAAAGAAGTGCAGCAAATAGGTATATTTCCCGTTGACTTGTTTTCACTGTTAATGTATGTTTTTAAACAAAAACGATTAATAATTATCCATATATCCTGTTTTAGATCTGATTCAGAGGACAGCGTAAGCCAAGATAATCTCAAATCGAAAAAAACCATTAAGAAACGAAAATCATCATCAACCAGGTATTTGTTTTTACTATCTTATTCATTATCTTTTTAAAAGGTAATTCTAGTAAACCTTCTAACATCAAGGTGGTTGTACTGATTTAATTGTTTTTTACAGTTCTGCCGCATCGAAGATAAAAGGAAACCAAAACCCTCATGATTTGTTTGGTATATTCCCGGAAGATTTTAATATTACGCCGAAACCCTCTGTTTCTTCAAATGCGCTCGACTCGTCTATAATCAACCGACTGCCGACAGGAGCAACGAAACGAGCATGCGTTCTGAAGGGAGACTTCTTCGTGGAGCTGAAGGTCTCTCACACCGAAGACATTCGCGGTGAGTTGCCCGATCAGCGTTGGAAGAAAGCCCTTCTTGCAGTTAAGGCTCAAATCAACAGTGAAACACCACAGTGGAACTCGTTGCAAAAATTTGTTCAACGACTTCAAGAACTTTTTGTAGAGGCTGACGTTAAATTTTACTCTAACAACAAGTAATTCAGTATTATTTTAACGTTTGCGTAAAATGTCTGTTTGCTCTTATTATTTTTTATTGTGTTGTAATCTGAATAAACTTACATAAATATGCCTTTTTGCTCAGAGTGCTCCATCAGAGTAGAAAGAAAACAGTGGGTGGGTCACTTAAAAAGTAATAAACATAAAAATAATTCCGTTGTAGAACTAAACGATGAGGTTTATCAAATTTCCTCAGCTTTTAAAGGTCGCATATCGTCATATAGGATAATTGCTACTGATGATTTTAAAACTTGTTTACCTGACGTATTTTTGAACTCTTTGAAATGCAAATTTTTAAGAATTTTACAAAATGCGCTTCAAAAACAAGTGAGCCTTAAAGTTAATTTCGAATACTTTTGCAATTTTCTTTTATTCAAAGATGACAGGCAAGAAATTAAGTCTTTCGCAACAAAAAATTTTTCTGTGCATCAAAATTATGATTTGGAGAAGCTTTTTCAAAAATTCTTTATAACTATAAGAAAAAAGGTAGAGGAATTTGAAGACCGCGATTCTGGTTGGACATTTTTATCAAATTTGTATTTAGAAATAAATGTCAATAAATTTGATCCATTAAAAGCGTCATCTTACGTGGATTTGCCTAAATTAATAAAAAATAAAAAGGCTTGCATAAATATTCGCAATAACGATGACTATTGTTTTCTCTGGTGCATTGTTGCCGCCATTTACCCGTCCTCACATCATAGTGAGCGTACATCGTCGTATCCCTATTTTAAGACTGTTTTAAAAACTGATAATATGAGTTTCCCTGTCACCTTTGCTGATATTAAGACATTTGAATCCGATAATACTGATATCAGTATTAATGTGTATTCTTTAAAAAACAATCGAACTGTTGTAGGACCTCTTTACAGGTCCGAGTACAAAAGGAAACATAGGATCAATTTACTTTTAATCGAGCGCGGTAATAACTCGCATTATGTTTTGATTCGTGACTTGTCGCGTCTTGTACGTTCTCAAATTACTAAGCATCATGGTAAACTTTATTTTTGCGAAGACTGTCTCATATTTTTTGTATCAGAATACAAATATGATATGCATGTTTGTAGTGGAATTGCTACTGTACTTCCAGATAAAGGTACATATCTGCAATTTAAAAATTTCGATCGTAAACAAGACGTACCATTTGTAGTGTACGCTGACTTTGAAACTATTCTTGAACCTTACCAGGGTTGCGAGCAAGCACCATCGATTAGCTTCACCTCAAATAAACAAATTCATAAGCCTGCAGCTTTTGCGTATTACATAGTTTGTTCTTATGACGGAAGTCTGAATCGTTTTATTCAGTATCGCGGACCCGATTGCGTATCCAAGTTTTTAGAGTACTTGTACAGACATGTAAATGAAATACATGAGATCTTAAATAAAGAGGTTCCTATGATTTTCGACGATGAAGATGCTTTAGCGTACAAAAATGCAAAAAATTGTCACATTTGCAAAACCCCTTTGTTTGGTGATAAAGTTAGAGATCACTGTCATTTAACAGGGTTTTATCGCGGAGCGGCCCATCAATACTGTAACTTACGTTTTCGAGTGCCTAAACTTATTCCTATATTTTTCCACAATTTGTCTGGATACGACTGTCATTTATTTATCAAAGAACTGGGTAAATGTTCTGGACCTATAAAAGTAATACCTAAAAATAAAGAAAACTATATTTCATTTACAAAATTTTTAAGGTTATCTAATGATCAGTATGTGCAAATACGGTTTGTAGATTCATTTAAATTTCTAGGTGCTAGTTTAGAAGAGTTAGCTAAGGGTTTATGTAGATCAGAGTTTTTCCACTTAAGTAACTTTTATCCTCGATTAGAAGAGTTTAATTTATTACTACGCAAAGGAGTATATCCTTACGATTATATGACCGGCTGGGATAAATTTACAGAAATTGAGCTACCTGAAAAGAGTTCGTTTTATAACTCGCTTTCTGCGGAACAAATTACAGACTCTGACTATGAGCACGCTCAACGTGTATGGGAGACATTTCAAATAAGAAACATGGGTGAATATACAGATCTCTATATTAAAACTGACGTTTTGCTTTTGTCAGACATATTTGAAAATTTTCGAAAAATTTGTAAGATTCATTATGAATTAGATCCTGCATTCTATTTAACCGTGCCGAGTTTGTCATTTGACGCGATGTTATTGAAAACTGGCGTAAAATTAGAGTTGATATCTGATTTAGAAATCATTCGTCTTATTCAAAAAGGCATTCGAGGCGGAATTTGCATGTGCTCTACCAGACATGCTCTTGCTAATAATAAATATATGAAAACTTATGATGACAGTAAACCCGACTCGTTTCTTGTATACATTGATTGTAACAACTTATACGGATATAGTATGAGTCATTCATTACCCATATCTGATTTTCGCTTTCTAGATTCTGAGGAAATAGAGCAATTAGACTTTATGTCAATTTCAGACGATGCAGAATTTGGATTTATTCTTGAGGTCGACTTAGTTTACCCTAAAGAGTTACATCATTTGCATAA
Organism: Acleris cristana; assembly: GCA_948252455.1. NCBI lineage: Eukaryota > Metazoa > Arthropoda > Insecta > Lepidoptera > Tortricidae > Acleris > Acleris cristana. Next base: position 16,360,811 of record OX411784.1, read on the forward strand.
CGATTATCCCTTCTGTGCACAAAAATTTGTACCTCCAGGAGGGAAAAATTCGAAATTAATCCCAAATTTGTATGATAAATATGAGTACGTCATTCATTATGTACATTTAAAAACGTGCTTGCGTAATGGTTTGACTCTTAATAAAATTCACCGGGTAATCACCTTCCGACAAAGCCCCTTTTTGAAAAAATATATAGATTTAAATACAGAACTAAGAAAAAATGCAAAAACTCCATTTCAACAGAATCTTTTTAAATTAAAAAATAACGCTGTTTTTGGCAAGACTCTCGAGGATAGTGAACGACGTGTAGATGTTAAGTTAGTAAATCAGTGGAGTGATGAGAGAAACTCTACAAAGAAGTTTGTAACAGCAAGTAAATTAATAGCACGACCAAATTTTCACAGCGCCACGACATTTTCGGATAATTTAGTCGCTGTTCAAATGAAACCGGAGAGAGTTGTCTTAGATAAACCGATATACATAGGATTCGCGATACTCGAGCTTTCTAAGAGTCACATGTATCAATTCCACTACTCTGTAATAAAACCTTATTATAATGAAAGTGTTTCTCTCTGTTATACAGATACTGACAGTTTCATTTATAATATTAAAACCACTGACTTTTACGACGATTTGAAAAATCAGTTTATACATTATTTTGATACAAGTAATTATAACAAATCAAATGAGTTTCAGATACCCTTGATAAATAAAAAGGTTCCGGGATTATTTAAAGACGAGTTAGGGGGCGAGCTTATCACTGAGTTTGTAGGGCTACGTTCCAAGTTGTATTGTATCAAAAGCGAAAATTCATTACTCAAAAAAGCAAAAGGAGTAAAAAAGCCTGGTGTCCGAGAATTAACATTAGATGACTATAAGGATGTTCTGTTCAAGAATACGGTTATTAGGAAAAAAAATATATTATTTAAATCTATTAAACATGAAATCTTTACGCAAACTGTTAACAAAATTGCGTTATCCAGTAAAGACGATAAGCGACTTACATTAAAAGACAAAATTTCAACTAAAGCATGGGGTCATAGATCGATATTGTAGTTTTTATAAATTATAAGCGAATGTATTCAAATCTCGTTAAATAAATTGAATTGTAAATCTACAACTTTACCAGAAATGTATACCGTTAAAATAAGTAATATGTTAGTATTAAGAAACAATTTATGATTATATGTTATGTAAATACCTATTAGTACTGCTATTTGAATAAACGTACATATGCCTAGTGCAATTTGTGTTTGGATTTTTAATTACCTAATTACTCATAAATAATTGGTTCTCCATTTCACAAGAGGTGTATGTTTATTTTTATTTTTTTATTTAACTCCAAACTAATTAGTGAGCTATTTGTGAAATGAATGAACTTTAATTTATATGAGTAAAATACAAACCTATTCATTAAAATGATTTATATTTCTTTTTTTAATTAATTGAATTTATTAGCTAAAGAAAGAAAGACAGTTAAATGTTAAAAATAGATTTTCTTCAATGATAATCAAAGTTTGCGTGAAAATTAAAAACACCGGTATTCTAAAATTTATTGTCTTTCTAATTAGCCGATAAAAATACTTACTTAAAATGAAATATTAAAATTAGCATGTTTCTCAATCAGCAGGTTAGCTGCTGACGCCTTGTCGAGTCAGCTATGACCGCGTTATACGATACTGACTGAAATTGTTCGTCAATTGTGGTGTAATTTTGTCGATTCATGAATTCTAATCGTTATAAATAAAGGCTCATATAATACTCAGCCAAACATCAGTCTATCTTCAGAACGAAGTTACAAGTTTTTACAAGTTGTTACGAGCTTCATATCCTCAGCCCCGGTGTGGTAAGCAAACATTTGATATATTTATATATTAACAATTTATTCAAGTTAGACTCGATCTATTTATGTAAATGTTATCGTCTTGCATTTTTATTTTTATTTTTTTTGTCTACAAATAGCAAGCAAAATATTAAAATATTTATTTTGATTTATCTTGTTTCAGAATATGGAAGGAACACAAGACACTTTCCTATTTTCGCAATATGCTCAGGATCCATTGGAGGAATTCCTAGTGGAAGAAGAAGAAGACAGCGAGCTGGTGAAGAAACTTAAAAGCGGAATCCAGAAAAAAAATAAAGAAAAAAGATCAAAACGAAACTTTTCCAATAAAGTTTTTAAAAGAAGTGGTCACGACCGTCTGCCATCATTTATAATAAATAATAAAGCAGGGAAAGGTACGAGACTACTAAAAATACAGATAATTGACCTGAACAAAGACAGTGATGATGAAGACAAAGTGATGTTGAGTGCTCAATATTTGGCGGACGATAATTACGATGAAGTTATAGATCATGCCGAAAGTGTGATACATAAGATTTCAAAAAAACTGAGTGGATACAGTGCTAGTTTGTAGTTTTAGTTTAATTTTGTTGTAATTAACATAGTAAGTAAATAAATATAATGAAAATAACTTGTTGTTTCATTTTGCAGTTATTAATGGCCCCTTGCAGCTTTTTTAAATTTCGATATAACTTTTAAACTAGATTTAACAGTAATAGTACCTATCATATATTTTAACATTACTGGACTAAGAAAAAGCTGCAAGTGACCTTAAGAGTTTTTTTTTTACCGACACGTTTTTCTTCATCTCGACTGACAGCGATATTAATTCAATTTAGTGGAAAAACTTTTCGGTAATTGATAATTCTCTTTGAATAGGTGAAATAAAAAATATGTTTGTCAATAATATCATTTATTTTGAAATCAGATATGAGAATACAGTTCTAAATTATTTTCAAAGTACCATTTTTTAATGCATAATACATTTTTTAACGCACAAGTTTTTTTATGAATTAAACAATTATATGTGCCGCTGTTTTTACAATATTTTTGATGCATTGATTGAAAATTAGGAAGACCTTTTTCACCCAAGTCTATTACAGTACAATTATCACACAAATCTTTAACCCATTTAATTTTTTCTAACCCTTTTACAAATATTTTCTTATTTTCTAAGTGAACATAAATCATTCTTTTAAACTCTCTATAATCAATGAATCCTTCACGCCATAAGATACCGAGGTTTTTCTCTATCCATATAACATTACTTTTTTCTTTTTCCGATAAAGTAAAAAATGCATACGGAGGTTTTATTAAAAATACTTGCGTGTATTCATTTGTACTATACGCAAATTCTTTAAGAATAAATTCATTTGTAGATGATTTAAACCCCTGGAGATCTACAAACAAGCAGTCTGAGCTCATGATATCCTTCGGGTAATATTGGTCAACGGTTTGTATTCTACAATGCTATCATTCAAAATAAGACAGTAAGCCGCAGTATTACCGGGTATGTCCTGTTCACACTCTAATTCAACTCTCACATCTATTGAACCCGTTTTTAAGGTTTCGTTTTGCCGAGAGCAGTCGATAACAAACAGAGGTGCTTTATCCTTAAATTCTTGCGGACTTAGCAACGGCGCTTGACTGCGGTTATAATACGACTGGTGGAATTTAGCATACTGATCGTATAATATAGCGAATTTTTCAGCTGCGAAACTAACATTAGAACTTTCATACGGAAAATAGGTTGAATTTAAAAAAACTTTTACATCTCTTAAATGACAATGATCAAAGTGTGTCATATCTTTGTTAGTCATATTTTTTCTATCTGTTTTTAATCCGATAACAACATATCGTGGCTTTTCAATTTGAGATGAAGTTTTGATTGCCCAGGAATGTTTTGATGTTTTCGGTAAAAGTGGATACTCATAAAGATCCCAGTTTCTAAATGCTATCTGAATAGCACGATCTTTTTCCAAGCACTTCATTAAATTTAACCTTTCCCGATCAGAAACTTTTATATGTGGCATACGCCATACTATTTTAGATATCGTAATGTTATCTATATATTCATTTGTATTTAATGTAACGCTATTTAAATTAGTATTGGATCTCAAAAGAATAAGTTCATGCTTACAGTTTATAACTATTTTATTGTAATCCTCTGCAAAACCAAGAATCTTGTTTAAAGGAATGCATACAGAAAACGACCCATGCGTAACTTTTGTACCGTTGACATCCCAACCCCATGACTTTGACATTCTCGATTCATGTTCATTTAGAGATAAGAGAGATTTCATAGTAGTTGTAACTCCAGCATTTTTAATTTTGTCTATTTCGATTCCATTAAGCTCATATCGAATATCTTGAAACAAATGAAGTATAGGGTTATTAGTAAACTGAACACTGGCCACCGGTAGTTTTGTTTCTCTGTTGACTACTACCATGTTTCCCTCTATGTATAAGGCACTCTCAGAAGGTAACACGTATAGATCTTGTTGGTTTATTGGTATACGGATTTCATCATTAAAATTGAAACTTGTTACGTAAGGTTTGTAGGAATGGAATTCAAAACTTTCTATTGTGTTATCGTAGCCGAAAGTTTCTGTTAAGTTTAGAATACTCATTTTAATAAACCAATAGTTTTAAGAAATTCTTTATTTTCCTTGGAAAGCCTCGTAAGCTGATTTTTAGGTGTTCTTTTCTTGACAGCACAATGCGTACTAATAATTGTACTGCGCGAAACTAATCTTTTATTGAAATCTATCATCTTTTCCTGAGATGCAAATATATCTGGATCTCTTCACCGCGTAAATTGATTAAGTTATCGTTTATATCCAATATTCTTAACTTTAAAGAGCTTAAACTGTTTTGATTAAGAGGAAAATAAATAACGTTTTTAGGTGTTTCTATAATCCGATAGCCTGGTGGTACATTAGGCACAAACTCGTGAATAATATGACTTGGTTTTCCGTTAATAAATGAACCACTCACAATGTCACATTCAACTCGCACTATAGTTGTAGAGAGAATGGACACAGGAAAAGGAGACTCTGTTAATATATTAGCTTGAATAGTTTCTTGACCGAAACCTAGTAAGTTACCAATCGAATTTTCTTTATTAAAATACACATTTTTAGAACACAATATAGACGTCTTTAACGTATTATTATTACATGTCAGTGAAAATGAACATCCTTTCAGATGTCTTTTCAGGTAATCGTCGAGGTCTTGAAGTTCGTATGACCCTTCAGGAATTTCAACTACTTCATTTTGGCCATAATAAAACATATTATTTCTATAGTCTATATTAGGTATAGAGTTAAAAGTCGAAAAATATAGTAACCCGCATTCATATTCACCATTTAGTTGAAAAGCTGGTGAATGATTTGTGATCAGGGTAGAAGAGGTTCCAGTTATGGACAAAGTGAAAGACATCATGTGAATGATATGGTTTTTATTGAACAGAGATATTTAAACGGTTACTCCAAAATTGCTTTAAATATTTCAAACATAAATGACCGCAATTTACAGTATTAAACTTTTGATAAGTGACATAGTTGTATGAAATAATTTTATTTTTTAAATACTTTATTAATTCTATTGGAGGCTGAAGATCGCCGTAACTATCGAAATATTCACAGTAATTATTATCTTTGACATAGGCTACCCAGTGTGTCCCTTGGTTTTCAGAACTATCTAAATTAATAATTGCGCACTCTACTCTATTCGAACGCTTTGGCAAATTATCTCTCATATAAACGCCACGGAAATGAGGAATATCTGAAGAGTGTTTTAAAATATCTATATTAGTGAGAGCACGTCTGGGAAGCCTGTTGACTAGTTTTTTGAGTATTCTAAACACAATCCCTTTCCATTTCTGTACGGTTTAATGTGCAATCCTTTACCTAATGCAATAGATTCCATCATTTTGTTGTGACGTTGTGATTCGGTTAAGTTTTTCTTTGCAGCTTTGTAATCACCAACAGCTTTAGCTATCCCAGCAGCTCCTCCAGCCAATGATCCCAACGCAGAAAGTCCCGCAAAAATAGGTATCAGTGGTAATATACCGCCAGTTTTCGGAATCGGTATTAAACGCGGAATATGAATTTTACTGTTTCTAGTAAATACTTTCTTTGCGAGCGCAAGAGCTCGGGTGATTGTAGTGCCTTTATCTTTTGATTTGTTTCTTTTCAGTTCCTTCCGCATCTTTGTAACCAAACCTTTAAATGATTTTATGCCTGCACCAGCTTTCATTTTAGATTTCATCACTTTGCTAACTAACCATGAAGCAAGTTTTTCTCCTTTTCCAGCACTTTTCGACTTCAACCTCTGTTTAGCCATTTTATAAAGTTCTAAATCTGCGCGGTGTCGATCTGTTAGGTTAGAATGTTTATCATAAGCTATATCGTGTTTCATGCACGCGTCATCCAATTCATTAACTCCTTTATCACCTCTTAATAACCGTTTATGCAATTTAGTGCCTGGTCCGCAATAATTGTAACCAGGTAAGTGTAATTCAAAAGGCAAGTGATTAATTACACTGTTTAAAAGTCCTCTTCCTTTCATATCCTATATGTTAATGACATTTTTTGTGCGAGTAACTATATAAATATATTCATACAATGGCACTTCTATTAATCCAGCTGTTCTCACTATCATTAAGTCCTAACCACTTAACGTATAATTTATTCCCTTTTTTTTTGACCACCTTTTCAATGAGATAAACGTCCGGGTACTTAGTTTTTTGAAGTTCTTGTTCGTAAAATGTGCCCAGAATAGTGTTTCCTCGCTGATCTTCTATATGGTACGTAAACGGTTGAGTGTTACTGACTTGTTTAATAGTAAATAGCTCTGTTGACCAATTAGGCGTATAACTTTTATGGAAAGCGCTTTTATACTTGCTTATACGTACACGATCTCCCACATTGAATTTATTTAATTTATGATATAGATTTTGTTGACGTTTCTTAATATTGTTCTTTACTTCCGATTCATTCTCAAAATTAACATCATTTGGTCTAAATTTTGTTGTACTATGAAAAGTTTCATTATAAGATTTGACTATATCATCTAAAGGTTTTCCAACCCATTTATAATTTCCAATTAAACTAAAATATTTGTACAGTTTGTTTTTAAGCGTCTTTATTAACCTTTCAACAATTGATGCCTTTTTAATTGAATAAGTTGAATAATGATTTATTCCTAAAGATTTTAAATAACAATCAAATTCACTATTGTAAAATTCTTTTCCAAAGTCTGTCTGCAAGTTTCTAGGAATTTGGATTGCTGACTTTATAATTTGTTGAAATGCATTTTTAACTTCTTGTCTAGTTTTCGATTTTGTCGGAATACACCACGCGTACTTTGAAAATGCATCAATGACAACTAAAATATATTTATTTCCTTTATTTATTTTATGGAATTTTTGTAAGTCAATCAAATCTGCTTGCCACAAATCGTGAATGCCTTTTAAAACAACTGCTCGTCGCTTAAAGTTTTTACGAGCTGATCTGTGGATCTCGTTCACTACTTGTTCTTTTGCCATTGCTTAATTGTTTTACAATGTTATCTACCTCGTTTTTTGTATAAAAGTTCAATTTCAACTGAGTTGCGAGCTGATGAATTTGAGAATTTATAACTTTGATTAAAGAATCTAGATACTTCTTGTCATAAATGTTCTGAACGAGCTGATCGACGTACTCCTTATTTACTGCATCATCAGCCGACAAAGGATGAGCAACGCCTTTTAATCTCAGTGATTGTAAATCAAAATCTCCGTCTTCTGAACGAAGCAAAGCCTGACTTTTAAGTTCGTTGACTTCAGATACACCTGCTACACGTAAACGTTTATGAACATGGTGACCAAATTTATCTATGTTCATTTTATGATATATTTTTACGCCAAAAGTTCTGCTTCGACTAACGATAATAGTAAAGTAACTGCTTTATATATTAACATTGTTCACTAATCCCGCTTCTTGTAGTTCTTCAATAATAGATATGATTTCATTATCCAATCCTGTATTACCAGCATCACGAGAAGCTATAAGTAATTTTAACCTTTCTACTAATTCGTTTGGGTTATCCCAATATACATATGACACATCGTTTTTAACATTTTTCATCGTCGGTAGTCCTTCACCACTTACTGAACGTTCTTTAGCTAATTTAAAAAGAGGTCTTATTACATATAAATATTTCATGCCTTTGTTGCTTTTTATTGGTTTATTAGGATTAAACTCTCTTCTATGTGCATTAGTTTCTAATAATAAGGTTTTATAATTACATCTGTCATCCTCAGTTACAATATCTAAATCCGGTACTTTCTTATATAGCAGTTCGAATAAACCTGGCGTTAAATAGTAAGTATGACCATTTACTTTCAGTTTTTTGTCATTTGTAGTGTATACCGGACAGGTTCCCAACATTAGCTTGTCCCGTTCCGTTCGAATACCAAAAGGTATATTTAAGTTGGTAATATATTGCTTTTGAAATTTAGGATCGTCACGAGGAGAAGCGTAAGAATCAGTCGTCTTAAATGAAATATTATTTGAAGAATCCTGATCATTAAAATGTTCACTTTCCACTTCATCGCTTACATCACTTTCATTATCTTTTGATGTCTCATCCTCATCATTTTTATTAACAAGGCTAGATTGAGAAAAATTCCTCACAACCGTTTGATCAGTTATAGATTCCTTCTTTTCTTCACTTGGGCTATATTTAATTCTTTTTACTAACTTTCCCCATTGCAATCCGTCATCAAAATCATCATCATTAGTATTGAAGTAATTATTCTCATTTTTAACTTTAACTATTTCATTAAGCGGTTCTGTAATTGGTTTTAAAACAGATTCCAGAATCATATCATTGTTTGTTTTTACATCGCGAATAAGTTTAACCTTCTTTTTAACTGCTTCGGCTGACCGGAGTATCTTTTCCTTTAGCACTTTATCTTCATTAACTTTCTCGACTTTCGAGCTCATGTCCGTTCTCTTTGGATTCATTTAATATAATAAACGATTATTCGAATACTATTCAATAAGTATGTACTTAAGTATATTAATCTACAGTAATGAATGTATCAAACCCCATTCTATAACATCCAGAATTTTTGTTACAATCCTTGTTTATAACCAAGTAGCTGAAAGGTGCGTTCCATACTTTAGCGCAAATTTCACGAAACTGCGACCATGACATATCGGTTCCAACGTGCTCATCATAAACATGACGTAAATTAACATCATCTTGCTTAAAAAGAATTATTAAATTAGCATTATCCCTTATTAATTGTTTTGGTACTTTACTGTACGTTTGATTTAAATAAAAGCTATCAATATTTTTATGTCTTCCCATTGCAAAGTAATCCCTTATGTTGTTTTGGTTTTCACAAGCCACATCATCAAATATCATGATTGAGTTATAGTTAGCTTCGTTTGGGCTAAGTATTTCTTCATTTTCACAATATTTTTGAAATGTAACCGTTGGAACTAACGCTAATACTTCTTCTAAAAATCGATACATAGGTTGGAAAAGGGTTTTTGAGTAAACATAAACATTTTGGTACCGTAACCCTTGTTCATGAAGTAAAAGACCAACCATTAAATTAGTTTTCCCGCAATTAGAAGGACCGCAAATTATACTGCGAATATTGTAAGGTAAAAGTTCACCATGACGTACACAAGGCTTATTGCGAGCTGAAAAAACAAGATCCAACTGCAAGCTCTGATTTTGTTTTACAAACTTCATATTTCTTCAAAATTTCTCAAGCGATGCATAGGTACGTTTTACTTGCATGAAAGACTTATTCCAATTAAGGGAAATCACGACTACGTTTTCACATATATATAACAATTTTGATGCGATTGTTTTTAGCTAATAATTCCCGTTGCAAACGTGCACGTTAACGCGATCATTTCATTTTGGGCAAACCCAATTTCCGTTACGACGTGTTATTTGTTAAATACGTATGTTAACGCGAGAGATAATCGTTTTATTTTAAGCACAAACCCAATTTCCGTTACATGTTGCGAAACGCGCACGTTAGCGCGATTGTTTCATTTTGCGCAAACCCAAATTTTGAAATCCACAAAATAATATTGGGCATTTGGATCACACGAGTGAGGAGGGCGAAATTTTCGCCCAATCGAACGAGGTGGGCCAGAATGCCCAATATTATACTACTAATATACACGAACTGTACTGGCTAATGTAATTTGTATAAGACACCTTTATTGTTATGGTTATGGTAAATAATGAAGTGGAGGATCGATGAAAAAGAGTGACGAAAGAGGTATGGCGTGCGAGAGTGAGTGGAGATGTTGGTAGGGGACGCCCTAGACGCACAAACAGTGATCAAGGGCCAAATCAAAACAGCCGAAACCGACGTACGTGTATGAAGATGTTGATGAATGTAGAGGAAGCAAACGTTGTATAGACCGGTGCACCTGGTGTTCCATAGTCTATGCCTTCTGCCTACGCCATTGGGAGATAGGCGTGAATGCATGCGTGTATGTATGTAATAATGAAAAGAACTGTCCCGCAGGTGCTGACGCGCGAGAACATTGAGACGATCGTGCGGTTCGCGCACAAGCACCGGCTCGTGCTGTTCGCCGACGAGGTGTACCAGGACAACGTGTACGCGCCCGGCAGCGCCTTCCACTCCTTCAAGAAGGTACACCACACACCAATACTTACCACTATTTCTAAACGCTTGTATAAGTAGTTAGTTATTAAGGAAAAGTTAAAGGCACCTGGCCACGAGGTAGACTCCTTATGAGATGGACAGACCAAATTAAAGCTGCTGTAGATAGCTCGTTACATCATGCATGAGGAAGGCGAGGAGTGGCGGCGAGTTGTGAAGCTTGCCACCAACGCCTGATATGATGACCCCGACCACTCTGTCATGAGTGAAAACGACGAAGAAGAAGTTATTCATCTCGGGAGCCCGTTGTTTCCATTTTTTTTTGGTTATAATGTAATTGTTAACATAATTATTATTTTTTATATCGCTCGAACCGTAAAAATACAGAATTTCTTAAATAAATATCTAACGTGTAGACAAGGCTAGGTTAGGTTAGGTTTGATTTATAACAGCAACGCACCGAGAACTCTTCCTGAGATGCTGGTGTTTATGGGCGGTGGTGATTACTTCACATCAATTACCCGCATGCTCGATTGCCTCCCTCTCTGACAAAAAACAAAACTCGACCTCTGCACCCTGTGGTGACGCGTGTATCGTCGTCCGCAGGTGATGATGGACATGGGCGCGCCGTACTCGCAGGAGCTGGAGCTGGTCTCGTTCATGTCGATCAGCAAGGGCTACATGGGCGAGTGCGGCCTGCGCGGCGGCTGGATGGAGCTCGTCAACTTCGACACGGACGTGCAGGCGCACCTCTACAAGGTCAGTGGTCAGTCAGGAGCACGTCGGTCACCTGCCACTCACTGGTCGACATGTAATAGCAGAACGGTTATCTGTGTAACGGTTAGGATATCACGGCTACACCGCAAATTTTAGCCGCGCACGATTTTGAGCTCGGAAAGTTCGCTACGACAATTAGTATAGCAAGAAACGATTTCTACGCGGACTAGTGATGGGTCGAGTGGGGGGCTAACTAATTGCTACCCCACCATCTTATTATCCAATCCGCGGCCAAGCAGCGTTGCTCGCATCATTGTATTCTGGTGTGGGATTAAAATCCAGTGAAATTATTCGCATAGAAGTATTCCATGTTAGAGGGGTGGGCAACGCATTTGCAATCTTAGGATTGCAATCTTGAGATTGTAACAGACCGACGACCGAAGGTCCACACATTTAGAATAGAAGCTCCGCTCACACACATTTCCAGTCAATTGCAGTTTTAATCAAAGTAGGAAGAACGGAAGCGAGTAATATGATTAGGTTTTTATTAAGTGTAAATTTTGACATACTATAAACGTATGATTTCAGTGTATATCGGCCATGCTGTGTCCGACCGTCATCGGGCAGACCGCCGTGGATTTAGTGGTAAGTTTCTGAATATTTCATTTAAAGCGTTTATGTTGCTTGCAGCCGTCGAAATAACTCTGAACACATTTAGTTACAGCTATAAGCTAGCATTTACTAATAATTCTTGGCAAAAAATACCTTGCAAACATGATGTCGCTTTTTGAGCAGTATCCATGAGATCGTTGCCATAACTTTTGTTTGGAACTTTGGAAATCGATTTAGGGGGTGAGGAACGTTACCGCCCGCAGTAATAGGGAATATGCATGTTTTTTTTTACAGCTTCATTAAACACAGATTCATGTAACATTTTTTGAATAGGTAGCTATAAAAATAACCAAGATATAAGCCAACAAAGATTTGTTCCTATCTCTTTCTATCAAAACAGAATTTTACCCGAACTGCACAATGACTTCACCGGTGCACTTCGGATCTCTCTGTCTAATTAGCAGATTAAAATGCTTGTATCATCCGTATTTCTTGACCGATTTTAATTTTAATTTCACTTGTCGTGATTTCTTTTACGGAATTTTATGTTTTGTTGACAAATGCGATTTAAGAAATCCATGCATATTCCCTATTGATTTGACAGCTACGCGATTTCAGCTCCTCCTCACAAGAGGAGAGAAACAGCGAGAGAGCATTTTGTATGGACATTTTGAGCCTCACAATCCTAGTGCAGTAGGGCAATTTGCGTTACTATTAATACTAGATCTCGAAACCCACTTTAAACGATCGTTTAAGTTATTGGCGAAATTTCATAATCACTACATAGTATAAAACAAAGTCGCTTCCCCCTATGTATGCTCAGATCTTTAAAGAATACGAAGTGAAGTTTAGAGCAAATGAATGATCATGACGTGCGAATTAGATGTGAGGTTAGAGCAAATGAGGCCAAATAATATAGACCCGAAGAAACCACTAAGTACCGATTCCATGATCAGGCCAAGCCACCGGTGGAGGGCGAGCCGTCGTACCCGCTGTGGCTGAAGGAGAAGAAGGCCGTGCTGGCCTCGCTCGACCAGCGCGCCTCCATGATCGTCGACACCTTCAACTCCATGAAGGGCTTCAGCTGCAACGTCGTGCAGGTACGATCCTTCAAATTCTAATTTCTGTTCTGCGACCAGGCCCTTTCTGGGCGCCGATTTTTGGCTGTTTAAACATTCACTCGAAGGTTACTACTTCTAATTATGTCATTTAAACATGAAAGTCTAATGAAACGCTAATCATCGACTTTCTGCGTACAACGAAACGCGTGAATATATCAAGTCAAGTCAAGCTATCGTTTCCGTGACATATTTTCGTGTGCAATTATTTTATATCTTTGATTTCGAGCGCTCTAAAGTCAAAAAGCGGCCTCTGTAGGCACTTCTGTGCCGAATGTCGAAGTCTTCTAGCGCTTCCAAGGGACCATTGTTGAGAAAAAGTGCCTCAAGAAACACAGTGGTATTCTTTTCCAAATTAAAAAAATAATTTAAGTTAAGAGGCCTTAGAATTTTGAACGTCCCTTGATTCTAAAAAGTCATGCTCGATAGATGGCGGTGTAGCGCTCACCACGTGAGCGCGCTAACCTAGACTGGTTACACCGAGAAACGTAATAAATAATTACAAAAGGTAGAAAAAAATATTTTTTGTTATCATTTTCAGAATATACGTCCCCGAAAACTCATAAAATGATACCCATTATGGTACGACTTTTTCTATTAATGTCTTTGCCGCAATATTGAATCCCACATTTGATATTGTTTTCCTGTTGCCCTAGATCATTTTCGTGTCATTCTGGTTTATCTTAGTATTTTGTTAAACACGTTGCTATTTGGTATTTTGCTATGATATTTTTTTTAACTTGTTTCTTGAACCCTCCCAGTAAACAAAAACAGAAGTCTCCTTTGATGTATTTAATTGCCCTCAATGAATGCTACGTGCGGTGTTCCAGGGCGCGATGTACGCGTTCCCGCGGATCGAGATGCCGCCGAAAGCCATCGAGGCCGCGAAGGCCGCCGGCCAGGCGCCCGACGTGTTCTACACCTTCCGCCTGCTCGAGGAGACAGGTATACTTTCTTTACTTTTTACTATACTTCATTTATAGGGGGGATCAACTTTTTGTTGTTGTTCTAATATACACTACTAATACGCTTGGAACAAAATCCATAAAAAAATCCTGCGTTCAGGTGACCTGAGTGGTCGAGTGGTTTCTCCTTTCCATAACGCAGTATTAATGGCTGCCCCGTCCCGGCAGGGATCTGCGTGGTGGCGGGCTCGGGCTTCGGGCAGCGGCCCGGCACCTTCCACTTCCGCACCACCATCCTGCCGCAGCCCGCGCTGCTGCAGGAGATGCTCGACGTCTTCAAGCAGTTCCACGAAAAGTTCACCAGGGAGTTCCAAGAGTAAGACTCGCTCCCGGCGCTGGACGTCTCGTTGCTTCGACTCACGCTCATTTAGATTTAGTTTGTCACCTTGACCTCAGTCTGAAGTAAGTTTCCTCAAGTAACGAGCCGGTACCAGAATATAATGGCATCATAGACTGAGCCCGGAATTTTCGTGGCGCTTTTGAATAAAGCTAGCGAGTTCTCATTTATATCGACTTACGATGTACAGAATAATACAGAACACAAAATTGCAAACAACCTATCTAGAAGTTTACATCGGTATACATTGAAAGTAGATAAATAAGAAGTCACTACGACAGCCCAAAAGTGTCACGAAAGTCAATAGGTGACTGAAAAGTTTATAATAAAAAAAGATAAATAATGGACAAACAGAACGGCAAACAATAAAAAATACTTGTGTTTAAATTGTGCGAAACGAATGAACCTGCGAGACTTACTCCGGCAAGATGGAAGCGTAGGTACCCGCTTGGAGTTGTGCGGTGCTGGACCGGGCGTAATAAAATAATGCTATAATAATTCTACTATTAATTCGATCGAGCGGTTATAAATGTGGGAAAAGTCGAGTATAAACGATTTGATTTGAACAACATGCTACGCTTTAACAATAAGTGAATGCAATTAGTCACCAAACAACTCCAAAATTATTTTAAGATCAAACACTAGCTTTAAAACCTCAATGCAAGGAGCCCAATTTGAAACAAGTATCGCTAAAGTGATAAAGCACTACAATTATTTAACCAGCATTTAATTTCACCCGTTTGACTGCAACGAGAATAACCTCAGATTATTTGTGTTCACAAGTATTGCTTTTTATTTTAGCTACGATTGTTTCAAATTAGACCCATCAGTGAGACCAGAGGTTGTTAGCGCCATGTAAGCCACAAACTAGTTCGAACCTTATGCCTCTTACATTTGTGGATATTATCGTGTATGTATATGAGATTGGTTAAAATGTCTGTTGAATAGGCCGGAAAAGGCTATTTCATGCATTATGTGATTTATGTATATTAGATTATTAAAATTGTTTATTAGGTCTTAATTATATATTTATTTAAATTATTTATTACGGCGGTCTAATATGGACAAAAAATATATTCCATAATTGTATCTTACATTTGTAGAGAGCGGATTTTTCAATCTCAAGTTGAATCTGTCAAATTAATTTCGGTTCTGTCCTTTTCTTGCATATGAAAAACAGAAAGAAAGAGATACTCTCATACCTTTGAACTATCAGAAAACGTTTTTCTGGGATTGGAAAAATCGGCCCTAAATCATGTATGTATATTATTAGAATAACACTTTGTGTGGTGGCGACCGTTGCAGTGGACTTGTAAAGTGATCAAAGTGGTAAAAGACGGTAGCTTAAGTTTTAATCAATATTTTATTTTGAATGTTAAGTATCAAATCATTTTGGTCTTGATTATATTATTAAGATTTGTAGCGTCACAGTTTTTTGATCTTTTTGTATTTTGCTTTTGATTTTGTTGTTAGTTTTTACTTCGGTTTCTGTTTATTTATACTCACAGTATTTACTCTTTTTATGTTATTTATTTTAAAGGTACTTAGTGAAAGAAGTGGATGTGCAACCGCCCGTCTTTATAGAATGAAAACTGTTTTGTTATAATTAATTTTGGTAGTTTTAGAAAGGTCCAAATTATGGCGGGAATTGGCTAGTTAAATAACTAGTTGTTAGAAATAAAAGCAATGTTGTTATTACGAATTAAACATAATGATTGTGTTGTTACATAAGGTGTTATGAATTACTTTGATGTACTTGATCTATTTGCAAGAAACCTCAACTTTTTAAAATGGCATTAGGTCATTGATTATTTGACTGTCTTCAATAAACTTTGTACGTTAGGTATGTCTAGAACCGGAAGCACATTGATTTAAATAACTTTTTTTTGCTTAAAATTAACCTTATAATAATGATGTTTCAAATTTAAACGAAACAGTAGGCAACTAGTAGATTTAAAAATAAGTATCTTTGCGAACGGTAATGTATAATTTCGTTATTAATAATGTTGGTCATTGACCTCGGGGAAACTCAATTATTTTCTGATAGAGCCCAGCTCAGTCCGATTCGTCGATATTGGTTCGCTTTAATTATAAACTGTCTAGTCGGCGTGCCATGTGCGACCAATGTCTTAGACAATAATCTATTTTTAATCAAGTTTTCTTGCAAATTATTTTCTTCGCACAATGAGTTCTCTGGTCAAACATTCGATATATCGAAGTACTTTAGCTAACTCGGATTGCTCTGAATTATACAGGCTTGGGTGCTTTTGCATTTCAATCTGTTAGTTCAGGGATCACTTTAAAGTCGTTAAGTATATCAGAATCAATCACTCACTGCAGGCGGGGCCCCGCGCGAATAGCACATGCAACACTAGGCAGTGTCTCGGTGACACGATATCGAGGTTTTCAAACGTGAGACTATTTATAAGCCTCTGGAGTTAGTGGTTGGTTCTGGTGTATCAGTGTTACACTAATGTAGAATTATAAATCGTTGTTGACGTTTAATAAAGAAAGATGGCAAATTATTTTGTTTTATTTGCTTGGGGATTGTTTCTAACAAACGTGATTTACGAGTATTGAGAAAGTAATAAAGGGATGAACATTGCTATATTATCTTAGTATTTCCGGCTTTGGTTTAGATAAAGAACAAAATAATTATTACTTCGGTTACGCTATTATAGCTATAGGTGGTATTCTGACACCATTAACGATATCAATATTAGTGGTTCATAGAACGCGAATAGAAAAAAAAAGACTGCTGAAAGCAGCGTTGATTTCGATCTTACGGAGACTACTCTGTTCTCTGTTCTACGCCGCTAGCCATGACGGATTTATCCGTTTTAACCGTGAGCGTGTACCAACGGATATATCCGTCGATACCATTGAAAGGGTTAAGTACATTCGTAATAAAACCATTTGTGGAAAAGAAAATAAAAAAAGATAGTCGAAATATAAATCCTTTGACCTCTTCTAATACAAGTGGAACTGAGCAGTGACATACAAAATAACAGTTCTTTATATAAAAGGCAAACCTGACTGACTTATTTTATCAACGCACAGCCGAAACTACTGTAGGTGCCTAGAAACTTGAAATTTGGTACAGGGGTTCCTTTTAGGATGTAAGTGAGCACTAAGAAAGGATTTTCCGAAAATCGACCCCAAACGGGAAGAAATGAGGGAGTAGCGGGGAACTAATTCTACGCGTACGAAGTCGCGGGCGTCCTCTAGTATAATATAAATTGTACATAGTATTTCAGGTAGGACGTATTTACAATTGGTCATATTTCTGAGTGTACGTATATACAAATAGACATATTTTTTTCGACGAATATCTTATTGGACAATTTTATCATGGGGCATGATTCCATTTTAGACGTTATTCAGGATGGACAATTTTCCTTTTTGTTGTATTTCAAATGGTCATTTTTCTGAACTGACGTATAATTTCAAGTAGACGATTTTCAATTTGTGCCTAATGACAGTAAATCGGTTCAAAAGATACAGCTCTTTAAATGGCGGACGGATGGACGGACAGCGTAGGCATATTATTGGGGTACCATTCGGGTACGGAACCCTAAAAAAGCGATTTAACCCGTTGAACTCCAAGAACCTCTGTGGCTACCACGCCATCGCCCATTTTATGCCCGGTTCCTATATTCAAGAAACGAGTCGTTTTCCTTACGTCTCGTTAAATTTTGACATTTGCTACGTACAAAATGTGTCAAATTTTAACGAGACGTAAGAAAAACGATTCGTTTCTTGAATATAGGAACCGGGCATTAGTGGTCAGAGATACAGTGCAAAATAGACCCGAGTATTTGTGACGTAAGGTTGACATTAGATGTGATTTTCAGTCATTGGCGTGTGAGGACGACGTTTGTATCAAGTCAAAGGCGTTCAAAGTGTTAAGCCATGCTCCGTGATGTGACACGGTGATTCTCAGCGGAACGAACCTCCCAACAACTTACATACCTACAAATGTAACCCTTTTACGTAGATGGTGGCGCCGCTGTCTTACGTTTTCCAACTCTTGCATACTGGGTGACGCTCCATCTAACGAGTAATACATCAACTGAAATGAACTGCTACAAACCTGTTAAGGTACTCGGACGGCCATCTCTCGTGAAGCCGACCTCTAGTGGTAAAAGCGTGTACTAAGCCGTAGTCAACAGCCTCTAATACTAGGTGTCGCTAAACTCGCTAATACACAAACAATAATATGAATAACTCCACTATACTCTGATTATTCTAAGATGATGCCTGTGACAGCTCATGTAAACACTATTGGTATGTATATGTTTAAATTTACATAATTACTACATCGGTACAAACCTAGCGACGCCGTTCAGGAATTTAAATAATTAATCGCCTATTATTAAACACATCGCTTGTGAGTATAGTAAGTTGAAATTACGAAATACCGGAAATACGGCTGTCACAGGCATCATCTTAGAATAATCAGAGTATAGAAAGTTTTATAGGACTGAAATAACTTCACGGATCATAGTTTTAACGGTAGACCACCATGGCCATGCCAACAGTGTCAATATTGTAGTATGATAGTATTCTAGTTTCGCGGTGGGCTTAAGTATTCCCAGTACTTAGTAGCTTTTAGTATGAAAATTATTAATAAAAACGCGTCCAATTCAGTCCGTCCGTTTGGGAGCGGAGGCCTTACTTTGAAAATCCAAGTTCGAAGTTACGTTAGCTCCGTCCCTGTCACTCGTCATTCGAGACTAAATCAAGAGAGAGGGATGGAGCTAGCGTAACTTCGAACTTCGATTTTCAAAGTAGGGCTTCTGCGATGCCACAGACAGAAACGTTTAACATTATTTATCACCATGGACGGCTGGACGGATTTGGATGATATTTGAAATTAAGATGGCTTATACCCTGGATTAACGCAAAGGATTTTAATCCCGGAAAATTTAAAAGTTGACGAGGAAAATTTCGATTATCGAAATCTACGCCGACGAGGTCGCGGGCAGAGGTTAGTAGGAAAATATAATAATATGTACATTATTCATTACCTAATGTTACTAGGAAAAGGAAGTGACATAAATAGTTGTGCATACTGGCCCGTCAGGAAAACAATTGCATTGAGTTACGAGTATGTTGATCTCATGGAGAAGGCAAACGAGTACCGCCAGGGGCCTGTTTTATAAAGCTACAAATTACAATTTACAGGTTACAAGTTTCCATTTGACACAGCCTCGACCAATAACGACCAGCCATTAGAACAGTGTTGCCAATTTAGACCTGTAAAATTGTAAGGCCCCGTTCCCACTATGCCGGACCGGCAATTTTGCCGGATGCCGGTAAGGCTAGTGGCTTATGACGCTGTTCACACGGCATAATGTGAACAGCTTCATATAAATTGTACAGCCACTACCCTTACCGGATCCGGCAAAATTGCCGGTCCGGCATAGTGGGAACGGGGCCTTACTTGTAGCTTTACTTTATACCTAAAACGTGCCCCAGGACCTCGAGCGCGAACTTACTCCGTGTATCGTAATAACGATAACGTAACGTCACCGAGTAAATGTGTAGCGATTGGAACAGCGCCCCCTATCGTCACGCACGCACGGTACACTCGCAAGCCACGTTGATCAACTCTGAGGCCCTACTTTGAAATTCGAAGTTCGAAGTTATATACGTTACTACGTTAGCTCAATCCCTTTCGGTTTAGTCTCGAATGATGAG
This sequence comes from Acleris cristana, assembly GCA_948252455.1. NCBI lineage: Eukaryota > Metazoa > Arthropoda > Insecta > Lepidoptera > Tortricidae > Acleris > Acleris cristana. The sequence goes on from OX411784.1 coordinate 16,380,757, forward strand.
TGAGAGAGATGGGGCATGCAAAGTTTTGAATTTACTGACGCCATGTCGTGCGCGGCTGTAAAAGTATTTTTGATAAGACGCGAATTTTTACCCACGTGAACGTGCGTATCGTGCGCTGGAATTCCGGTTTAGGTTAGTTTAGTTCCGGTTTAATCAATATGAGCAGCACCCCCCGTGAATACCTTTAGCGCCCCCTTTCTTTTCTGAGGGCCCTTATACTTTCAGCGTCTACTGGGGGCCGTTAGAGACCACTTTGGGAACCTATGGTCTACAGTGATCCATGTAAGTGCAATCTGGCCTGCCCGCAACCACGGTCAGGATGACAAAGCCGCTGGCGGGCACTGCTCAGCATGGACAAAAATACATAAATACAATCACGCCTCTTTCCCGTACGGGTAGTATAGGCAGAGACCACTTCCCTTCACTTGCTACGATCCAGACAAACCTCCCCTTGCTTCCTCCACACTCATAAGTCTCTTCATACACGTGCGTCGGTTTAGGGCACTCCTGACCTGGCCCTTTCTTAATGCGTCCCCGATCTGATTTGATTTTTATAGACCAACATATTTTTTTTAAATTGCAACTGCATGCATAATTGTATAAAAAGGTATTATCGGCTCACTAGGTAGTAAATAGGGGTCACAATTGTGTCGGGGTTTTTATATTTTTAATTGTTTTTATGGTTCCGTGCCAAATATTAAAAAATGGAAACCTGATAAGATAACTTTGTTGTCGTTTGTCCGTCTGTCTGTGAAGTCCCTTTTTCTCTGGAATGACTGAAGCTTATTGTCCAAACATATCCATAAAGTTGAAAGTTGGAACAAACCACAATTTACTACAAACAGGAAATTGATTACATGAACTAGAAAATAATCATAATATTACAGGATTTGTTCCTTTATAAATCGTAGCTCTTTAAGGACTTGTAGTTTTGAAGGAAAACAATAAAAGCTGTCGAAAGTTGTACCTATTGCCATCTATTGCGGTTGGTAAAAATAGTCTATTGGTAAAAACAAACAGAACAGATGCAATAAAGGTGCAAGTAGGGTAGCTATACGGTATTTTTTTAGGTACTTATAGGACCTGTAGACTATAAGTCCCATTTTTAAATGAAACAAGCAGCAACAAGACTTCATTAGTCTTCCAATTATATGATACAAATGAGACGTGGAAGCGGATCCCTCGGTGCGCGAGTCCGACTCGCACTTGACCTGCGCACTCAATCGTAGGTGTTAGGCAGGAGTGACTTGGTATAGCTACAATTGAAGATAATTAAAGGATACGGGTGCATAATTACTGCATCGTTTGGAAAACGTGTTCACCTCGACACTAAACTCGTCACCGACGACGTCAGTTGCTCCCATATCGGCATTTTCCGCTGCATTGCAATATTCATTCAAAAGCAGTGTTTATGTTTAGTCTATGATACGAGAGAGAAAAAGGACATACATAAAACAAAACAAAAAGCCAAGCGAAGGCGAGATTATCTGAGAATTTCAGTTGTCATGTAACTACTCGTATTAGCACAATGGGTCTGACCCATCATAGAACTGCGTCGCAGTGAGACGTTATGATTCAAGTCGTAACGTAACTGTGGAGAACATTATACTTTTAGAGTTTAATATCGGTAACCCATTATTGTATCGAATTTCACACATTTTAAAGTTTATAATACAGTCCGGTACTTAGTTTAGGTTAGATTAGACTTGTGAAAACCAAAAAAAACTAACTCTTGCGGCGAGTACCTAATGCATTTCGTTGAAATTAAAATTCTGCGTGATGATACGTTGACAGTTCGTTGAAAGAAGTTTTGATAAAATAATATAAATAAACACTTCATAATGTAAATAATATAAATAAATATCAAGGACACAGTTTAACGTTACTAAATACTTCAAGTTTTATAAAAGTAGGTTATGTATGTTATGTACTCGTACAACTCAAATTTGAGAGTATGCTCTTTAACCTTAGTCATTAACAGTATACTTTACTACCTTTTTTTCAGACACTAACTGAGTTTGGTGTTAAATTTTTAGAAATGTAGCATTTGAAAGAAAGAAAGAAAATAATTTTATTTCTGCAAAATAAAACTTACATTTTTACTTATAGCTAACATTCTGTATTTGGATGTGGTTTAGTATGTCACGGTGTCCTGCCCGGAGGGTACAAGGCTTGCAGAGTACCTAAGTTTATTGAAGAATGAAGTTTACTGGGACGAATTATGAGGAGCTTAATGAAACTGGTTAGTAGTTATCACAGTATTTATTCGTATCAATTCAAAGGTAATTCCCTAACGCGGCAACACCAACCTATAAAACTATGGTGTTGACGTTCTTTGACAATGAAAAGTAAAGAAAGAACGGTAACGCCAATATCACCTTAAGGGTTGAGTTCACCAACCAATTTAACAGACGGTTAAGTCTTAATCAGCTGTTAGTCAATACATTTGACAACCGTTAAACCGCTAACCGTCCGTTTAATTGTTGGTGAACACTGCACTAAATATTTTGCCAGTCTTTAGGTTCCGTGTAACGCAAGAAATGGTAACTACGTGACAGTAGACGATTAAAACCTTTAAAAACTGAGGGATACGCGATATTAAAAAAACTGGTCAAGTGTGGGTGAAAAAACTGGCGCACCGAGGGTTCCGTACAATCAATCAAATCATTCATCATGTTAAAATATAATGTACACAGTTTTGACAATAAATGATTATCTTATCTATCTTATATGGTATAATGGAACACGACAGACACCATAGTAATAATATTATGTACCTAACTTGAAAACTACTTCTACTAAGTGGCATCCACGTCGTCTCCACGGTTCTAAGTGACCACGTGGTTGGTCTAGCTAGTTGGCTAGCTAGCAGATGCTAGCGGTCTCGGGTTCGATTTCCGGTAAGTACAATAACTCCTGTGTCTTGGACCTAACTACGAGTAGGTTATTAAATAGTAGGTTAGGTTAGGTTAGGTACTCTATTGCATATCTATCTTACCCTCTGGCAAATGCTACACGCAGAGCGATATTTCTTTTCTTTTTAAATTCCTCGTAAAAACATCATGAAGACCTGCCGCACCGCTACGGTTCACCGTATGGTGGTAATGGGTAGTCCTGGAATTCAATGGTACCTAATTATTAAGGGTTCTAAATAGACTTTTTCGTGTCAGACATAAAAACCAAATGGGGTGATAGGTAAGTAACGTTCCTGCAAATGTACAACGGACCTTAAAGTATCAATATTATTTGGTATTTGGCTTCATTTACTAGTCTTTTGTAAATACGACACTTCTAAGATTGTGTTTGATTTATATCTTCTTCCTCGCAAGTGTTACAGTAAACATGATTAACGATATTTTTCGGTTGAGATCGAAGGGCTTTTATCACATTTCTCTAATAACTAACGTTATTTTGAGTAAAAATAACAAAGTTTATTATGTTAGTTTGTTTTAAGTAAGTATGTTTATATTTGTCTAGTACAGTCGAGTTCATAAATATGTGTACACTTTAGTACCTTGTCACTTTCACAATTCACACAGCTCAGCATTCACAATCGCTGTGACAGTAATTCATATACGGCAGTTTAAACATGACATTAAGGCTGGGTTTTATAAAGATCCGTTAGATCAAATTTCGGTCCGGAATGTCAAAACTAGTATGAAGTTACTAAAATTTGATCTGACATATTTACTAACGGTCTTTTATAAAACCGGCCATAAATAGACAAGTTACTTACCTACCTACTAAAGTTTACAAATATTTATGAACTCGACTGTACCCAGGATACTAGATGCTAGTACATAAAGCGTAGTACGGGTCTGGGTCATTTGTGTGAGATTGTCCCCTCATAATTAATGATTTATGTAGGTATGTTTTTTTGTAAATTGGGTTCCACACCACACCATACCTACGCAATATGCGAAAAATATGCTTACCTACGTTAGTGCCTTATTAACATTGCAAGCACAATCACTTATCTCTGACCCGCGAATTCCGATATCATTGAGGAAACATGCCGGGAATCACCGCCGTGTGATACCGGGGGAAGAATCTCTGTGTCGACACATGCATCGAAGTGTAATCACATCTAGCGGTCAACAAACAAAGTTCTAAATACCATGAACGCAAAATTCCTAGGAAAATGTTTAGGTAGTAGCGATGTGATATAAAGTTAGGTCTCGCGTGGACTAGGTCATTTGAGAGCCGATAGCGCTAGTATTGTCGTGTGTGTTACCGCTATGAAGCTAGAAAGTGGTTCTCCCAGCGAGCAGGTCAACCAGAACCTGCTGAATATCCAGTATGCGGTCCGAGGTCCTATCGTGGAACGAGCTGTCCAGATCGAGAGGGAACTTGAAAAGGTATAGTGAAATCTCTTGGTGTTTGCGTTTGCGCACGGCTGTAAAATAGGCAATCGCAACCAAGCACAATTTTGTTAGGAGACTAAAACAAACAGGACGTCCCTGAAGTGACTTATGTGGTGTAGGTATTTCAACTTTCGGACCAGAAAGGTCTGTGACCCCGTATTTTTTAGTTTTATTAAGCCTCACGCGATTTATATGGAAAATTTGTCAAAATCACATTCGACATATAAAAAGTAAAAAACGGGATAATAGCACGTCGGCCCATGCTCAGCGTAGGGTTCCGACGCCGTTACTACAAACAAAATCCTGCAATGTCTAATATGATTTTTAATAGGTAGACCTTATTCGCCTGGATTTCAGGAATCAATCAAGTCTACATTACAGTTGTGATATTGCTTTCATTTAAGATATTTTTCGGATTTTTAGTATTTGTAGTTTTGGCTGTACGGGGGAGGGGGGACACACTTGACTCTAACAGAAATTAACACCTTAAATCGTAATATATCAAAAACGGATCCCTTAATCAAAGCATATTATAGTTTTCACAAACCCGCAATATATTGAAAGACCTATTCAACGACACCCCACACCATGGGGTAGACGAGAAAAGAAACATCCCCACGTTATGTGTAAGGGCACACATGAAACCTTTTTCTTCTAGATTATATTTTACCACTTTGTTAGCGGGAATACTGACTACTATGTATATTCATGCCAAATAACAGCTTTCTAGAACTAAGAGTCTTTGAGCTAAACTACGGACGGGAGGACATGGCGAAACTATAAGGGTACCTAGTTTGACTACAGAACTCTACTGTACATAATTTAACGTTATAATGTAGTGTGTACAGAGATGAGTGAAGGTTGTCCATTTTTTTTTCAAAATAAAAAATTACCGCTCTATATATTAATAAGACCAGTCAAATATGATTTCGCGACCTTAAATTACCTCAAACATAGAGCAGGCTCTCTATTCTACTCGGTGGAACCCATTAGAAAGAAACACAATATTGACGTGTTATCGTATTGTCAACGTTACGATAGCTCTTATTAACTTGACAGTAATGGCGGCCGAGTTAAAAATACTACTGTAAAATCATATTTTACCAGGCAGAATAAAGGCCCTTACAATTCAATGATATGGATGAGAGATACCGTATAGGTTTCCTTTATTGCAAAAGAGAATGTATCGAAGAACCGTTTGTATGCGTTACTTAGGTGAAGGTTTTTTTTCAACGGTTTATATTTTAAGGTAAAAGGGTGCACCCTTTGGACCCTCGGGACCCTTTCGGTCCCTAAATGCACCCCATTTAGGTAATGGCGCCTTTCGTTAATATGTTATAAGGTTTATTTTCTTACCGGTGAAGCCAGCGCGTGCCAAGCTACACCTTTGTAAGAAATTGATGTTAAAATCGGGAAATGAGCTCGAATTTAGCCAGAAAATATAATGTATTGAACCATATTTATTTTTTATTATAAGTACTGATTAAAAGAACACAAGTGGATCTTAAATACTTAACTGATTAATTTGATTATTATTCATCAATTACATGGCTAGACAAGTTGCTAAGGTTTAAAAACTTTAGAAATTAAAAAAAACCCAAGTTAAGTGCGAGTTCGGCTCGCGCACTGAGCATGACGTATGTAAAGAATTAGGTACTTGTGTTGTGTATAGACAAGTATCAGTATAAATATAAACACAAACACTAGATAATTTTACAGATTTTTTTTCGAAAACTGTTTTTATTGATAACTTTATTTCATTTTTAACGTAATTGTTATTAAAATAATTATCTATAGTTACGTGATTTAAGCGTCGCCTCACCGCATTTTGTATGCAAATTTTCAGCTTCACAGTCCAATCTAATGGATAGGTGGTAGGTTAGGTTAGGTTAGGTTAGATAAGGTATTCGGAAAAAAACATATTCCGTATCATAAGGTGTTTCCTAAAAGTAGTCTCCCTTAATTAATGCTTCTCGAAAGCGAACTTGAAAAACAGATGGTAATCAAGTATATTAAACAGATAAACAGTCGTGACACGGCCATTTGCCGAGTGCTTTAAGTCTTTTCAACATATTTTCAAAGAATAATTCGGATGACCCAATTACAGAATAATTAAGAGCTATTCAGCCATTGGAGGATATAAACACCTCCTGTATAACCTCATTTACTCAAAGAAGAGGACTTTTCTGTTTAAACTCGGATATTCGGGATCTGAGTACTTTTAGCTACGTAGGTACAGTCACCAGCAAAAATACATTATTTAACATTCCGCCCAATAATATCTGACACTCTCTTATACCTGTACCAAATAATAGAGACGTTGAAATTGTTGATCGACGAGCGAGCTCAAACGGGTTACAGGTAAGTTACTTTGAGAATGTAAGTAGGTAAGTAAGTAAAATATTTATTCACAACCATACCATAACACACAGACAAAATAAAAACAACAATAAAAATAAAGGAAAAGAGACGACACGTAGTGCTAGTGTTGCGAAACCGTAAATGCAGGGATAACACATTGTTTGTTCGCTCTGATGGTACAACCTAAACTCTCCAGTTAATAATTCGACCGTCGAGTCAAAAGTGTTCCATGAGAGAAGGCTGATTTGTGCAGATAAGTATGTCGGGCAGTAAATCTTAAAAATAAAACCATTTATTCTAATATAACAGCAATATGGTAGATGTTGTAAACAGGTATACAGTATGTAACCTTACTAAAACTCTTTAAACCAGTTTATGGCGAAGTCAAGTAAAGTGTTTTACCACATGTGTTGTTAGTACGTGTTGTATATTTTTAATTTTATATTGTATTAAAATTATAAAATCTTACCTTTTTAAAGTCGGTTAACCCTAAAAGTATCACCCGTGTGTAATATTTACGTCGTGACAGATTTACCTATGCCATTTCAATTTCACTGGTGTCACTTTATTATCAATTATAAGGGCGATTACCACACTGCGTAACAATGAAAGATCTGTTCCGGTTAATACTGGTGGGCCTCGTCCTCGTATTGACGTCAGAACGGAAGAAAGGATCTTAAACCATTTTGTAGAAAATGCTGGCTCCAGCACTAGAAAAGCAGACGGGTTGTATGATATTAGTCATACAGCAGTACACAAAAATTTAAAACGGCACCGACAGCATCCAGTTTCTGGGTACATGCGTTGAAACAAGATATTTTTTTACGGTGGGTCGACCCGTGTTCATTAACGGGTCGAATAACGGGCGAAAATACCTGAAAGTACTAAACCAATCAGTAAGCTGCTATGTGGACAACTTACCACTGGCACAATTCAGAAAAACATGGTGCCAACATGATGGAGCACCGTCTCATGTTGCTATTCAAGTGAGGCATATAGGTTGAACCATAACTTCGGACGTCAGTGGATTGGCCGTTTCGGTTCGGATACTCCATGGCCGGCACGTTCGCCAGACCTCACACCTCTGAAACCTTTGGGGTTAGGTGAAGCAGTTAGTATTTTAAAAAGAGTTGAGAACGGAGGAAGAAATGAGGCTGCGGATTGTACAAGCTTTCAACATAATCAAGCGACACGCCCGGCAAAATCCAGATTTGATTCATAGCGTTCACGAAAAACAACCACCGTGTCGCTTGGTTCAAATAACGGCTAACAGCGGACGCCACATAGTGCTACGTCATATTTAATCGTAAGTGTGCATATAGCCTTACTTTCTTTGACATTGTATATGTGTTGAACTTGGCCTTGACTTAACAACCAGATAACAAATGTTACAATTGTAAACAAATAATACAGGATGTTATAGAATCATTAATAATTTAAATTTAATTTTTTGTATTTCAATTATAAATTCTAAAAAGCGTTAGCATTTCAATAATTTATATACCACAACCCTAGTTATCGCCTAGACATACCCGGATTCAAATAAATGGTTTAGTAAGTTTACATATTGTATTTTATACTGAGCTTATAATTTAAGGTATGCATTATATTTCCAAAAAGTAGGTAATAGATACGAGCTCCGGAAACAGATTTCCACCACAGGTACATTTTGAGGTACAAATACCGGTATTGGTATTAACCTGATCTTTGCATTACCGGTATTTATATTAACCGATTCTCTGGAACCTAAATGAAAAATAGCTTTAAATATCGGTAAAGTACCGGTATTTCTGGAACCGGGTCCAAGTTTCTGGTCGCAGGGTTCGGAGTGCGCCTGAATAGTTTTATTTTAAGTACTATATATAAAAAGAGAGGTAAGAAAACTCAAGTACGAGAGCATTATCTCGGACGCGGACGGCGGAGGAAGTCGCGGCCGTTCTGACGCGGGCGGCAGTAAAAACATACCGTCGCAGGCGCAGCGGCCGACGGCTGCCTCACTCGCGCCCGATAGGCCGGCACCGTAGCCAAGATGCAAACGCTACTAACGTTTTGCTTTTCTATCACTCAAAACGTATGGGATGACAGTTGTGATTTATCGCAACGCACGAGAATGTCATCCCATACAGTTTGAGTGATAGAAAAGAAAAACGTTAGTAGCGTTTGCATCTTGGCTAGGGCCTCTGGGGTGGTCGCGTTCATCGCTGTCGTTTAATCGCACTGCTAGATCAAAGCATTAGCAACACGAAATACAAGTGTATTTTAACCGCGTAAGGCCCCGCGTGCGAATTTTTTTACTTGCAGCCATTGAAATAAAGATCCTTTGCAAAGTAGATGGAATTTTAATTTCCCTTGTTTTTATGACTGACAATTGAATTAGACAATTGGCATTGCTGCATGAATGCTATAGGTTCATATTCCGTAGGTGGTTAAAGTCATTTGATACAATCTCTATGAATTTGAAACAAAACTAGCATTTTTAATTTGGGACGGTTTTGATCTAACGATGGGAAATGAAGACAAAGCAGTCGATATTCAAATTTATTTTATTTATTTATTTACGTTTTGTATTGTTTTTAGTTCAGCCGCCATTGTTGAGAAAGAAATAAGAGTTATAATAAAATTGACGATACAATAACTAATAAGAATAGAGGCCATGGAAAACTTGATAAAACTATCGTGAGCCATCTGCCCCTGCCTCTGTAGCACTGGGAGTGCGTAAGTTATGTTAGTTGTTGGCTATAAGGCTGATTTATGGAGCTGTTTGTGCTCCCCCCCTCCTTACACTCCCCCCCCCCCACCCCCCGCGCCCGCGCGAGCGACACGTAGCCCTGAAATATCGCTACGGACTAGACAATTTTTTGATTTCAGACGTGTGCAGATTATCGGCCTTACTTATTATACAACCATATTGCAATTTTTACGGCACAGCCGCCTTGACTGACAGTGAAATAAGATAGAAAGTTCTCATAGCCAGCGTAACTCCTACGCCCGTACCCTACCCTACCCTAGTAACTTAATATTAACGTTATATTTAACGAGGCTTTAGCGTAAATAATTGGTAGTGACCCTGCCTACGAAGCTAGTGGTCCCGGGTTCGATTCCCGGTATGGGCAAATATTTGTGTGATGAATATGGCAGTTTAAACAAGACATTAATTAGATAATTTAGCCTAGAGCTTAGTTTGGGACTAGGTCAATTTGTGTGAGATTGTCCCCGATTATTTATTTGTTTACGTAAACTTAACGATTCGATAACAATAAGGGAAATGACAATGCGAAACAGAGGCACTAGTGGCGTAATATTAGGCTGAGCTTATATTTTTAACCGACTTCAAAAAAGGAGGAGGTTATACGTTCCACTGTATGTATTTTTTTTTTTTTTTTTTTTTTATGTATGTTCACCGATTACTCCGTCAATTGTGGACCGATTTTAAAAATTCTTTTTTGGTTTGATAGAGTATACTTCAGAGGTGGTCCCATTGTCAGCAAATCTGAATCTGATGAAGGGATCAGTGAGGAATTGAGAGAACTCCTCAAATATTGTATGCAAACATATAGCGATTTTAGTATTTTTAGTAACAAGTGTAGCATTTGCATTCAGAAAGTGTCACTTGGTGAAGCGGAACTGATGATGAAGACCACAGATGGCCACCGGAACTCCTCAACGGTACCGATTTCAAGGGTGGCGATAAGATATCTCGATTAAGATAGTTGAGCGACTACAACGAAGCACATTTAATTGTTTTAAAATGACTATGATTTTCCCGCGGCGTTGCTTGCGGCGAGCTTGAAATGTCTTAAAGTTTCATATATCAACTAAGAAGTGGGACTACATAAGCTTATTATGATCACTAAAAAGTGTAAAATAAAATAAATGTTTTAAAAAACAAAAAAACCGCCTTCAAAAATGCAAAAAATAACTTCTACTACTAGGTACTTAGTAGTAGGTACCTATCCTATTAGGTTAGTCTAACTGAAGTCGGCGACCACAATATTTTCAACAAAAAGCCGACTACAGTTGGACTAACCTAATAGGATAGGTACCTACTACTAAGTACCTAGTAGTAGAAGTTATTTTTTGCATTTTTGAAGGTGGTTTTTTTGTTTTTTAATCTTTGTTATGTCCTACTCTGTTTTAGGAAAGGAAAGCAGTAGCACAAAACTGCGACGTAGAAAATATTTGGAAACATTTTTTTAAGCTGTATGTAGCTAGACACATTATATTAGACACAGTACACAGTATTTTTTTAAAGTCTAGTAAATCTTCCCAAGGTATTAAATCATTATTATTAAAACTATTGCCCAGATATATTTTATCATTATAAACCGTTATCTTGATATGTATTATGTATTCTGTGTAATAATATTATGTCATTTAGACATGCACCGACCTTGTCAGTGCCGTTATCGACTTCCTCGAACGTTGCGGGAGTATGCGAGTGTTTGACCACAACCTCGCAGGGAACCTTTAACTGACCCTTTACGAACAAGTGTTAGACCTGTCTTCCGTATCGTTTGTTAGGTTAGGTTAGTGTCATCAAGCTTGTTAAAACGAAGATGTAAAATTTATTTTTGTTTTAAAGGTTTTATCTTATCTTAACGAAACGGAAGGCCAGAGTTGGCTTTCCAGCCAGCACATGCTGATTTGGGGCTGTTTTCACAACACGTTCGTCTCTTTCCTTTTTTCTGTGTTATTGTTGTGAATAAATGTTTATGAATAGTAGGTTAAGACTATGTTGTTGCAATAAAAATAAAGTTAAAAAGAGTATTATTATATGTTAATTAGAAAAAAAAAATAGGTAAACAAAAATCAATATAGAATCAAGTAGTTTAGTAATTGAAATTTCTACTTCCAAAGTGAGCCAAAGCTATTAGGTACTTTACATTTTATCGAAAAAAAATATTGTCGCTTTTTCCATGCTTTTCCCCGGTGAAGAGTCTCTCATTTGTACCAGAGCTTTGACGTAAAAGAAATCAATCATAACGTTTTAATGAAAATCTAGACCCGTTACAGTAGTTAAGATAATATATCATTTATTTATGCCGTTGAAGTCATATACGACGAAGCGATTGACCCTCCAAGGTCCGGCGCCACCGGCACCACTGCTGCACAAGCCGGCCCCGTGGCATAGGTAATAAATACTTATTTTGTAATAAGTAATTGCATTTGGAACTGTGAAACCGAACGGCATTTCTTTACTGCAGTTTTCCTTAAGGAAAAACGTAGTAAAGCAATCATCGCGTCAAGACTGGGGTTTAAAAGAAGCCGTAAATATCTGCTTTGTGTTGTAGAGCACATTCGGAAAATGCCGCCGGAAAATGCGATAAGAAACCAACGCGGAAATGTTAATGCTTTTTTCGTTATTTCATACGATCGTAAGGTAAATGCACCTATCATGGACAGTAATCCAGTCATGAACAATCGCAATAAAAATAAGTGTTATAAAACGCTAATGCCTTACAATTAGATAAGATGACAATAGTTCGGGCCTACCTCTATTAGAATGAATTATGTAGTTTGAATGTGCCTTTTTGTTCGGTTAAATTGTTATTGTTCATCACTGGAGCACTGTCCATGATGGGTGCAATCAAAATATACCTATATTTCGACGAAGGTCAAAAATAGTGACATTAGTATTGGACGGACAACAACGTGAATTTACAAGAGTTTAAGTAAGTAAGTAAACTCTTTATTCCACAAAAAGACTTTGTTTTACAAGAAAACACTTATATGAATATAAATTATGTACAAAGGCGTACTTATCCCTAGTTCCGTGTGATTATCAATAATAGAACAAATGGCGGAATCTATTTGAGTACCTATCTTGTTTGGTTCACCCCGCGGAACCCTAGGTCAAGTCCGACAGCTGTGGGCTATCGCCAGGGTTCCCCGGAAGAACTAATAAAGTCGATTAATAGCATAAAATGCAATTAAATTACCACAAGGTTGGAGTAACATGTATCACACGAGGTTACAGTTTATCTGTACAACTACTACACTATTTAACTATCACGTAAATACTATTTATTTAAACAATAGGCATAGTAATAGTGGGTACTTCTGGGTACTTACTTATTTGCATTGTAAACAAATGTTTTATTAGGAGTCCGTTAGTTCAGAACTAAAAGGGTACCATCCTGATGATGCTGTCGCAGGAATGTTTCTTCTAAAACGTAATGTCTAGCTATTACATTTTTAAAAGATACATACCCTGTGACTATACTTTTCGTTTGTTTGTAAGAGTATCAGTCTGTCTGTATGTCACAGCTATTTTGCGTTACTTTGCTTTACAATATTACTAAAATTTAATAGAGAGGGAAATGTGGAATAATAATAAAAAATAATAATGACAATGATAAAAATATATATAAGAGGAATACGAAGTATATAACTGGTGTTTGCAGGGTGTGAAGAAGCCGTTCACCCGCGTGGTCCGCGCCAACATCGGGGACTGCCACGCGCTCGGCCAGCGGCCCTTCACCTTCATCCGCCAGGTCAGTCCCCCTCTACCTCCAGCTCCAGCTCCAGCTCCCGAGGGTACCCCGGTACAGCTTTGCGCGCTAACACCGGGGGCTGCCATGCGCTCGGCCAGCCCCCCTTCACCTTCATCCGCCAGGTCAGTCCACCTCTACCTCCAGCTCCAGCTCCCGAGGATACCCTGGTACAGCTGTGCGCGCCAACATCGGGGACTGCCCGCGCTCAGCCAGCGCCCCTTCACCTTCATCCGCCAAGTCAGTCCACCTCTACCTCCAGCTCCAGCTCCCGAGGGTACCCTTTAACAGCTGTGCGCGCTAAAACCGGGGGCAATTTACTTGACAAAAACTTATTTTAAACCTTGGTAATGTTGATTAGCAGATTATGATTATGAGCTTAAGCTACTAGGTATTTTAAAAGTTTACTAGCTTTAAATATATATCCCACAAGAAACGTCAGGTCTGTTGAGTGTCATTGAGCCCTTCGGTCCCCAGGTGCAGGCGCTGTGTGCGTGCCCGCAGCTGATGGCCAGCCCCGACATCCCCGAGGACGTGAAGGAGCGCGCGCGGGAGATCCTCGCCGACTGCACGTGAGGCCTTATATTATCCTGGTATCTTCTACTAATTAGCTAATTAGTCAATATGGAAATTGGTCAATGTGGGAATTGGTCAATTTGGGAATTGTACGACCTTTCAAAAATGCTCCCAAACGACATTTTCGGTGCACAGAATACACTACCGCAATTTTTTAAATTAATCTCAAAAAGTGGCTTCTTGAGAGAGCGTTATGACTGCTATCGAAGGAATTATTGTTGTGTATGTTTAAATATCCTGCGGGTTGCACCGCACAACGCGCCGCTTAACGCTCCGCGTCCCCATAAAACTGCTCATACTCGAATATAGGACAGTTTGAGAGCAGCGCGCCTAAACTACTAGACTATTACAGAACCCCTAGACAAGATGCAATTAGCGTTCATTACCATTATCCAAAATGTAAAGGATTAACGTAAGCTGTTGCCTAAGTACTTCAATTCCATACATTTTGTCAGTTTTCGAAAATCTTTTAGGTTAGCGTTAAGCAACTTGCCTCGCCTCACAGACGCGCTCAAAATCGTAGATAAACATTCCTACAGCTTCCTAGCTGGGTAGCTGTTGTTTTTTTAAACTAAAGCACCATAAATACCCTGAAACACCTCGTTCCCGTTCCCTTGTTGTTTTTCGTGTTACTCGTAAATGCTCGAAACAGCCTCCCGCAAGAAACCGCAATTATAAACGCATTTGCGGAAAAACACGGAAGATGCGCAGCACGCCGCACGCACGCACGCTAAACGCTTACGCAATTAGTTGCGTGTTTAGCGGCTTACGTAGATTTACGGGATTGTTTGAATAGCGGCAGGGGAGGTTTCATACAACGAACTTAGTCATACCTTTGGCTTTGGAGTCGTTAGGGATATGGAATATACCACGAGAGGGTGTAAAGCTAAATAAATAAAAAGTGTAGCGCGAGCTCTATACGGGCGCAGCCGCAGGGTTAGGCGTAGTAAACACCAGAGGCGCGCGCGGGGTTAACTCACGCGCCGCCATTTTGTGCAGACGCTCCCTTCCCTCGCGTCCCTCGTTAGTCGCGGCACGGACGCTTTGACGCGCGCATCGTATGTGAATCTCTCTCGGCTCTCGCTCGCTCGGTTGTGCTACTTGTTTCAATGTACCTTGTACTGTACCTAAACCTAAACAGATTGTTGTTTGCCTTTTGTTTTGTGTGTGCACTTTTACGTGAATAGACGATTTGTCGCGTAAGCTTGGTTTCACTGACGCCCTTCCCCACAAGCTAGCCTAAAGTGTCGCCCAACTCAGTGGCCCTGTGACAAGACAGTGTTGAACCCAGTGAACTCAGTGAGCATGCCGCCAAAAACGCGAAAAAACCGAGCGGCACAAGGCCGACCGCAAGATAAAAGTGATAGCGTCAGCTCCAGCGATGACGACCGTGACTCCGTGGTGGACACGCGCGCCGGCGATGGCGCCGGCCCGGCCCACGCACGCCTCACGCCCGAGGTGCCCGACGAGACACGCGCCCACGAGAGCGCCGCTCACGACGCCACTCTCAGCGAGGCCCACACTGGCGCTGCCGCTGCCCTGAACACCGAGAGACTACTGACGACTATGATGGAGTCGTTTGCACGAACACAGGCGGAGACCAATCGCACCTTGACGGAAACCTTACGATCTCTTCATTACGGCAATCAATGGCCCCCGACCGCTTCAACACCGGCGGCATCGCCCGCGGCGAACGCATCAGCGGTGTGCGGCGGAAACTTCTCGAAGTGCACTGCCCGATTCGACGGGCGGTCACGCGACCCCGAAGTGCTAGAGGCGTTCATCGATGCTGTGGAAGTGTATAAGGAGTGCGCCGACGTGTCCGACGACCACGCGCTCCGCGGCCTCCCCATGTTGCTGTCCGGCGACGCGGCGGTGTGGTGGCGCGGCGCCCGAGGCGGCGCCACGACGTGGCCTGACGCCTTGGCGCGCCTGCGCGCAACGTACGGCGTCCAAAAGCCCGGGTACCGGGTACTAAGGGAGGTAACGGCTACTGAACAACGTGAAAGTGAACGTGCGGATGTGTTTGTGTCAAAGGTACGATCGTTATTAGTAAAATTACCATATGTTGTGCCCACAGAAATGCTAGTTGACATTATTTACGGGTTACTCCATCGCCGTATACGCAAAAGATTACCTAGGGACGCTTGTATTAATGTAGATGTTTTGTTAGAGAAAGCGAGAATCGTAGAAGATTCCATAACTGAAATAAAGACCGCGTCAATCATTCCCGCGCCCGTCGTAACTATTAAAAACTCGAATGTACCTACGGCGAGCGCGACACTCGATCGCGGCGCTACCACGAGTTCGTGCGCTACTACCGGTTCCAAACTCACCTCTAACTCGAACGAAAGTTCAAAGCGTGTACGCATTAAATGTTCGTTTTGTAAGTCATTTGGACACTCTGTTAACGAATGTCGTAAAGTTGGTAAGGTAGACGATGATAGTAGGGGTACGATACGGTGCTATGGATGCGGCCAGCCTGGGGTAGTTCGGTCGAAGTGTGATGTTTGTTCGAGTAAGTCGACACCTATTAAACCGTCCGACTTCCATATCGTAAAAGATGAATTTTACGCCGCGTCATCGCACCCGTTGATAACCATAAGTGTGGTTGGTAAAGAAGGGGTAGCTATAGTCGATACTGGGGCTACACACAGCGTGGCCAGCCCATTATTGTATTCTTTACTCGTGGACAGTGGAGTGTGTTTCCAGGAAGCGGAGCGCGTCATCGGTCTTGCCGACGGCTCGCGGCACGCGAAGGTGATTAAAATCGCTACGGTGACTGTCACAGTAAGGAAACGTAAGGTTGACACGGAATTTTGGGTGTTCCCTGGTGACGAGACTAGAACACTTCTAGGTCGCGATTTCATCGCAAACGCGGGTATGGTGTTAGATATAGCCCAAGAAGGTTGGTATTTTGCAGACAGCCCGGATGAAAAAATCCCGTTCGAGCAATCTTACGTGCTGAACGACACGGCCGTGATGGACGCCCTGACCGATGTCTGCGACGTATCCCTACGTCATGATGAAGGTACAAGCCTTTCACCCGAACAGAGGGCTGCACTCAACGCGCTTCTACGCGAGAGGGTCGGCCAGTTCGCTGCAGAGGGTCCTCCTACCGATTTTGCGGTGCATAAGATTAAGGTAAGTGACACACAGGAACCTATAGCGACACCCCCCTATAGGCTGTCACCGCCAAAGAAGGAGGCACTCGAGAAAGAACTGCATAAGCTTGTGAGTGCTGATGTCATAGAGGAGTGCGAGTCCCCATGGGCGTCGAATGTGGTACTCGTTAAGAAGAAGGATGGTGGTTGGAGACTGTGCATAGACTACCGCAAGCTGAACGCGGTTACCGAGCCTGACCGCTACCCTCTCCCGAGAATCGAAGACATTCTGCACGCTGCAAAAACCGCTAAGTATATGACTACCCTCGACCTTCGAGCGGGGTATTTTCAGGTAAGGGTAGATCCTGATGATAGGGATAAAACAGCTTTCACAACGCCTCTGGGTACGTACAGGTTCAAGCGAATGCCAATGGGCTTGCGCAACTCAGGAGCCACGTTCCAGAGGCTAATCGACAGATTTAAGTCCAACCTACCAGATGTCACTCTGTTGGCTTATCTGGATGACTTGTTGGTGTTGTCCGACCAGACTTTCGAGAAACATCTCGCCGACCTCACCTCAGTGTTCAACCGGCTCGCTATGTTCAACCTGCGAGTCAACCGCGAGAAAAGTCATTTTGCCAGGGAGTCGGTAAGATTTTTAGGGCACGTTATAATGCCAGGTGGTATACACGTTGACCCAGAAAAGACCGCTGCCATTGCGGACATGCAGACTCCGCGAAACGTAAGGCACCTAAAATGTTTCCTACAAACATCAAGTTGGTTTCGGCGCTTTATCCCGACTTACGCAGAGGTCGCTAAACCGTTGACGGCGCTGCTGAAGAAGGCAAGTATTTGGCAGTGGGGCTCTGAGCAGCAGACCGCTTTCGACCACATCAAACAACTGCTTGTGTCAGCGCCGATCCTTCGTCAGGCAGATGCGACGTTACCTTTCATCCTTAGGACAGACAGCAGTGGCTATGCTCTCGGGGCAGCTCTTCTCCAGGGGGAGGGACCTGACGAACGCCCCGTTGAATACGCTAGCCGCCTCTTGACGGCGGCCGAGAAGAATTACACCACGACAGAGAGAGAGGCTTTGGCCGTTGTCTGGGCGGTCTCAAAGTTCCGAGGATACATAGATGGGGCCGACGTGGTAGTCAGGTCCGACCATCAACCGCTCAGATGGTTGATGAGCATGAAGTCCCCGAGCGGCCGACTGGCGAGGTGGGCCCTTAGCCTCCAAGAGTTCAACTTGAAAATTGAATACACTCCAGGTAAGTCGAACGTCTTAGCTGATACCCTGTCACGTCCACCGTGCCCCGAGAATGCTGACTGCGACCTATGTTGCGCTATAGTCGACGTAAACTCACGCAGTCCCAAGGAGGTGCGCACGAATCAGCTCATGGACCCGGAAGTGAACAAAATCGTTGAAGCTTTGGAGTCCGACGATCCTTTCAGGGGGAGGATTTGGGCCGACAGAGGGTACGTACTTACCGAGGGGGTGCTGTATCGCTACGGACCTGAAAATGAAGAGAACGACGACGCCAGCCTGGTGGTTCCACAGCAAGAGCGTGAGAAGGTTATGGCCGAATACCATGATGCACCCACCGCTGGTCACAAGGGGGCTAAGCGTACGTTGCAACGCTTGGTCGGTAAGTACTACTGGCCAGGAATGCGTTCCTACGTCTCACAGTATGTGAAAAACTGCGTACCTTGTCAGCGCTATAAGGCGGAGAACAGGAAACCGGCTGGACTGCTGCAGACGCCCGCATCTGCGCGACGCTTTGAGGTCCTGGCTGTCGATCTCTTCGGTCCACTCCCTGAAACGGATAGGGGTAACAAATGGGTACTTATAGTGGAGGATACCTGCACGCGGTGGGTAGAGCTGTTCGCCCTTCCAACGGCCACGAGTGAAGAGTGCGCTATGGTGTTGGCCTCAGAGGTGTTCTTGCGGTACGGAGTTCCAAAGCGCCTCGTAAGTGACAATGGAGTCCAATTCATAAGTGAGGTGATGCAGCAGGTATGTCACGTCATGCGCATCACGCAGTCGTTCACTTCTTACTATCACCCGGAGGCTAACCCGGTGGAACGCAAGAACCGAGACCTCAAACCACAGTTGGCTATCCTGGTAGGCAAAGATCACACCACGTGGGATATCCACTTACCTGCGATCCGGTTTGCGATGAACTCGGCAGTCACGTCAAGCACAGGCTATTCGCCAGCCTATTTGAATTTTGCACGTGAGATGCGAGCCCCAGCTGACGCAGTGTCTGAAATGCAGACCATTGTAGAAAACGACACTTTCATAGGTGACATCACAACTCACCTAAAGAAGATGTCATCGGTGCTCATTGACGCGCGTGACGTCCACGAAAGTACTCAAACTGCGCGTACTCGATACGCCAACGAGCATCGGCGTCCGGCACCAGATTATCAGGTAGGTGATTTGGTGTTACTAAAAACTCAAGGGCCGAATGACACGAACAGAGGTCAAACACCGAAATTTATACCACGCCGCGATGGGCCATATAGGGTCCAGGCTGTGGTTGGCCCCACAACGTACACCCTTGAGCGGCTAAGCGACGGTATAATACTGGGCAAGTATCACGCCTCAGTGCTGACACCCTTCGTCGGACACATCCAAGCACCCGTACAAGAAAAGCGTAAGAGAGGAAGGCCTCGTAAGAACTAACCCGACCGCGGGGACGTTCGTTCGGGTTAGAGGGGGAGCCTGTAGCGCGAGCTCTATACGGGCGCAGCCGCAGGGTTAGGCGTAGTAAACACCAGAGGCGCGCGCGGGGTTAACTCACGCGCCGCCATTTTGTGCAGACGCTCCCTTCCCTCGCGTCCCTCGTTAGTCGCGGCACGGACGCTTTGACGCGCGCATCGTATGTGAATCTCTCTCGGCTCTCGCTCGCTCGGTTGTGCTACTTGTTTCAATGTACCTTGTACTGTACCTAAACCTAAACAGA
The DNA here is from genome assembly GCA_948252455.1 of Acleris cristana. NCBI lineage: Eukaryota > Metazoa > Arthropoda > Insecta > Lepidoptera > Tortricidae > Acleris > Acleris cristana. Next base: position 16,400,622 of record OX411784.1, read on the forward strand.
TTGTTGTTTGCCTTTTGTTTTGTGTGTGCACTTTTACGTGAATAGACGATTTGTCGCGTAAGCTTGGTTTCACTGACGCCCTTCCCCACAAAAGTTAAAAACCGATGTTTTTTTTTAAATTACTTACATATAAAGGAGTGCCAGACTAGACAGCAAGTTAATGCAATGTTTTTTGGGGTTGAACGTTGGTAAAACTCTAAATTTGTACGCCGAAAGGGAGAACAAGAATCGCAATAGAAAGATAGATAAGATGTTTATTTAAAAAAATGATTTATATTGTTGTCTAGTACCCATAGGTAAGTACAAGCCTAGAGCTTAGTTTGGGACTAGATCAATTCGTGTGAGTTCGTACCTTGATATTATTTATTTATTTGATTACAATAAAAACACGCCTCGCCTTTGACGACACGTTAGCCTAAGTAGGTGGTAGTGACCGTCCCTGCCTAGGAAGCGGGCGGTAAGAGCAGATATTTGAGTATTGGTGTGATGAGCGTGGGTATTTGTCCTGAGTCTTGGATATTTTCTATGTATATAAAGCCCTTTTTAAAAAGCCCCGTATTGTAGCGCACTGGGAAAGTCTAAGCAGGAAGTTTATTCTAAATTCCTATAGTCCCTACGCGCCAGAAACGTTCTAGAGAATCGGCGTGAAGTTGAGTGCAGTGACTTAACAAAATGGGAAAAAACATCCTGCCGATGATGAGAAGTGCGATGGTAGAATGAAGCCATTGGCACCATTCTAAACAATTTCTCGGATGTATTCCCTATATCCCTGAATAAGTATGTTTATAGTTGTTTAGTACCAATGGGACAAGCCTTGAGCTTGTATTTTGAACTAGGTGAATTCATATTTACTGTAATAGTTTTAATTAAATTATCTTTTTTTAATATGTTGTCAGATTGGGCTCGGTGGGCGCGTACTCGCCCTCGCAGGGCCTGGGCGTGGTGCGCGCGCGCGCGGCGCGCTGGCTGTGCGCGCGCGACGGCGTGCCCGCGCGCCCCGAGCACGTGTACCTCGGCGCCGGCGCCACCGACCTCGTGCGCGCCGTGCTGGCGCTCTTCGCGGGGCCCGTGCGCGGCAAGCCCTCAGGTAGCCCGCGCTAAATGGGCTTATCAAACCAAATCAAACTACTTTATTTGTGGAGATTATTTAGGGAGAGAGCCCGTAGTTTCCCACATTTGTATTTTATGATTTACTTATTCGTTTATATAATTAGTATAGAAAAAGGAAAAACTGACACCACGTTAGCCTAGTTAGACCATGCCTACAAAGCTAGCGTCCAGATTTCAAACCCTTGTAAGGGCAGATGTTTGTGTGATGAGCGCGAGTATTTGTTCCTAAGCAGGTGTTATTATAAGGATCCGGAGGGCTCCAAGGGCCCGTTGCGTGTATCGTATCCACAATCTAAACGTGTAGAGAGAACTACAGTAGGCTATAAAAAGCGTAATTCTAAACTCTCTCGTGCAGCGTGCTTACTAGCGGGCAATCATATTCACCATCATTACAGAACCCTCCGTTCCCGCTCGATGTCTGCATTGTCTTTCAGGTTGATTGCTTCCACATGACCTAGATATTTAAAATTGGCTACCCTTTCAAGCAGAGGTCCGTTAAGTTTTAAGGGCGGCACTTCAATGTAATGTAGCTATGACACTACGAAGTCTCTTTTTAGGAATCTTAACCCAAAGCAAGCAATAACAAGCTAACGACTCAACTAGCATGTTTCCCCCAGCGGTGATGATCCCGATCCCGCAGTACCCGGTGTTCTCGGGCACGCTGGCGGAGCTGGGCGTGCAGCAGGCGCCCTACTTGCTGGACGAGGCGCGCGGCTGGGCGCTGGCCGTGGCCGAGCTGGAGCGCGCCCACGCCGCCGCCAGCCAATACTGCGCCGTGCGCGCGCTCGTCGTCATCAACCCTGGGAACCCTACTGGACAGGTAACCTAGTTTTTTATACGAGTATGAGGTATAAGTAAAAAACTTCAGTAAAGCCCTTCTTGCATTTACTTGTAAATATACAAAACTATGAGTAATAAATATAGAATGTCGAACAGTCTATACAGATGTGTTTCAAATACATGAAATGGAAAAGGGGATTTGCTTAAGTTGCTTAAGTTTTTTACTTAAAGAAAAATGGGATTACCAACCTTGAGGACAAATACGTATTGCGCCAATGCTAGTAATTACACCGGAGCACAATTACAGTTTTCCGAGGTGAGCAAGTAAGTTGGTGGCCGATGGATACCGCACAAGCTCCTACTCATACCCAAATTACCCAATGTATTCTACTGTTAAGAATTCATTGCTATTCTACTGTTTCGGTTACTGCGTTATAATAATCAAGTCAAATCTTATCGCTTTAGGTGTTGACACGGGAGAACATGGAAGACATCATCAGGTTCGCGCACGCGCGCAAGCTGTTCCTGCTGGCCGACGAGGTCTACCAGGAGAACATCGTCTCCAAGCCTTTCTTCTCCTTCAAGAAGGTTAGACAGTTCTGGAACACTTTTACATAGTTCCTTATTATTTCAAAGTGACGTAATGTTAGAAGACTTTACTACATCATTTATCCCGTCTTTTTGATAAAGTTGCCCAGAAATTTATTTGGTACCTTGGCTTTGGTCTTGTGTTCTTAGTGGACCCTGGGTGATGATCTTTATTTAGGTCTCTTAAATTTAGAGACTTCAGAAATTCTGCAAAGACTTTCCCAGTGTAGTTGTTTAACCTAAAATAAATGCAGTCAAGCAAGTTATAATTTACAAATTTATAGGGATAGCTTCTGTAGGTGCTAAAAAAACACATGTGACGTACAACCAGACAGACAGACAGTGAATTCTCACCATAATGTTTTTATTTTTTTATCATTCTGGCACGGAACCCTAACTGCACCTACTCTTAGTAATAAAACATCAGAAGGCCTGAGTTGTATTGTCCTACCTACAGAACATTATTATGTATTTAGGGGTAGTCCAAGAGGAGCTTTGAAAAGAGTCTGGAGGACATTGTCAATACGTCGGGCTGTGGAAATAGCCGAAAAAGTGGGGCCTGCGTTTAAATCAACAATTCCTTTGACACATACTTGTACCTACTGTTATTATAGTTATCACATTAAATATGTTAAGGTTAGTAGGATTCGGGTTTGCACACCGAGGATTTCAAGTTAATTTCCATGTACCTGCGTGGATAAAATATTATGTATAAACTTTAGTACCTTGTCACTTTAATCGTTGTGACAATTCATATATGGCGGTTTAAACATGACTTTATTATAATTTTATGGTGGTCACAGTTTTAACTTAACCTAACGTAGGTACATAATCCATGCTTACGATAACTTAAAAACAATACGGTTTTAGCTTTCGATAAAATTAAATTCGATCAAATGATACCGGGGGTCATTCTAATAAAAGTGGCACAGACAGGTTAAAGTTTCTCAAAAAAATAATGTTGTGTTTTTTTACTTTCTTTGCTTAAAATAAGCTTCTTGGTATTCTTATTGCTACATATTTATAAAAGGGAACGGAATATCCATGAAAATATTAGAACTATGGCTTGTTGAAATATTGGAGATGCAGGTGAAAGTTTCATTAGACAGGTTAGAAGAGAAAAGGTTCCAGGTTAAAGAGAGTTATATTAAAATATAAAGTACTATAAAAAAGCAATTCCCTACATTTACTTTGGTAGAGCATTGTTAATGGGTATTGCTTAATAAAGCATCTGTGGAGTTTTTATGGGAAATTATATGCAAGTTATTAAATTAAAATTATTTAAAATAGTTATTCACTTTAGCTTGCCAATAGTCACACTAACCTGCACATTAGTGCACATATATATCTTTAACCTGCCAAAAGTTACATTAACCTGTGCCTAACTTAATCTACATATTATAGTTGCTTAGAATAACTTAATTTATTTTAGTATTCGTTTTAGTTATGTTTTTATTATTTTTCTGTTTTTTGATTGTGTCTTTTGTATGAATAAAGTCCTATATCTAACCTAGTTACAGGTTAAAGTTACACAGGTTACAGTTAAAAGTAGATTTACAAGACATTTACTCTTAAACCGTTGAAAATATGAATGTTCCACTCTTAGTAATGTAAGTATATACATCAGAATACCACGTTCAAATGATTAGTTAATTACGTCCCATACCGATAAAATTAAATAATCGAGACAAGATAAAGTTAACATACCCGTTACAAACTCCAGATTACCGCATTTGATCACTAATCTCCACAAAAGTATGAAAGATCGTCTCCAACCGTTTAGTATGTTGGTGAGCCAAACACTGGCCGAATGTTTATCGAGGATTATGGTGTGCCTATATACACCCATATGTGAGTGAGATACAATATCAAGAACACACAGGTTACAGTAAAAATATCACTGGACAAACTGTCGTGTGTTAAAATTTATGTATATGCTTATAATTTTAAAACCATATCATAACTAATTGAATGTCATAATATTATTTTTGCAATATATTATAAAATATGTACAATAAAATATAAACAAATTGTTCAAAAACCTAAAAAACTGGAAGCATGTCGCATTTGGACAAGACAGGTTATGGTAAAAAATGGTACATTCATATTTTTTTTTAACAAATTTAATAAGAATGAATAAAAAAAAATACTTGGCCTCGATGTAAAAGGTCTGTGCTTATCTATGAACGTTTTTACTTTTCCTGAAAAACTAACATTTAACACACTTTGTATTCAAAAACTCATTGACAGGTTACGGTGCCACTTTTTTTAGAACTACCCACGGGTGTCCCTCGGAATTCCTAACAACGTTTGTCCTAACACTCGTTTGTCCGAATTTTCATTTGCCCTAAACTGGTTTTCAGATAAGTCAGGCAACGTTTTAAGTTTTCCAATTATATCTGCGGTTCAGTTAAGTTAGGGTTGTATTATAACCAGTCGGGGAAAACGGTGCAAAACTTTAACAAAACTTGTAAAGCTGACCATAAAGAAGAACTTGAAACCAAGAAAAATAAGAATATTATTGAAAAATAATAATATTATTGGCAGATTAGTGTTCAGTTTAACTCTATATCAGAGTCTCGGTTTTGGTATAAGGATATTAATAGTTTCATGGCTGTAATGTAAATTTTGTTAAGTTTTTCCATAGGGGATCCAAATGTTGCATATTCGATCAATTGAGTGTCGGTGATTCAAGGGATCCCCATTTAAGTACCTTATTGAACAATGACCATCAATGATTATTATTCGCGTGTCATCGGTCCCACGCGCTATGAGCGGCTACCCAAACTTAAAAATGTACATTCCAACGAAGCATTTAAACGGCTGAGAAACCTTTTATTGGATTATCCGTTCTTCTTGCAGGTGAAGAATAAGTTTATGGAGCTGGAAATGTAAATTCATTATTTTATCGACATTTATTAATCCCTGTGTACCTATAGACATCGGACGAGTGCAATTATTAGATGTTTAATTGTAATTGTTTTAATTATTGCTTATAAAAGTACCCGTGCGACCTACTTATTGAATAAATGTCTTTTATACATACATACATACATACATTAAATCACGCCTGTTTCCCAGAGGGGTAGGCAGAGAAATAAATGTCTTTTATCTTTTTAACTTATTCATTATTCTTGTATTATTTGATTATTAGTACTTACCTATGTTTGACGATCTCAATGTAATGTCGTATTTTTTGACATGCAATGCAATTTATATTGTAATATAACATTGATGAATAAATAAACTTAACTAAACTAAACTATTGCAGGTGATAGCCGAGATGGGCGAGCCTTACAGCTCGCTGGAACTAGCCAGCTTCATCACGGCGTCCAAGGGCTGGGCGGCGGAGTGCGGCGCCCGCGCCGGCCTGGCGGAGCTGCCGCGCCTGGCGCCCGCCGCGCGCGCCGCGCTCGCCGCCTCGCGCGCCGTCGCGCAGTGCCCCAACCTGCTGGGGCAGTGCGCGTTAGATTGTGTGGTGAGTAGGTCACTGATTTACCAAATGATCATTTGACTCTACTCAAAAGTGCGACACTCACCATTCAACACCTCCCAATTTAAAACAAACAAGGTAACAACCTCCCCCAATCCAACTATCCCTCCCTCCCCTCGATTATGCCATAGAGCAGAGTTAGCAGGTCTCTTTCTCTCATTGTGAACTGAATTTCCTTATTGTAACCTCTATATTTGTCCTCCGTTGCTAGATGAAGCCGCCCGCGCCGGGCGAGGCGTCTTACGAGCGGTTCGCGCGCGAGCTGGCGACGGTGCGGCGCGTGCTGCGCGAGCGCACGGCCGCCGCGCACGCCGCGCTCAACGACATACCCACTTTCTCCTGCAACCCCATCGATGTGAGACACGCTACTACCTCATTCAATCACTACATACGAGTATTATAAAACAAAGTTCCCCGCCACATCTGTCCGTCTGTATGTGCGCGATAATCTCATAAACTACTTAACAGATTTTTATGCGATTTTCACCATCAGTTAATTTTTCACGGAAGGTTTCATGTATAATCAATTCTGGTTTATGTACGGGTGTAGAAAGCTCACATAAACCGAAGCTAAGCGAGGGCGGGTCTAGTAAGATACATACTTATATGTGACGCCGCTAACTATACCTACAGACGACTAGACACAGTTTACACTAATGCAGCTGCTTACGATCTAGCTTGTTTAAAATATGTACACATGTTTTTATGCAGTTAAAATCTTTAATAGCCTCGTGAGCGCGCGCTAGCGCCCCCAACGTATGGCAGTGTTGGATTTATGCGTGTATTGACTATAAGGAAATATGCCGAAGTATAAAAATGTCTACCTTTGAAACATAAATTGGTCTAAGTATAAGAAAGCCAATACTTCAAAACGTCTAAGTCTTATTAAGTCGAAATATAGAAATGACTACTCTCAAAGTATAAAAATGTCTACAATCATAGTAAGTAAATGTCTTATATAAAAATCGACTACGTATATAAATTTTCAAGTGGACATTTTTATACCTTATAGTCTATTGTCGTGACATCTTTATACGTCGTCTAATATATATGTGCACATTTTTATACTTTGACCAAATTATGCACGGACGAAATTATTCAAGTGGACATTTTTATAAGTACTTCGGCATATTTCCTTATAGTCAATACACGCCTAAATCCAGTGTTGCACGCTCGTTATAGATTATGGTTACTCATTAAAGGGTCATAAGTTCAGTTTTTTAAAACGAAGCATTTTTTTTTCTTTTTTCTCCTTTTGCCCACTCTTTTCTCGTTCTTTTACTCACGTGTTACTTGGGGAAGGCCCGAGACGATGTAATAAATAAATAATACCTAAGTCTTGTACCTAGTTTAACTTTAACTAATGGCTATATCGTTGATTGTACAATTCGCAAAATGGAACCCTGACCCACCATACAGCATACGCAGTGACATTATAAACCAAATTAGCCTAGTTGGCAGTGATACTGCCAACGAAACTAACGGTCCTGAGTTCAAATCTCGGTAAAGGCAGTTATCTGTGTGATGAGCACGAGTATTTGTTCCTGAGTCTTGAGTGTTTTCTAAATATTTGAGTATGTATTTCTCTATAATTGTAGGTAAGTTTATCGTTGTCTAGAACCCATAGTACAAGCCTAGAGTTTAGTTTGGGATTTGTGTGCGATTTGTCCCTTGAAATTTATTTTATTTGTTTGACACTTCATACTATTTGCTTTATAACGCCCTTAGTACATTAAAGACTGGAATTGTTGAGCCTCCATAAAGGCTTGTCTCGAGGATGTAGCGGTTACTTGTGTGCGCAGGCGTCGATGTTCGCGTTCCCGCGGTTCTCGCTGCCGCCGCGCGCGCTGGCGGCTGCGCGCGCGGCGGGGCTCGCGCCCGACGAGTTCTACTGCATGCGGCTGCTCGAGGAGACAGGTGCGTTGGGATTAACTTACACAATATTACTTATGTTATAGAAGGTCAAACCCCTTGTGCCAGGCCTCTATGATTCTTTAAGCTACTCCCGATTTTATTTTATTCAAACAATAAACCCAAAGAGCAAATTGAAATAGTAAAGGCATATTTTAGACATAAGTAATTACGAATCATGCGCCGATTACAGATTTTCATTATTGTATGGATAATTTAAATTCCCGGGCAGAACGTTCTAAATCTACATAATTTATTCCTAATAACGAACATTGGACAGGACGAGGATGTCGAAGATATTGCATAACCCTTGCTTCTATATTGTAATGACAGTGTTAACGTTATGGCTGTTCTGTCTCTGTCAAGTGAATAAGCTGTCACAATCATGTCAACAATATAATTACGATATTAAAGTAAAATGGGCTAAATGAAGGTGATCGCCCAAGGTCCGTGTAAGTTGCCTGGGTGCATTTGCCTTCCCAGTGTCAAAACTACTTGACAGTGTAGTTCTCTTATGGATACAGTCGAAAACACTGTTGTTAGTTCGTGGATAAAATAACTGACGGAACTGCTCCACGTTTGTAGGCATCTGCGTGGTGCCAGGGTCGGGGTTCGGGCAGGCGCCGGGCACGCTGCACTTCCGCACCACCATTCTGCACCCCGCCGAGGAGCTGAAGTACATGATGGAGCAGCTCCGCTGGTTCCACCTGCGCGTGCTCCAGGAGTACCAGGATGAAGCAGAAGGTGGAGGAGAGTGAACATGCTGACTGGTTCTATTAGACCACAGAGGTCGCATTTCTTTTAAGTGCCAGCTGTTTAATGTAGTTAAGTTTTATCTGAGTTATTCTTAAGTGCATGGTCATACCTAGTTTCTGACATAAGGAGCAAACGATAAGGAGTTGACTGACTCAATTGTCAGAGCATTTTTAGCGAAAAACAAAGGAATCGTTGTTATGCGCCTACGACTTTGCCCGGCTACGGTAGCGGCGCGGCAGCGTGGCGGCATGTGGCGGCAACAAACTTCAGACATTTATAAATAATGGATACCTACCTATTATTTAATTGAAACACCTTTCAACGATCGTATCATTACAATTACCCAGAATGTTTATTTCGTCAAAAGGTATTTCTCTCTATAAGTATAAGTATTTTTTTTGGTAGTCATAAGTCTAACCTAACCTACGTACCTACTTAGTTGGTATTTAAGTTATCCTGAAAACATGGTTTTAGCAGAAAATGGTGTTCGATGCAATGAAATTCATTGAAATGATACAATCGATGAAGTGAATTTCTATGAAATATTGGGTTATTATTTTATCGAAACACTTTTGAATGAACGTATCATTATGCAGAATTTTCATTTCATCGAAAGGCATTTCTCACCGAATGCGTTATTTTTTTTTAATTTTGTCAATTCTATCCAAACCTAACCTACGTATTTAATGTGCAAGATATCCTGAAAACGTCTTGATTTCAGCCGAAACTACCGTTCGACAAAATGAAATTCGAAGAAATGATACTATCGATGAAGTGAAATTCGATAAAATGATAGGTTACCGGCCACCGCACCCCACTCGTGACCCGGGGGGCTACCTTGACATAACAAAGCAGTTTCAGTATAGGTTGAGAGAGAGGGACAGAGCTGTATAACTGCTATAAATGGACGCAAAAATAGGTTCAAAACGTGGAATTCCCTTGAAAAAATTAAGAGATGCATTTACCCCTCAGTCACAATAACCCCGCTTGACCTTATAGAAAAAGTATTAAGTAAGTATAGCATCAGTTACTACTGCCTAAGTAATTTAATTTATACTTGTAAATAATTTATATAATAAGTTATAACTGTTGTATACAAATATTAAATAAGTAAAACCTAAGAAGAATTTCCTTTTTTATCGGTGATTTTAACTTTATCTCCCAAAAGTTCCTTATAGCACATCCTGAACAGGTCGCAGAGCGTGTCGAGCTGGTAGGAGCGCAGCTTGCGGAACTCCCTCAGCATGAACATTCCCAGCTGGTTCTTGGCCCTGGAGTCCTGGGACCTGCCCACGGTCCGGAGGTACAGCTTCACGCAGCGCAGGGCGGCCTTCTTGAGGGTGGCCAGCGAGCTGTCCAACAGCACCTGCCACATCTCCTTGATCTCCTCCTGGTTTTTGCAAGGGTCGCTCGAGCGCAGGGCGGCGGTTCCAAGAGTAGCATTGGCGTAGAACTTTCTGAACAGATTACGATAATACATAAAGCTACCAAGGTTTTTTTCTAAGAAGATATTAAAAATACAATGTAAGCAGTATCATTCAAAACAACCAAAGTTTTCTTGGACATCGACCATAATTGGATCTACGAGTAGTTTGTGTGGACTGCGTCTCGACAAACGTCATGTTTCCACATGGGTTAAGATGGAGCGATGATATTCGTAAGCGCAGATGGGCCGTTTGAGTTTGGATGAGAGAAGCTGTAGATCGGGAGCAGTGGCGTTTATTGGTAGAGGCGTTTGTCCAGCAGTGGACTAATACGGGCTGATAATGATGATGATGAGCGTCCTAGCTGTGGTGTCTACAGGTATCATGCCATGCCTACTACGATGTAGTAGATATGGTAGCTTCAGTTGACTTTTAATTGTATACAATCTTTTCAAGCCCAGAGTTATAAATGTCACATGACTGATCTTTTACACTAAATACATTTCGCACCGTCATAATATATCATAGGACGTGCTGCCATAGAGTAGGTAGATCTACTTAATTTTTTGTAACCTGTACTCCTCGGTCATGTTAGAGTAAATGACATCGAAGTAAGCTGAGTTCTTGGAGGACACGATGTGGAAGCGCGAGCTGAGCTTGTTCCCTTTTTCCTCGGACTTCCCCTTCCTCGGGTCCGCGCGCACCGTGGCGGAGGTCTCCAGCTCTAGGACATCGCGCGCACGCACGAAGATCTACAATAAGTAATTTTAAGTTGTGATAAGACTTCTCAGTTCACAGGCAGGAAAAGGGTCAGAGTTATAGCAGTAGTATACAGTGTGTAAATGGTATACGGGCGTTCCTTTTAACTGTGGTTAGTATAGCCCCTAATGAGCACAGGCAGCTTTTGTTAAAATTGAATAAATAAAAAACCAGACAAGCCGAGTCGGACTCGCCCACCGAGGGTTCCGCACATGACAAGGTTAACTCAATTAAAAATTTGCACCGCCGCCGTTCCTTGCATAAAGAACCAATTTTTTGGGATTTAATTAAAAATGTAACAGATTTCAGATTTTTTCCTATACTTGTAGTAAAAGACGGTGCTACTTGCCAAATTTCATAGTTCTAGGTCAGTGGAAAATAACCTATACATTTTGATTCCCTCGAGAGTGTCGAAATACACGTTTTTGGCGACATAAACGGCCGTATCTTCTTTTTACGTAAATGTAGAAGTTTGATTTTTTCACAGCTTCAAGGGACTGTAGACCGGAGTTTTAATTTCAACTCGATACCTTCACGCGTTCCCGAGATAAAGGGTCTTGACATACAGACAGACGGACAGACGGACAACAAAGTGATCCTATAAGGGTTCCGTTTTTTCCCTTTTGCCGTACGGAACCCTAAAAATTAACATACAAAATAATTTAACACGCAATGTATAACAAAAAATGCAATGAATTAAAAACGCAATTAAAGCAATTAATGATGTTTCAAAGTTATGACAGATGGACTTACATGTACATTGCGGGTCGATAGTATGTTCAAAAATTAATAACGGTGTATACGTTAGCGTAATCAAAATAATTCTTTCTGTTTATGATTAGAAGAGTCAAAATCTATGTCCATTTTTAATAAACGCCCGTATACCATTTACACACTAGTTTGGCCCCTTTTTTCAGCCTGAAAAAAGGTAGAATTTAATATTTCAATTATAAAATGTTAAAACCTGCCAAGCTTCAAGTCTTTTGCTATAGCAAGAAGTCAAACGAGCACACAGGCCACCTGATGATCAAAGATCCATAGACACACATTCTCAAGACTGCAATCACAAGACTGTATTCCTAAGATTGCAAATGCGTCACCAACCCCTTGGTTCTTGGTGGAATGTCTCTATGCTTGTTATTTCACCAGTTGCCTTATCGCATTAGCGGCCTCCTATAACCTGTTTTATAAAGCTACAATTAAAATTTACAGGTTACAAGTTTCCATTTGACACAACCTCGACCAATGACGACCAGCCTTTGAGCAGTGTTGCCAGTTTAGACCTGAAAAATTGTTACTTGTAGCTTTATAAAACATGCTCCTTTTATGTTTAATTGTTTAAAAGTTTCTACCACAACTGATCGTGTAGTAGTATCTAGATATCGAAGACCTCTTAATTTAAGGTATTATGAACCATTTATAGCCTCTAAGCCTACCCTAATCCTAGTTTAGAGCTGGTTTAGTTTCCCTGAAGTAAAGAATTAGGAATGAGGTATTTCCACAGGGAACCAACGTTATCGCATAACTAGTTATTATCGCAAGTGGCTGATCACACTGTCCAACAACTGACAACTACTGGCATAAACGTGTTCTTAAGTGGACACTGCGGATTGGTAAACGTCGAGTAAGATACTCTCAGACGCGACCGAACAATAATCACCGCAGGGTGGCTGCTAGCTGGATTAGGGAAGCAGAGAATAACTGTGCTCAGTGACGTTCATACGGAAAAGCCGCCGTGAGCTGCCATAGGCTGATAATAACGACGATGAAGCCTTCCAGAGTAGGGCGGCTATTGTCTAACGCACTCGCAATCGCAACCGGCTTCAAAGTGGAGCAATTGTTTTCATTTTGTATGCAGACAAGCCTTCGATTTTCAAAATGAAAACGATCGTGATTGCGAGTGCGTTAGACAATAAGCCCTCTGGTCTGTAAGTCTAATTGTTTACAACTGACATGTTTTTAATAGTCATTCCTATTGTTTAAAATAAATGAAAGTATAATAAGATGCTGAGTTAGTTTCTGGTTCACGTGCTGAATTTAAAAATCCTTGACAATGACCTTACCTTAGTCAGTTCGTTCATCATATTGCTCAGCAGCGCTTCTACCTGCTTCATCTTAGGGTACTGGTAGGTGCACAAGCTGCTGTGAGACTTGGCCTCCTCGGCGCTCGACGAGGCCCTGTTCCGGCGAACACTGCCAATGACGGGGTGTATTTCTAACACCAGCTCACCGACGTCCGCCCCCAGCCTCTTGCGGAACTCTTGAAGCCAATTCCCCTCCTTGCTGCCAGGCAGGTCCAGCCGAAATCCGACTTCTCCAGTCATATCTATGCAACTCGACAAGTCTACCAGCAAAATAAGATAGAAAACATACATGTCTTTGAGAAAACACACTTTTGATTCAATTTAACGTTTAAGTTTGTGAAATTTGCAAGTAATGAAATATTTTATCATGATATTAAAAACGCAGTGATAACGGTTTTACAGCGAATTTTATCGACGGAACTGCACGCGAAGTAATGAAGAAATAATGGTTTCCTTTTTTGGCTCGTCATCGCAATTTGCAAAGGATTTTTGAATTCACTGAATCTTTGTGAAAAGATTTCCTGTTCGGGAGAGTTTCATTTTGACGTTATTGTAATACTCGCAACGTTGGAAAAACACAGGGATATTGTAGAGTTTATTTGAATGAATATAAAATCTAAGTGAAGGTCGGGTTTTTATCTCGATACAAAAATCTAAGTATAAAAGTAAGTATTCTATGCAAGTCCGAAGATTAAAATATATTTTATACATCTACTTATAGGTCAAGCAAGGTATACAACTAGCGTTTCAGCGAATAACTGAAGTCCCACCATAAGGTTTCCTTTTTTACCATTTTGGTACGGAACCCTAAAATTAAAACTATAAGTCTAACCTGATTTTGTCCGGTCACCAAGTCCGGTCAGTAAGTGGGCTGGGCTCTGAGGCCCGGACATTTCCGACCTTACAGTGTTTCAGTCTAGTACGGCGCGCCCGTTTTGACGTTGTACGGTTACGTCAATGTAAAAAAGTAGTTTGGTACACGTTCGAGGATTGATGATTGAGAATAAAATTGTAAATATGTTCCAACCATCTAAGACGATTGTATCTATTCTATGAGTGTACGTTACGTTGGATATTTTAACATCCAATTTGTGTAAAAATTGATCACACTTTAGCCAGCAAAAATTATAATGAGTAAGCAAAGACATTCAATAAAAGATGATCGCACAAAATACCCAGAGCCCAATCTCAATCCTTAATATCTTAAAAGACTTAACGACCCTAATGGTAATAAGAAAATGAAATAATAAAACGAAAGCTCCCGATCCCGCGCAAATGGCAATAATATCATTTAAGTATGCCGCCCGTCCGACAATTCCTCCAGCGAAGCTAATAATTTTGCTAGGAAGCCTTTTATGAAGGTAAACAATTGCCGAGCATAAACTGGAACAAACTGTCAGTGAATGTAATTTCGTATGCGTGTAATGTAGGGAGGAAATTGTCGTTTCATTTTTACGAAACATAAATATGATTCGGTGATGTAAGCGTGGGGCGAGCCGTGAGCCGTGAGCCGTGAGGTGCGAGCCGTGAGCCGTGAGGCGTGAATACGGTGCGAATGGACGGTGGCAGTTTTGTTGTTCCTTCCTCGTTTGACCCTCATCTTCACCGCCCTCCCTAACTTAAGCCGTGATCGTAGGACTACGTGGCCGCACAGTGGCAGATTTGTTTCTATCATTTGCAAAAAAATCATCTCGGTTGCTATTATAGTCTGTGTCAATTGAAATTGCCAAAGATGTAAACAAATTAAGTAGTACTGTTTGACACATGACCTCAAATATTCATAGTTATAAATATTCTTAAACTTAATGTGAAAGTAAAAATGAAGTGGATAAATCATTGTTAAGACCTCACTTGATATTTAAAAGCACGTGATCATCGAGTAATAATGGTAAATCGGTTCGTTTGGTTGTGTTTACATTTTTGCCAGTTTCAATTGGCACAGATATCTTTTAATCGACCAGCTTTTCATGAACCAGCTAAGAACCATCATGATTAAACTAAATTCCTATAAAAAGCGGTCTATCCGATTGGAAGCTATGATGCCATAGGAGAGAGACACACATATAAACGGCATACAGACATGCAGACACAAAACACACACACACAGACACACACACACACACACACACTAACACACACACACACAGACACACACAGACACACACACAAACAAACAGAGAGAGAGAGAGAGAGAGAGAGAGAGAGAGAGAGAGAGAGAGAGAGAGATACACGTTAAACTTATTCCCTTATTTTTCCGACGGCGGTTAGAAACGAGCCAGGCTACGTGGATGTGTTCCTTGGCTGGTTATTGCCTGACAGGGTAATTTTACCCGTAATTTTCCTGGAATACTCGTATTTGAAGTATTTCTCAAGTGGAGGCTTAAGTATTTCTTAACTTGTTTTTTCTAGAAATATTGGAATTTCTAGACACGGAATGTTGTAAGGCACTTTTATAACTTTAGATGAGTTTTTTAACAATCTGTGTTCTGTTGACGACCTTTTCGATGAAGATAGACTTTCGTTTGATTATATTTCCATTTCTGAGAAACGATCAGCCTCGATAAAATAAAACCTAAAAAGCAAATTCTTAATATAACGTAGTATACATTTGAGATATTATGGGAGTTTACTATTTGTTCTAAAATTTCTTTAGTCTTATTTTCGATTTATTAGCTTGCGCTCGAGTCAGTAAATCTTTTACGGTTTCTACAGTTTCTTGGAGTAAGGCAGGTTAGGGTTGTATTAATAACAACAAAGAAAAGTTAAATAAATTGAAAAGGTCAACCTCACATTTCACAAATAAGTTACAACACTTTCTGTAATTCATATATTAGTGTGTCTTCCACAAAGTGATAGAATGTCTTTTTACTGCGATATGTAAATAGTTCAACATTATTCTGCGTTTATTCTTCGGAGGAAAATGCTGCGACCGGAGAAACGATCGAACCGCGGACGAAG
Source organism: Acleris cristana (assembly GCA_948252455.1). NCBI lineage: Eukaryota > Metazoa > Arthropoda > Insecta > Lepidoptera > Tortricidae > Acleris > Acleris cristana. The sequence goes on from OX411784.1 coordinate 16,416,485, forward strand.
TTCTAAAGAGATTCATCTCGTTAAGTCGCGAGCCCAACTTGTTCCCGCAGGCAGAGCGATGGCATCGCTTCGTCATGTTTATCATGCGATCCGTCTCGCTCCCAACCACAGGGGTGCGAAAGAGGTAGGTGATTTTAGCGGGCTACTATTATTTCGAATTTAAAGGAAACCATGATTTTCAGAAAAAGTGATTTTCATCGTGTCGAAAAATTACGTAAGTTACGTAAAATACCAAAAAAAATAGAAGTAGGACTAATTGTTGATCATTGTACATCAAACCGGTCATTATACAGACCGGCTCCGGACTGCCAGCATTAGGAACAGTAACTCGCGTAATGTAGTTTAAAAGATGTACAGTGTGCGTCTTCGATACGAACATTATATTTTAAGGACTGAAAGTATAAAACCCAATGATAAGAAAATCGGCCAAGAAATACGGATGATACTTTAAACTGCTAATTAGACAGCGATTAGATAGAGAGATTCCGATATGCACTGTGACGTCCTGTATCAGGTCGGCGATATAAAGTCCATATTAAATTCTATTTTGCTGGAAAGAGATAGGAACAAATCTTTATTATTTTTATCGCTATTCAAAAAATGTTTTTTCTCAACTGTTACATGAATCAGCTTTTATTGAAGCTGTGAAAAGAAGTCTTGAATATTCCCTATTGGTCCAAAGTATTCAAAAAACACCCGCGACAAATTGCCCCAGTCAGTTAGTCATCTACGTCCAGCGGCCTATTGTGGTAAGTATGTTTGTCGATATAAACTAGGTGCACTCGCCGTCCCCGGGAAGTCTAAATGGAGCGAAGCGGTTCTCTGCCATCATTTCATAAATCTCAGTAGCGCTCTACACTTAGCTTAAGCCGCGAGTTCCCTCCTGCACTTTTCCCATTTTTCCCATTGAAAGTCTATGGTAATAGATTTTCGGTGTTTATTCCTCCGTGGTATGTCCGATTTTCAATTTTTTTTTCCAAACCATCTATGGCTAGATGTCGTATTACGGGATAAATTTGATCCTGATATCTCGAATAGTTTAGGAGGAGTATGCGGTCAAACGAAAATCCCAATCGGGGAACAATGGAGCTTCGCTCCATGCAATTAACTTGGATACACATCTGTCACTTTCGGAGGTCGAGAGGGGGCGATGTTTTATCCACATTATTTTATCCACCGCGATAAAGGCAACCATATTACAGGGGCAGCAAGCAACAATGAATATTCAAATTAGTCAAGCGCGTGTAGCACTATAATCATGTCCCGCAAAAACGGGCTTCGCGGCCGCGGCGGACCCGGGCTGTCCACGGAAGCGCCGTTCTGCTTAATTATTTATTAGCAGGAAAGGGTTTTTGTGGAGCCGAAGTGACTAATTAAAAGCTGAACTAATTTTAAAGGGAGCGCTGAGTAATGGTAAGGGAGGGGTTACTAGTTAGTTTGAACTGTTTCAAGAGCGAAATTTTTATATGTTTTACGCCTTCGTCTGTCTGTGACTTTGTAGCTTTGTGACCGGTGTCCCTTGATTAACGACAAACTTTCCATCGAATTTCACTTTATCGTAAGCGGCCTTTGTTTTCAGGTAAGATTTAGATATACTTATGGTTATCATATTATATTAACTCCTGCACCTAAAAAAGCGACAGGTTGAAAATTCCGAAATGTTATCACTTTTATATGGAATAAATGTCGACAAAATAAATGCAAAAAACCTTTTTGAACGAGTGGCCCAATTTAAATGCAGGTTTTTTATTTATTAATGTATCAATAAATATCAAAGGAAAATCTCATACTAATTGATTTATTCCCAATCTAAGCTCTAAGCTTAATTTGAAATTAATTTATTTTAATCTTTAGGGTGAAACTCAAGACTTATCAATTAGGATCGCAATAAGGAAAGAAAGATAGAAGAAAACATTTATTTGTGACAAAGAGACAAAAATAAGTAACAACATAACATAACCAAAAGACCTCTTGTCACGAAATGGTTCCCAGTCAGCGTTATGCTTGCATTAAAGCCAGCGCTGGTCTTCCGTTGGAACCATCCAGGAATTAAGGGTTTTTAATGAATCATTGCAATCTTTAAATAAGCAGCCCAGTGGCCCACGTTCCTCCTGCAGCTCACAGTAATCTGAGCACGTCCGCTCGGCGTGTACTCGTGGGTCTGTTTATGCCTCGCCGAGGAACGCATATGCAAATTAGAGTTATCTCGTACACGTCACTTTTAGACGTAGATACAACTGTTCAGGAAGGATAACCAGGTAGATAATAGGTACTAGTATCATCAGCTGAAAGACATTAATGGTGGACAATGGATAGGCCTTCTGTTTTTAACCACCCGATAAAAATGAGGGGTGTTATGGTTTAACGTGTGTATCTGTTTGTTTGTCTGTGGCAAAGTGACTCCCAAATGGATGGGCCGATTTGGACGCGGTTTCATGCATTCATCAGTTTCAAGACAGTGTGCGTATAATTATAGTTAACCATTTTGTCCACCTCCGCTCGCGACTTTGTCCACTTGGAACTGGTTCAACGTTCCAACTGGAACTAGGAACAACATTTTCCGGAATATGTTTTACGACGTCACTGCGTAATTCGGGTATAGGATACCTCTGTGCCAAAATTCATTCAAATCTGTTTAGCCGTATTTGCGTGATAATGATTTAATAATTTAAATTTTTACACTTATAATTGAAAAATAGGATGTAATAGTTTGTCAGGATGTTTGTCTTCCACTCATTTAAGATAAATATTTATGTTAAATGAGTGAAAGATAATAGATGTATATTTAGGTATTACTCAATAGAAAATAAGTACTCACGTTCATCAAGGTCATCAGGTCATCACACACATATTTGTCCTAGTCAGGAATCGAATCTGGTTAGATTCTTAGGTCGACGGGCTAGGCCCGCGTCGTCAATAAATGAAATGAATAAAGCGATGAAACTAAATAATAAACGTTATTGTAATTAAATGGTAAAAATAAGTTCCGAAAGAGTCTTCAAGAGTTGGAATAACCTATAATGTTTATGAAAACACTGGCACCGGGGTATCGAGCCTCGCGGGATAAATAAAAATAAATTCAATGTAGCGCTGTTGTACGTGAGCGTACTAGGAATGACTTCGCCCGCGCTGTGTCACGCTGAACTGAGTCCTTCTCGGTCGTGATAAGGGCTGTTTCGGCCTGGACGCGAAGGACAAGCGTTTTCAGGGATGAAATGATTACGAGAGTTGAAGTGACACGTCGCCGCCTAATATTAAATTATTGTTTTGCTGTTTCGGGCGATGATATTATTTTATTCATCTCTTTTCTATATTTAACGGTTAAATATAGAAAATGTTGGCAGATTACAAAAACCTTTTGCTATTTTCTTCGTTTTGTTCACACACATTTACAATAGCTTTCAAATAACGTTACAAATACGCCTTACTTTTTTAACATTGAATGGAAAAAAACGCTACTAAAACTAAACAAACTTCGCAAGTTCTATAATCAACCCTCACTACGTTTAAAACTGAAAACCATATTGGTCCTCTTCAAGCTTCAGAATATGATGTATGCGTGAACGGCTTGTCGGCATAAAGTGGAATAGACTCGCACTGCATGGTCGAGTGGTGAGTTGTAATGACGTCCCGAGGTTGCGTTGCGCAGGCGGCGGGCTCTTAGAGTTATGTCTTGGACTAGGTCGAGTGGTGTGAGATTGTCCCTATAGATATTTATATCTCGCATATATATTTAATTGATTTCTATAACACGGTGCGCGGTGTGACAAAACGGTCGTCGGTTGGGAATAAGGAAATAACGGAAAATGTAACAGGGGTATAAAAGCTTGTACCGACTTCCAAAAGAGACATAGCTAAGTAGCAGCATGATGGAGGTTCCTTTAGTCCAGTGATCCCCATAGTGGTCTTTATCGACCCCCACGACGACGACCCGCAAGGGGTCCATGAGAGCGAGAAAAAAATATGGCGGTCCATAATATGAAAATGGGTGTCATGACTTTAATTTTTGCTTTCCATTAATTACTTACGTAATGCTTCCTAATAAATGTTATATATTACGTTGCTAGGCGGTCCTGAGTTCAACTCCCAGTAAGGGCAGATATTTGTGTGATGAGCGCGAATATTTGTTCCTGAGTCATGGATGTTTTCTATGAATTTACTTAAGTATTCATTTCTCTATATAGGTAAGTATTTATATCGTTGTCTAGTACCCATAGTACAAGCCTAGAGCTTAGTTTGGGACTAGGTCAATTGGTGTGACATTGTCCCCTGATATTTATTTTATTTTATTTATTTATTTATTAATTTTCTACGGAACTCACTTTAGGAATCGCTGATCTGGCGTATGAAAATGTGTCTTCTGCAGTTCTTTGCCATAATTGGAGTTTTTTTTGAGAAATTTCAAACATGTTTTATATTATTTTGTGTAAATATACAAAACAAGCCACATGTAAAATATTGCAATAGGTAGGACAGTTTTAAATAAACTGAACATTTCAATCAATTACGTAGGTATCATAATCAAGAAAAAGGTAAAACTGCGATATTATCAGCTCACCTGTATAAGAGGCCTCTTAACTCCAAGTTAATTAAAAATGTGGAAATCTCCGCGTGGCAGCCCTCGCGCCCGCGAAGTTCGTCGAATGCGGTCACACATTACACACATACACACAGTCGCGACGGCCTCCGTCGGTTATTATTTAGTTGCCGGCTTTGCGGGACATTGTACCACTTTGACTTTGCACGAGTGAGCTGCGGCCGAGTTTCTGTACAACTGGGTTTAACGTCGAGCTCTGGAAGTGTTAATTAAATGATGAGAAAATCGGTGAATCACTAGTTGCATTTTGAAAGCATTTTAAAATGGAAAATAATAAAAATGTATTTTTTTTAGCTACACGTAGGTACTTTGTGTCTGTTAAGGCCCGTTTTCACAGGAACGCGCGGATGTAACAAGTTGAAATTAATAGTTACTACTTAGGTTAACAAACTATATCAACTATATGTTTTAACTATGTCAACGCAATCAAAAACTTCAGCCCTTTATGCCGCGTTTTGACACTTGCAAATTAAATCGAAACCTTATAGTAAATGTATGAAATTTGGCAACAAGCAAGGTCCCGCAGCGCGCGAAATATCTTAAATCGTTAATTTCTAGTTATGTATATAATATAATGTGTAATCATAAAATATGGTTTGCGTAATTAAACCACAGCGGGCGAGTCAACCTCGCGGTTACGTAGCAAAACATCTTCCCCCCTTACTTATAAACGTGGAACAAGCTTGGAATAGTTTATGCCATGCTTTGTCCTTATCTGTAATTGTGACATTTGCATCTGACAGAAAGTGACAAAGCATGGCATAAACTATTCCAAGCTTATTCCACGTTCGTAAGTAAGGGGGCTAAAATCAAATCTTATATTATAAGTTCGTTTTTCATAATTATGATCAAAATATATAAAGTCAAATTGCATAACATACGCAATGAAATGATGTTAATCTTATGTCATAAGTTTAAAATTTCTTCGATATAAATTCATAACGTTTATAATCTATACTGCTCACTATGTATAACGTTTGAAATACATAAAGCCAAATTGAATAACGTATGAATTTCAGAAAAAAATAGTGTGACATTTAAATATGAGGTAGGTTTAGGTTCAAAAACTCGTGCGGCGAGAAATGCATCTCATTTCATCGAAATGCATTTCTCGCCGCATAAGTTTTTTTATGGTAGTCACCAATCTAACCGATCCCAATCTACGTAAGTTAAGATAACTTGAAAACATCACGGTTTCCGCAGAAAATATTGTTGCGTGTGAGCGTCCATTTTGCGCTGTGTCGTTCCCACTCCATCCCTCAAGTGTTGTGCCTTTAACTGTTTGTTTGTTTTGCAAACTGCAGCTCTTGTTGGGGAAACATCGGACGTGTCGAACAGCGCGGGACACTCCGCGACGGAACAATGCGGCGTCCTGTAACGACCACACGCAACCCCCAACCCCCTCGCGGTGTGGACTAAATGAAATTTCCTCTTTACGCCTTTGCTTTACTATTTTTAGATTTACGGTGTCTACCGACTTTTCTTGTTAGGTTATTTATGAGAGATACATATTTGGTACTTCCAACGTACATAATTATAGTCTTCATTTTATGACGTAGAACCTTGTCACAATACAAGCGTTCAGACACGAGAAAGAAATACATTAAAATTTATAATTATTTTTTTGCGACTGGATTGTACAAGTTTTTTAGACCGCGGTGCCCTTTAGTTGTATCTATTTGGTTTATATTTTTGTAAGTAATCTTTTTCGTCTTTTTCGTTTTTTTTCGTTGAAATACATGTTACCTTTGTGCGGAACACTCCAAACTCCATCTTAATAGAACAAAGGCTGATAAAAAGGCGCTTTCACATGTATAAAATTATTCAGGGCGTCTATTCTACTTTGTCCATAACATTATAACAGTTTTAAGTTATTGTGAACGTTATGGTACACAGCTCTTATTTACCTGACATTAACAGTGGCCGTATCATTATAAAGAAATAAGGTTTCTTCGTTTCTAATCGAATTCTTGTCGGTTTTCTTGTAATTTACAAACAATGATTAATACTTTGTATTTTTTCAAAATTTTAGGCTCAGTAGTGTCGGAGATCAGGGGGGGAATGTTCAATTTTCATCTTCTTTCATGAATAAAATCAAAACTATTTATTTTACAATAACAACAGAATAGTATTTTTCACAATCGTGTTATAATAGAGAGCTTTTTAGTCGAGTACCGTGTTTAGGCCACGAAGCTTGCTGAGTGGCCTAAGTAAGGTACGAGATTAAAAAGCTTAATTATGACACTATCGTGAACAATACTTTTTGTACGAGTTCATTAAAATTAATAATTTTGGTCTAAATACGAGTATATAAGAAAACGAAATATCGTAAGTACTACAACACCACCGGCGTCCGTAATTTTGCAGTACCGTGCTGTTATTGGCTACAATCACAAAGAGTAGTTTTTTTTTATGCCCTGGATACAGCAGCAAGTTTAAGTAGATTTTGACAGATGACGCGACGTTGCTACGTTCCGAAACGCCATAGATTAGCAATTTTGTATCGGATCGAGTCTCCTTAAACAAGGACACATATTATTGAAATACGAAGTTCTATTTTCAAATTTTTTTCTGTTGTCTAGAGCGTATCGAAATGGTTATTTCGGTTGTTTGCAGTATTCTCTGTGAAATCTTAATACACAGATTATAATCGACGAGTACAAAAATATATTTGAGATTCTCATAACGGGCCCTTACATTTAATATATGACACGGTAAGGTTTGCAAAACTTTATTTTTTAATTTCCTTATTTTTCCCCTGAAAATGACCCTTACTTTATCCCTTGTAGGTAGGTACTATGAGTACTAGGCTACGATAAGTATTTAAATACATTAAAATCATCCAAGACTTAGGAACAAACAATCGCGCTCATCACACAAACATTAACCAATACGGGAGTCAAATCCGGGACGCCTAGCTTCGCAGGCAGGTCACTAGGTACCAATTAGGCCAAACGTGTCGTCAATTTAATTGTTGATATTCACTGTCGCTCGTGTTTGACCTACAATCTTACATAATCAATGTATACTTAGGATCCTCGTTTATAATGTAATGAGCAGGGTTCGTCCTAAAACTGGTCCGGAACTCGCACCCAACTCGTACCCAACTCGCAGCGAACTCGGGGAAACCCGCGCCGAGCTTGATGAAGACTCACCGCACTTTAATAACTTAGAGAAAGTTGCCGCCGACTTGTTAATGCGAAAACAAAATAAAATATATGGCTGCTGCTCGTCGAGGTTTTATGTTGAGTGGTTGACTGAGAGGTTGGCAAGAAAGGCAACTTATTAAGCCTCTATATTCCACATTGTTTCTGTGCAGACGTAATAGAGATGTTAGGTACTTGTAGCAGGTTTGCGGAATCGCGTTTGTAGCGTCAGCGTGTTTTAAGTTTTGGAATGGCCGAATCTGATAGTTAAAATATTATGAAAAAGTAAGGGCAACAAAGCGTTTTCAGAGACTTGCGACTTTTTTTTTAAAAGGGAGCATGCGGGTTACATTTTGGGAAGTTATCACCACCGCCCATAAACACCAGCAATTCAAGAAGAGTTGTCGGTCCGTGGTCCGCCAATTTGGGAAACGAAAGCTCTTTTCTTTAGAAAACCTTTGAAAGTAACCATATTTCGTTTAAATATACTTTTGTTCTCATAAATTGCATTTCCGAGCTTACATTTCTTGTAGACACCGCGGAGTGCAATCAGTGCGCTATAATGTTTAAACATGCCCCGTGTGCCGCCGCACGGTGCGCCGCGTTATGCAGCGCATGAATATGCAACGTGCGCTGTGCGAGCTCTCACCATTATGTAACTTATCACAAGGGTGTACGGTTGCAATAACACGGAGGTTCGTTTCTACTCTTTAGTTTAAAACGATATAGTGCGGTATGACATACGTGTACTGAAACAGGTGTAGCAGTTGAAACATGAAGAAGCGCTGCGGGCTTGTGGTTCAGGCGGCACGCGGAGACGCGCGGAGCAGCGATGTGAACTGAGAGGCACTAAGTTTCAAGTTTCTGCTTTAATGTGGTTGTGACGCATAAAGAGTTAATTTATAAATAGTAGCTGTACTCTCTTTTATCACTTTCGTTAAATATACTTCCGATAACATGTCAAATACCTGCTACTTATAAAAGTAGCTGCAATTTAACTGCTTTTTCACTTTAACGTCATGTTTGAACTGCTGCACTAACCTGTCAAGGGCGTTAAAGCGACAAGGTGCGGGAGTATGCAGGTCCTTTAAGGCCGACTGTATGTCAGAACATGAAGTTTAATGGATAACATAAAGTTGAGTTTAAAATTAATCACTTTTAGCACTAGATCAACAAACTTTGTGAGAAGTAGCTAGTAAAGTCTTCATAATTCCCGTGTTACTTAGGGATCGTTGGCTTTTGATTATTTCGTTGTGCTGGTCACTTTGCTCCGAAAATATTATAATACAAAATGTTACTATACTCGTAGTTATAATTATAGCCGACGGCTAGATGTAAATGCCCAAAAATATCAACTGTAGGAGTCTGGAATAATATAAATTATCCTAATAAAAAACCGCTTAAAAGATATATAGCCATTCCTGAGCTATATAGGCTATGCCAAACACGTGAACATAGACAGACAACGGCAACCACATTAGTACCGCTTTTGTGTTGGGGATTAAGACATGAACGAAGACTCATTTTTGCGTCACTTTTGTTAAAATAATTGCCAAGGATCTTCAACAACGGGCACCCGACTGCATACGTCATCATAACGACGGCCTGTGCCCAGCAGCGGGCGTGACAGCTGATTATTTACCGTCGCCACTCGGGCGCATCCGCGGCCCATCCGCCGCAGACGTGACGTAATTAACGACCGATGACGTCATCTGCACCTCACCCCCGCCACTATTACGAAATACCGACTCTCATACGATAGCGGAAGGTTGGTTTAGCCTGGGGTACACAAAGCTACACTTTTATCACAACAAATACACTTGAGGCTCAGAGAAGTACGCTGCGGATCCAATTTCCCTCCTTAGCGGAGTGGAAGGGGCGAGCGCGGGAACAAAAGGACGGGAAGATATATCGCGTAGCCAGGTTGTTTATCGGGCGGGCTGTCTGGACTACACACGTGTTATTGCAGGGAAACTCATATTTTCATGTGCTCTGATGTTTTGATATGTTTATGGGAGAGTGCAAGTAGTTATCGCGAGTTCTCTTAATCTACCTACTAAAGGTTTTTAGTATGGTCGTTGACCACTATAACATACGTACTAGTAAAGTAAATGCCTTGAGATAAAGTCTTTGTCTAATTTCATGAATTGGAAAAGGACTGTTTTATAGAAATAATGTAATAATAATTACTTACAGTACAAATAGAGAGTTCAATGTAAAGTCCCCCTTTATGAAAAACACAAATAATTAATAATAAAAAAACAATAAATCGACTGCAAATAATGGACTTCCGTTAACTTTCCATGGGTTCTGTGACCAGAGGGGCTATTGTCTGATGCACTCGCAATCGCAACCGGCTTCAAAGTGGAGCAATTGTTTACATTTTGTATGCAGACAAGCCTTCGATTTTCAAAATAAAAACGATCGTGATTGCGAGTGCCTTAGACAATAAGCCCTCTGATCTCGATGAAATTCAAACGTGACCTCTGAAAATAATACTAAGTTCCGTGAAAATAAACATCATTAAAATCGGTTGACGATTGGCGGAGGAATCGAGTAACATACAGAAAAAATCTATCGAATGGAAAACTGACTCCTTTTTATTAAGTCAGTTACAAATACGAAAAATGATTGAATCCGTTCGATGGATAAATTACGTACGAATAAAGCAATAACGCAAGGTCTATAATGACATGATAACATGTGGTACCATTTTGAATATATTATTATGTAGGTGCTTCCATATTTTACATTGGTTACACGTTTATTATCTTCTTAGTCAACGAGTATTACATGGACGATTTACGTTAAGTTCTTAAAATATGCAAACATAGCTAGTTTCTAACAATTGCTGAAACTGTACGTATCTAAAAAAATAATTAAAAACTAATTCGTGATTGAATGTCACTGGCGAATGACATCTAGCAGTAGATGACCACCAGATTTTATCTAACTCCTTAAAAAAAGATTCCGACGAGCCGAGAACCTCATCCCTATCTTAAAGCGTAACGACTGATTACGTGTTTAGTCTGTCAAGTTGTCAGTCACCTGCCTGCGGAGCCCGCGGTCCCGGGTTCGATTCTCGGTAAGGGGAAATGTTTGTGTGATGGACGCGAGTATGTGTTTCTGAGTCTTAGATATTTTCTATGTATTTAAGTATTTCATTCTACACAGTACAAGCCCAGAGCCTAAGTATATAGTTTGGGAGTAGTTTAATGCGTGTGAGATTACTGCTGATATTTATTTATTTATTTATTACATGTGTACACAAGGAGACATATAGAGGAAAAGAAAAACTGGATGACTACATACTACTTGCTTCATTGTGTTACTATTTATTTTGATCAGTTTTCGCCCTTGAAGCACCGACACTCATGTCATAGAATGTTTTACTTCGCCAAATGTTCATTTCATCGACAGGCGTGCCGGAGTTTTTAATGTTTGGTGGCACACGTCTAACCTCATCTAACCTACGTATCTCATGCTTAAGATAACCTAAAAACAATACGGTTTCAGCAGAAATTAGCTTTCGATGAAATGTACAGTCGATTAATTGAAAGTCGGTGATTCAAGGGGATCCCCATTATTCTATTCAAGCTCGAACGTTCCTTACATAAATAATCAAACTACTCTTGAGTCTACCGTAACTTTTAATTTAAATCGAAGCTTCCTCGATTGGAAGCTCCGCTGAGCTTTTTGTTGCGCTCGTCGCCGCCGGCGCATAAAAACAACCGTTTAGAACTTTCTCCGAGGCATTACAGGATCGAGGCCGGAGTTTAATTGCTGTCGTGGTAAGAAAACACTTCGTTCAGGTCGCCGATAATTGACAACATTTAAAAAAAAGCATTTTTGTTTTTTCGCTATCATAGTACCTGGTTAAAAATTGGGCTACCCGTGTTTCTCGGTTTTTCTTTATTTAACTTAAATTCGTCGTTAATTATTTATTAAAGAAATAGTCATTAAAAAGACCGTATACCTATACAAAGTTAGGAATACTGATGTCGTGATCTTAGCATAAAATAAAAAAAGTAACTTTAAACAGAAACAGAACTGACTGTTATGTCATGTCACCTGAAACTGTCATTTTCTCGCATGAACTGTAACAACATAAATTCCTCGACTTTGGGCAGATTGCGGCTATCCGCTTTTACAAATGCGTTAGTCACTATCATTTTAAATAGCGTATATCGAGACAATAGTATTACGAGAATCGGAAGCGTGTCGTTAGAACCAAGTAATCCGTCAGACAGATAAACAATGGACATGACAGTTGTATATTTTTTTCAATTCCTGTGGTAACGAATGGACTAAGGGCCCTATAAGTGTATTCCTAACAATCACACTCCAACTTTTTTTACTGTTTTTCCTAAATATAAAAAAAACTACTGCTCTGCCCCCTATTTCACCATCTTGACAATGACACGGCACAGGTGACAATTTGGTATACTTTGCAACCTGATAGATGAATGGGTTTCATATAAGCTGCGCCATGTACACTAAAATGTCACCTGTCACCTGTCATTGTCAGCAAGGTGAAATAGGGGGCTGGTCTTATTTGACGACTCCCTCAAGACTAAGATGTAAAGTACCTACGATATCTAGTGTTCGGGAAGGTACATCCGAACTTTGGCATAGCTGTTGTAATAGATGACTTTTTGCCCAACAAGCGTGAATACGGTAAAAATAGTAGAAACGTTCATGCACCATAAATAGTAGGAAATCCGAATATTTACCATTCAGTGGGGAAACGCTGTCAAAAAGATAAATTGAGACCTGCCGACGCCGGCCCAGCGGGGGAAGCAACATATAGTTCCATTTTCATTGCATCGAAACCGCATCGCCCCCGAATGCGCCATTTACGAGTATACATTTCTCATCCTTTCGCCTATTCTACGTTTTCTATTTCTGTTTTGTATGATATTCCCGTTTTGACAAGTTTTCATTAAACTTTACGTGTTAGTGTTTAGGTTGACTCTTGCAACCACCGGCCGCGCCACTGTGATGGGGTGATATTCAGAATAGAACATGCAAACCTGACATAAAAGTGGCAGCAACCAAATCTTGTCTTGAGACTGTTTTTTTCCTAAAGTCCTGTATAACAAACGAAAGTGCCGACCTTACGTGCTTCACACCTTTTTAGTGCAATGTTACGTTCGTATTTTTTTTAGGTCCGTTCGTCGTAATCGTATAACTTAGTGCCTATTTTCTATGACCAGAATCATACTATGAACATCCGTCGTTTTGGGAACGAGCATGGTGCACGTCGGGTCTCGACACGTTGCTTCGCGTCGCGTTTCAAGTGTGTGTTTCGGCCTAAATCGCCGGGTAATAATTCGTCAACGATTATAAAAATGAGAGGTATATAAAGAGCCCCAACCTAACCCTGCCCCAACCTAATTAGTGTGGTGTGGCTTTGAGGGTCATGGACGCAAGAAATCTCGAGATCGTCTCTAACCCTGAGGACTAAGATGAGATGCACTTGTGCCAGTCATTTCTCCGGCTGTGTTACCCTATACCAATACATGACGGTGCGAACACTGCTGCTTGGCGGCATGTGAAGGGCCATGATGTAATGTATGTAGGGCTTCCAATGTCGGTTACCGAGATCCCAAAATACCGAGATTTCGTATGATTGTTCAGTCCGCCCACTGCGGGATTAGGAGAGGGAGATCCCGCGGGATTAGCGGCGTTAAAAAAAATATTAATATACAAAATAATAAGGCTGAAGACGTGTTGGAAATGTTGTTTCTTACGAAATGACAAATCAATTTCTTGTAACAAAAACGGAAGTAGTAGTAAGGTGGCTAGAGAAAGGGCCATGACCCCAAAGCAGAAACCTGAACTTTGTTAGACAGAAATGTAGGCAGGTTTACAATGTACGTAGATGTTTTGGCCCTATAATTACCCCCGCCCTCACCACTGATGGTAACCAGCCTTGTTTACGGACCGCATGCTTTCGCTTTTGAGTTAGGTATAAAACCAATTCCACCATGTTCCATGATGTTGTCATGACTTGGGCCTAGAAATCACAAACAATGCCTTTCGGCCACGAACCAGTTAATTATTAAACATGTGGCGCCGGCCAAACGATGCGCCTACGCGGCGGAATCAGTTCGGTAATGAATAGCAGACCGAAATATATCTAAAACTAGTTTTTCCGTGTGACTCCGTCTGAGTATGTGTGGTTTGTCGCTATCCCCTCTGGAACTTATCCATTTCCCGGGATAAAAAGTCCCTTACCGGGATAAATGTCCGTCCGTGGGCTATAAAATACGGATTACCTCTGTACCTACACTACCTACTAAGAGCCTGGGCGGCGGTGGCCGAGGGAGTCGACTCGAGATTGCAGGGTACTTTTTGTCCGTAAGGATAATTTTAAGTATTATAGCTTATTTACGTCACTTTTCGAACTTCAAGTTAGAACAAACAACACTTTACCGTTTTATTAAAAAAAAAGTTTAGCGAGAACGTGACTAAAACTTATGTACAACGAAAAGTAGAATGGCCTAGCTGCTCATTTTAGTGCTCTGTCACTTCTGTCAAAGGAGTTAATAGCAACCAGGTACAAAAGGGTGCAGTAAATATGTGTACACTTTAGTACCAAGTCACTTTAAACGCTGTGATATTTCATGTATGGCAGTTTACACATTACATTAAATAGACAAGGTACTAAAGTTTACACATATTTATGAACTCGACTGTACCGAGTTCGATCCCGAACTTAATTAGATTAACCGATGCTCTTACGGTATAGGAAAACAAGATGAGAAAACCTGCACATTCTAACGATGAAGGGAGTGACAGAGAACTATATCAACCTTTCCTTCAGTTGAGGCGACGAACCGCGACGCCGGAACAAACAAACACACCCGCATATCGAATCTTCTACTAATTTCATTAACATTTCTTCAGCCGTTTGGTCGTGAAAATAAACAGAGTTACTGGCGCATTTATATAATGAACAACAAGTTTTTAGAGTTGTTGGTAATTCTGTGGCTCTGCCTACCCCCTCTGGGAATAAAGGCGTGAGTGTATGTGTATATATAATACTAGTAAGGAGGGTTTCTGATTGTTTTAACTCCGGTCCCTGACTTGGCAGCACGCAGCGGTGCAAAATCAGTAGGTATGTAGTATTTTCTCATTGGAGAAGACTCCCAACAAGGACTATGAATGAATGTGAAAACTGTGTCGCAGCGTGTTGCTCCGCCAAGTCAGGAAGCGGCATTATTCGAAAATATCATCGACCCTTAGACCCTTAGTTTTTCCAGAAGCAGCAATATTTAGTAATAGAAAGTAATGTTGGTACATATCATATACCAGGGGTATATTATATTGTTTATTTTATTGAACATCGATGAGGTTACTTTGCTTTGCTTTTCTTCCTTACGTATCTCTTTTCTTCTTCTTCTGTGCTTCTTTGTACACATCGGCCATAGGGTTTTCTTTTAACAACTCCTTGGCTCCCCCGCGGTTTAGCTCGAAGATCCTTTGGACAAAATCGGTGGCATCCGTGTGGATCTGCAGGATCCTCTCGTACAGCAGCAAGTACCTGGCAAACACCAGCCAACGTGACACTCAACTTGTAATGATCAGTATCGCAGTTAATAACTGTCTCTCCTACATCTAACCAAATGTAATCCTTATGTCCTACCTATACTAGCCTCATATTTCTTTACCTTTATAGTTAAGTATAATTTATCTAAGTTTGTTCCTATCCCTAACATTCTATTATAATGTAAATTAGTTTTGGCAAATGATCATCAAGTAATATAAAAGAACCCATTGGTTGTGAACCTAAAGTAACCCTAGAATTCTTTAAAGTCTTTGTTTTAAGTCCTAGCTAAACCTTGAAATATTCCTAAATAATTACAATTAACCTATTATTTATAATTTAGTATTATCGTAACTAATTTTATGACTCCTATTCGATTAAAAACCACCCTACTAAGAGAGTAAATTTTAAAGATATTGTTATTATGTTCCTATGGTATATGAAGCTTAAGTCTAGACTAAAACAAATCTAAGATTTTTTAAGTTTTGTGGGCCCCTGAGGGAGGGAAGGCTCCGCCGTAACGCCGTAGGTTTGCTAACCTTGGACCTTAATCCACCCCAATAGATATCCCCCATAGACAGATCAGTCTCCTTGCCAATGTGCAATTAGTCAGTAAGTTGTCTTGTAAGAGAAGAAAAGGGTGAAACTGTAAATTGAATGTTTATTACTCAATTATTCTGCAGATATACATCCTTCTATAGAGTGATAATCAAATTATAATATCATCATTTTATATAATATTATTGTAACTATAGATTGATATTGCTCAATTCACTTTTAATTCTATATTTGACTTTAGATTTTTATTTAACTATATGAGATGTTCAATTTCACCAAGTATCCAGGTTTATCTTTAAGGGTTCTTTCACACTAGCAATTTGTCCGGCGATTTCTCGGCGATTTAACGTGCACCACGCTCGCCACGAGATCGCGGCGATCTTGTGGCGAGCGTGGTGCAAGTCGGCGCGGAGCTGCCCGGCCGGGGCGACTCCGCGTCGCGTCGGGAGTGTTAGACATCACAGGATTCCATATAAAATAGCACTTCAACACACACAACACTCTATAATGCCACTAAATCAATATAGAATTACAATAGCTTTAAACAAAACACTATAATTCGACACCTCAACACTCACGTGAAATATATTTTAATAAAAATCAATTCAGAGTAACTTTCAGTACCTACAAGTTACAGGACCGTAATGGCGGCGGCAGTGAAAAAACATAACAAATTTCCCGCCATCGCAAGGTCAACCTCTGATTTGCAGATCCTCCATACATTTAAGAACATAAAATTCACACAAAAATATTTTAAACAAAGAAACAATATTGATATTGATTAATTATAACGTTCTATTACAGAATATTTTAATGTCATATCTCTAATTTGTTAAATAAAATACAAGATGATAACAATTCTTATGAAAAGTTTCCTGAAGGAATTAGCTGTCAAATATCTGATTTAAAAGAGCTTTACTTACAACATTGATTTTAAATAACCTAAAAGGTTATATTTATATTATAATTAAAGTAAATAAGAATTTTAACGTGTTTATAGGCAACAATTATTAAAGTTTTAAATAAACATAACTTGTAATGAAACATTTGTTTTGTTATATTTACTTTTAATTTAAGCCGCATGGTGGCGCTTGTGCGCGCGCTCATATGCACGTAAAATCGCTGAGAAATCGGCGGGCAAATCGCTAGTGAGAAAGCACCCTCATAGTAAAACAGTGGGATACAGAAGTCATTTAGATTAGATTTAGCTAGATTGAATCCTCATGTTAGTCAATGATACTAAGATAACTATATAGACAACTCTCACTATAGTCACTTTATTATTTACTGGATATTTGTTTATATTGTTTTATGCTTTATAAAAATATTCACTCTAATAAAGGACTTATCTCTGTGAGCTAATAACTATTAATATTCTAGATTTTCTTTATAATCATATAATTCTCTCTATAGACACTATATTATTTATTGGTAGGTATATTTTTTATGCTTTATAAAATATTCATTCTAATAAAGGACTTTTAGTTTCATTAATAACAATCCTATAGTTATTTTAGTGTTTTTAACTATTTTTATCAATTATCTTTAATTACTTTGATGTAATATTCGATTTTTTAAGAATTAACTGGACAAACATCGTTCGTTCCGTTACACCCTGCCTTTAGATTTTTGGCAAAATGACAAACTTTTATAGTTGGCATTTGAAGAGAAATCTACCTTTAAATTATAAAATATCATTGTGTCTCCAAATAATTTACCTTAATTATTCTAACAATTTATCAACACTTAGCCTTTCCTGATCAAAAACTCTAATAATTATGTGGTGTGTTTCTAACCAATTCTAATTGATAACATACCTAATACGAATATCAAATTAATAATAAATGTTCAGACATAACAAAGTAGCCACCTATACCGGACTATCCTTTTGTTTGAAGCATATACTAATTATAGAATAAACTACGAGTAATTATATTAAAATTATAAAATGACCTTCATTTGACCCCTAAATGCCGGTCCGAATTGCGCTATATCATGCTCTTTTGTGGTTTTACATAAAACAATACATTTAAAACTTAAAACTAAACTTATTTAAATAAAATTAAAACTAAGCTACCTACTCAAATATTTAACATGTAAATAATAATTACAATAAGAATACTTATTTTGGTGAACAGGAATATGTATTTGATCAGCCAAAATAGCTAGTTGATAAGCAACTTATGGTTAGCGAACATTTATAAATCTGTCTGCTATTAATGATATACTGAACTGCTCTTAATTATTTTGGTCAGCAAATTAAATATTTGAGCTGCATTGAGCGTCCATCAAAAAAGAGGGGGCAAATTTACTGCCGTGCCGGCAACGCACATGTGCCAAACCCACCATCAAATTTACAAATTTAACAGAGTTATCTATTTCTAGGTTGTTTTGGCCCTCCGGGGCTGATATAAAAATTAACCTAACTTAACCTACCTCATATTTATGATACAAATTTTGGTTAATCTTAGGTATGATTGTGATTTCTAAATTTGTGTGACAAACTTAACTTATAATTACTACTAGCCTCAAAAATACCAATGCTTGGGTGCTCGCGTCACGTGGTCTGATTTCGCTCCGCCCACAATAACGAACACTGCTGATTTTTCAAACTAAACGCAATCCACTAATTTATATAGATAACCATTATTTTAATATGCATACCTCTCAATTAAACTGCTTACAGACATGTTTTCTCTGCTGACCAATTGTAAATTCTTGCTGCCCAAGTAGTTATTTTGCAGCTCGACGGTTTTTTACGCAGACGAATGATAAAAAAGCAGATTGATATTGGTTAAAATGTTAGGCTGGTTTTAGTGTCACGCGGACCGTAGGCGCGGATCACTCCGCGCGGAGCAATATGTATTAGGCTGGTTTTAGTGTCACGCGGACCGTCGGCGCGGATCGCTCCGCGCGGAGCAATATGTATTAAAGCTTAGAAGCGTTTTAGAATGGCGCGGAGGCGTCCGCGCGGACGGCCATCCGCGCGGACGCCTCCGCGGCCGTCCGCGCGACGCGTCCGCGCCGCGGAGCCCTCCGCGCGGATGGCTGCTCGAGCGCTTCTCACTACAGTAAGCGTTTTAGTTTCGCGCGGAGCGTACGCGTCCGCGCAGTACAAAATAGTACAATCATGGCGACTCGCAATGTGGACACGGTACGAGTAATTGATGAAGTTCGTTTAAGGAAATGTTTGTGGGATGCCTCTGACCCCCTGTACAAAAACAGAGACGCAAAGAATAAGAATAAATTATTTCATGTCTTTGAGAGAAGTTCGTAAAAATTCCTGGTCGACATCCGAAAGTAGTTGAAGAACTTTGTTTCGTCAGCCCTCAAATCGCCGTATAATGTAACAAATTCTCCCGCGACGGCTCTCTGCTCGATTAAAGGGTGAACATGTAGTCTCCTTCTAAGCATTTTTTTTTCCTTGTGTATAAAGGGCAATAACTAGTTACACTCTCCACATTGGATGCATTGTTCGCGTCTGTACTCCGAAGCGGTCAGCGCGATACTAAAACGATTTGCGCGGACGATCCGCGCGGATCACGTCGGCGCGGGACGCTCCGCGCCGACGGTCCGCGTGACACTAAAACCAGCCTTAAAGCGTAGGAGCGTTTAAGAATGGCGCGGAGGCGTCGGCGCGGACGGCCATCCGCGCGAACGCCTCCGCGGCCGTCCGCGCGACGCGTCCGCGCCGCGGAGCCCTCCGCGCGGATGGCTGCTTGCGCGCCTCGCACTACAGTGAGCGTTTTAGATTCGCGCGGAGCCCACGCGTCCGCGCAGTACAAAATAGTACAATCATGGCGACTCGCGATGTGGACACACGTCGTAAACTGCAACAGGCCAGTTTATTTCGTGTCTTTGAGAGAAGTTCGTCAAAACTTCTGGTCGACATCCGAAAGTAGTTGTAGAACTTTGTTTCGTCAGCCCTCAAATCGCCGTAATAGTATAATGTAACAAATTCTCCGGCGACGGCTCTCTGCTCGACTAAAGGGTGAACATGTAGTCTCCTTCTACGCATTTTTTTTCCTTGTGTAATACAGGGCAATAATTAGTACCACCCTCCACATTGGATGCATTGTTCGCGTCTGTACTCCGCTCCGAAGCGGTCAGCGCGATACTAAAACGACTTGCGCGGACGATCCGCGCGGATCACGTCGGCGCGGAGCGCTCCGCGCCGACGGTCCGCGTGACACTAAAACCAGCCTTAAGCGTTTGTAAATTGTTTGCTGCTGCTGGCTGACCATTTAATTACTTCCCTTTAAAAATCAACCGATCAGACGAGTAAGATATAGGTACTCAATGTAGGGTTGCCATGATCCTGAACAAAAATATTTCATTTAATGTTTATTTAAATAAAGAGCAAATGGCCATTACTCCATTTGCTATATCTATATTTGGATATCTTAAGGCTTTTAAATCTATAACGTCATGTTCCTAATGTTGTAGTGAGTTTAAGTTTACTTTGTTGCTCCACGACCCCACAGTCACCCTGTATAGACAAATATATACTTACTTAAATACATAGAAAACATCCATGACTCAGGAACAAATATTCGCGCTCTTCACACTACGGCTGCCGCGGCCGCATTAGCGCGTCGTGTTATGTATTTATTTGTTCATTTGTACGTACCACGTAAGTCTGATTTCATAGTCCGGTAATAGATAAAGAATAGTTGACATAGCCCTGGCGCCCTTGGCATTCAATTCCATGAGGCTTCCATACATTTGGCCGAGGTTGAAGTATATGTCAGATCGGTACCTAGAAAATATTTAGTTACTTTTTTACCTCTTATCCTCCATTTAACAGCAGAGCCTGCAGATATTTTTGCTCTGTAAAAGGTGAAAAGTTGTAATAGATTTGTACATTAACCCTGTTATTCATAAACGCACTATAAACCTATTTTATTTAAAGTATGCGTTGACCCTTTCTGTCAGATGGTAATGTCTCAATCACAGATAAGGACAAAGCATATTTCAAGCACACTAGCTATTGTGCTTTTATGAATAGTGGGGATATTATATTTTTTTAGGTATAAGGTCCTAAAAAATCCCAAGCATTCGATTTTGGGAGTAACATTTTTTCTTCATGATTTTGTTTTACATCTTTTCACGTCATTTACATGTATCAATCACTATACCAAATTACCAAGTCTGTGAGCTAAACCAAGGACCTTCGGAACCCTAAAACGCTAAAAGAGGAAAGATGTTTAAAGCTGGGCATTCACGGACGCGCCGTTTGTCTCGGTGACGAGAGCGTTCGCTTTCCACTGCGTTGTATAGTGGCAGGTCGTCGTATGAGAATTCATACTATACACCGCAGTGGAAATTGAAAGCGCACGTCACCGAGCTTAAGGGCAATATAAAACAAAATGATGATAAAAGCACGTGATTTAAGAACTAATGAAATTACATAACTTACTACACTTACAGCACTTCTGAGAACTAAATACCTAGTTCTACACAAACTTTCATCATTTCATTGTCCAACGGACAGGGTTGACGTAGGGTTATGTGATCAAGGCCACGATACAGGTACATGTGCATGCACGAGCCATACCTGGACCGGATGAAGTTGGTCCTCTGCAGCACCAGCCGCGTGTTGTAGATCGACTGCTGCATCATCGTCAGCATCGTCTTCATTATGTGGCCCTGAAACACGACAATCCAAAAGTTCTTAAAAAAAGAACTTTTTTTTTGAATTGCTATTTCTTGTTTAATAGACCAATTACATACTAATCGAAAGTATGAAGCCAGATATGATGAGAATATGCAAACGTTAGGTTTTGTGCAAATTATGAGTACCGACTTACCTGCCTACCCATGGCCCTGGTTATGATGGGAAAAAATAGTCAACCTAACTTTGCATATTCTATAGGCTTCATACTTTCGATTAGTATGTAATTGGCCTATTGGCTTGGAGGAATTCAATCAAGACGTGGTCGATAAATACGACCTCGGAGGCCCTCAAATTTACACCGACGGGAGTAAAATTGAGGGTCAGACGGGAGCGGCACTCACATGGTGGGAGAATGGCAGAGAAATCCGCCACTTAACCTTCAAACTAGCGCCCTATAGCACCGTGTTTCAAACCGAACTGTACGCTCTACTTAGAGCAGTGCAGATCGCAAGGAAACACAAGGCGCGGAGCGTCAGCATCCTCAGTGACTCAAGATTCTCACTGGAGCTCCTCTCACTGGAACCCTTGGTTCAAGAGATCAAAAACGCTACAACCCAAACAAGAGCAATGGGGACCGATCTCAGGTTCTATTGGCTGCGAGCTCACGTTGGAACGCCAGGAAACGAGAGAGCAGACGAACTGGCAAAGCAAGCTGCCCTTAGGAAGAAGACCGCCCCCCAATACGACATGGTGCCGGTGTCCTACGCCAAGAGGTCGATAAGAAAAAACACGGTCGAACAGTGGCAGGTTCGCTACGGGGCATCCGGGACAGGTGCGATAACCTAGAAGTTTTTTACAACTGTGAGAGATGCGAACAGCATATTAGAGAAACTCAAACTCACAAACTTCCTGGTTCAAGCGTTTACTGGTCACGGAGGCTTCGCCGCCTATCACCACCGTTTTAAAATCAAAGACACACCCTTGTGTGTCTGAGACCCGACCCTTGACGAGGACATCTGGCACATTCTCTGTGAGTACCCGCGTTTCGGCGTGGAAAGGCTTGACCTTGAGCAAAAGACCGGAGTCAAAGTTTCTCCGGATAGCTCAAGCTGGAAAGCCCTACTGGGAACAGAAGCCAACCGCGAAAGCACGAAGGGTTTTATAGAAAAGGTGGTACGCGTAGCGTGTTTAAGGAACAAATAGTTCGGTACTCTGACTATTCTGGAAAAAGCTACGCTGAAATCTGAAACCACGCAAACCCCTCGGCCACAAGACCCCGGCAGGATCTCACGCCGAAACAACCCCCCAAACATCTCATTTTAACTATAGGTATACAACATGCGGTCTTATCGTTAAATAGCGATCTCTTCCAGATAACCTTGGACGGAGAAATAATAAAAAACAAAAATACATGGCAGGCGGTGTAAACTAATTCCAATATCGGGTGCCCTGAGTGGTGGATGTATCTTATTAAATAATTTTATGTATGTTACTTATTATCAATTTTTAGATTCAGGCGATCGTTTAGGAAATATTAAACTTTGCAAGTGTCATTTTCGCTAGAGTTCCGTGTCACTGTTTAGCCAAAACTACTAATATTAAAAATACTAATCACCTGGAATCTTCCAGGATCACGGATGTAACCAAAGGTTTACTACTATAATAAACTAGTTGGGATAGCTTTATGACTGATTTAAATTGGTCCAGCAAAATCATGCCAGTAGAAGTACATTGACGAGTTCGTTTTCATGTTTGAGGCGAAGCTATTTTAACGACACAATGTATTTCTACTGGCATGCTTTTGCTGGGCCGATGTTAATCAGCGTTCATTACTTACGTCGTAGCGGTGAAACGCGTTCTTTATTAGTCTGCGGCCGCTGGTCTCGTTCTGGGCAAGCTCCTGCGAGCGCTGCATGCAGCGGCGCGCCAGCTTCGCGTACAGCTTGACGTTGTCCACGTCCAGCACCGAGTACTCGAGGGTCTGCAGCCGCGCCAACGTGGCGTTGTCCAGGTCCGACACGTCCCCATACATCTCGAGGAACGACTGCTCATCCGTCTTGTTCGGGAACATGTTTTTTTTTATAAGACGCTCAAGGAACTCCGCGTGCGGAACGGGAATTCCTTTCCCCATACGGATTGATTCACGATATTCTTTAGCTGAGGCTAGACCTGAAAAAAGCATATGAAAAACTAAACAGAGCGACGTATTCGCTTTTTAACTGGCATTCGCACGAATACCAGTTAATTTTGTGGCGTGAGCGACCTTGTGATCCGATGCAAGTGGTCTGAACAATACCACGTACGGACTTAAATCCAGTCCATATATTGCAATCCGGACTTTGTTGCTCATCGTGAGCGATTGAACTATCCCCGTGCGGGGTTGAATAACAGTATGCTGCAATGCGTGCCGCTTGGAGCTACTGGTGGGTGACGAATTTTTCTCAAAAATGTCCAGAAATGTTAACATTACTATCTACATATTGGGACGCGAAGTACATAGTTTACTGACAGTTCTCAAATAATAAAAAAAACATTGCGTGCTCGCTACACAAGCCCGCAATGTTGCATACACATTACTATCTACCTTGTAACTTTTTAAAAAGTGAAAAGGGCCATAATAAAATGAGGGCACAAGCCTTATACATCCAAATTTGATGAAGATTTTACTCCAACACGATTTTTTATTTGCGATTTTTGAGAAAAGCACTATATTTGCCTTGTTAGGAACAGCAATTGCGGGCTCCGTATTTTTAAACGGACTCGCAAGCTCGTCTGTTTTAACCAAATACTCGGCCCGCAATTGCCAACTTCCCTGCCCTAAGGAAGATTTTGAGGTTGCTCAAACTAGAAAACAGAGGCGGCTGACGTCTATGCGCTTCACTGCTGGTCCCAGCGTAACATCTCTCAAGGCTGTTGAATATCGGAGGTATATCCACCTGTGGAATATAGTGTCTGGGTCCGAGGAAGTTCAGGAGTACCTTCAATCGATATGCCCAAATGGTACCTGCACGTTATATATAATTTTGTCTTCAAAAGATTGCAAAACTACGATTTGCGCTAAAATGAACTACAACGTAAATATGGTAAGAAAAATGGAAAAGGAAGCAATTTTCGACGGTAGCACTCTATAGATGATTCCATAACCTCTTTCCTGGAGGTTGTGGAAACAATATTTCAAAAGTTACAGCAAATGCCTAACTACAGATTGCGCTAAAATGAAAATGTAGCAATTTTGAACGCTAGCTACCCATAGGGGTTTCCCCATCTTTAAACCCAAAAGTTTTAGCAAATTTTGCATTCTACAATATTGCAGAACCAGATTAGCACTAGAATGAACTTTAACGACAGTATAGGCAAAAAACGGAAAAAATTGACAGTTTTTCCAAGGTGGCGGAAAAAGAAAATTTGGGTTATCATGACGATGTGGTCCTTTACAACATACCTATTATATTACATTAACATATTTATATTTTTTGTTTCATTTGTTCTTCTAAATAAATTTGTACACTTGCTTACTCGATGCACAACCTTTGACTTACCTCAATCTCTCAAGGGTTAGCTGGAAGAGATCCCTTAAAGGAATAAGTTCGCCTTTGTAAATATTTTTAGATTAATCCTATTTTTCTGGTTTTTCTTTTGTACAATAAAGTGTGTACATACATACATACATACCTACTATGTGGTCCTCTACAATATTTCAAAAACCATAATAATCGGACCTTTTTTAGGGTACCGGAACAACGATTTACTAAATGTACGATGTTTTTTTTGTATAAATAATAATAAATGAAATTCCGGGATGGCGACAGGCAGATCCGTATTCTGCAGGGTCAAAACCATCTGATAACGTTGTCACCCTAACTGTTTCATGGTTTGCCGCTTGCATGGTTTAGAGACGCGTTTTCCAGTTTTGGGCCTAGTCTATAAGGGCTTATTGCCTAACGCACTTGCAATCGCAATCGTTTTCATTTTGACAGTCCGAGGGCGCAGTTTGCATACAACATGAAAGCAATTGTTATTTAGGCATTAGCGACGCTCGGTCCGCCTTGCATTCGGCAGCGGTTCACGACACGATACGATACAGTTATATATTTGCTGTCAAGTAAAAAAAAATTTGGAAGACACATGACTGGCGACCTCGCCTCGTTCACGCTACGCCACAACTTCAAGTTACACTACAAATAAACTTAAAAGTGATGTAAACATTTCAAGCTAATACTAATATATATATATATTTTATTCATTGATTTCTGTGTTGAATGATTTGAATGACTTAACAAATCCTGTTACTAATATTGTAAGTGCGAAAGTTTCTATGTTTATTTATTTCTCCTTCACGCTGCAACGGCTGGACGGATTTGGATGAAATTTTAAATTTAGATAGCTTTTACCCTGGGTATAAGCTATGTTGTAGCTACTTATCGTTCTGAAAAAAATAAATGTTCGCGACAGAAAAACTATACTAGTTAAAATCTACGCAAAATGAGCCAAGAGGAGCGGTACTCTTCCTCCCCTCCCCACTTAAACTAATTTTACAAAGTAGTATCGAAAACAAAAAAACAAAATTAAATAGTTTATATTTTTCAATGACTACTAAAGTTACTTAAATATTATGAATATATAGGTATAAAAATACGTACAAATGAAAAAGCACGCAGAAAACAATAATTTCATTTTTGCCATCTCGATGAGAGAGAGACCCCGACATTTAAAGTCGCATGTGCCTTCAACGTGTCCCCTCGCTATTGTTTAACTAGAATGTTTAAGATCTATAAAGATATAGTTAAATTTTTACGATAATTATAAGATTTTACGGCTTAAAATTTTATTACAGTGTTTATTACTGTAATTATGAACTTGTAATTACCTAATCAATTTATTATTTGCGTTAAATATGATTGGTGTTGTATGTGTAGGTAAGTACTATGAATAATTGAAAAACCACCCAAGTGCAAATCGAACTCGCGCTCCGAGGGTTCCGTAATTAACGACACAACACAGGTTTTGTGCAGGCCAAGTTTCAAGTTACCATTAAATGTCTTACATGTTTTATTAAACGAAAACAGGACAGTTCCCCAGGGAATAGCGGTTAACGATATCTGCGCGGACAGAGTCGCGGGCAAAAGCTATAATAATCCATATCCAAATTCAAATTTGAATTTTGGTCCACTTTGACTAGCCTCTTTTCCAAAACTGTAAAGTTTGACAACTTCATTTTATTTTTCGCGTTAAACTTAAGTGGTTATCTTTAATAAATAAAAAAAACAGATTTTTTTGGTCCATAAACTTCGCAGATAAGTGCGGAGGGAAAAGGTTTTTTTTTTGTAATATTTGGCTATAAATTAAAATGTAAGTCACGGAAAATTATAAAAAAATATGTAGTGTTGGCAGATACCATCCCGTTTGCTTTAATCAAGTCACTTTAATTTATCAACCCTCCTACATATTCCTCCAAAACCTCCTCCTTCCTCCTTATTCTAGACCCTTTACAAATATATTTCATAGTTTATTACTAAAAACAGATGCGGGGAAGTAAGTTATACAACTATGTCAAATTTCAAGTTGATAGCTTCTTTAGTTTCTGAGAAAAACTGCTGTGACATACAGACTGACACCGAAGTCTCACCATACGGGTTCCTTTTTTACCATTTTGGTACGGAACCCAAAAAACGGTGAAGTGCTAGTCTGAATAGCGCACTGAGGGTTCCGTATTTAAAATAATAATATTATGGTTCGAAAACACAAAAGAACATACTCATTTTGTTATGAATTTTTTTTTATACAATAATTTGACTAGCCTAAATTTTAATACAGATTTTTAAAGTTTTTTGATTATTTTTAAAAGTGTAGAATTTTTCAACGTCGCTTAAATATAAATTATCTTTAAATCAGCAATTTTCCTTTGACAAACTGCTCTGCACGGGTAGCACAAGTTGTATTTTCTCGCTTGTCGCTCAGTGCGTCTCTATCGTTACTTACTAGATTGAAAGGGAGATCCGAGCGACAAACAAGTCGCGGACAACATGTGCTAGCCGTGCTGACATACAGACAGACAGACAGTCAGACAGGGAGACAGACACCGAAGTCTCAGCATAAGGGTTCCTTTTTTACTATTTTGGCACGGAACCTAGAGTTACTTTCGCATTTATAAATTATAATGTTATAGTAGGTACAGTATAGCATTTATTATTATGTAGTATGGATGGATATGTATTAAAAATTGTGGGTACTCGTATGGTAAGTCAGTAAGTAACCAAACACTTTTATGAGTAAAGATAAAAATATTAGATAATTGAACCAGTAGGTACATGATACAACCAGCATCGAGTTGCACCTTGCAACTTGCGTCAAGCGCAGCGCGGCAAAAGGCTGCAGCGCTGCACAAGGCGCCCCGCGGTGCACCCGACGTTGACGTATACGGTGCACTCTGCACTCCGTGCGTAATGCAACTTGCATCACGCCTTCCTGTTGCTTTATTACATTCTTAAGGTTCGTACGCTCAGTGGTTTCTGCAGTAAATAATAGGAATGACAACTGAAGTGAAATTGAACGTCAAATGTTATTCTGCAGAGAATGATCCGGCTTCGCCTGAAGAACAGTTCTGGAATGTACCTACTCGGTAAAACCATATTGCTTTGACATAGTACTGTTATCGTGTTGTTGCCAACTTTACGATAGATCTTATTTAGGTGCGGTCACGAAAGTGAACTTGTGACCCATTTCCAAAAAAATAGGCTTGAAGTCGTCAATGTCATAAGAGATGCCAAATCATTTGTAACTTTTAGGAAACTCAACCTTATTGTTGTAGAATGTCAGATTGACTTTGGACCTAAGGTGGGTCCCAAATTTAAGTTTTTCGCTGTACCTACTTGACAGTAATGGCAGCCGCGGGTTAAAAACAATACGATAAGACGTCAAAGGCAACATGGTTTTAACGAGAGATAGAGCCTCAGATAAGTACGCTAAAGCAATGTACATACATAACTATCAAAGATTCTGTAAGAAGGGCGCATATTTGTATCTAGGTACTAGGAGTAGCTCTAGCACGGACATGTCACTCGGCCTTACTGCTCGAAACGTGTGAATACTATACTTTTACGAAACCTATCAGTAGCATGAATATCTGAAACAGGCTTAGTTTTTCATACACTATTTCACGTAATTCTTCAACTAGACTGTCAACGACAATGTCGACGTGCTAGCAAATTATAATACTTGTGGGCTCCACCCCACAGTTAGGTGAAGGGAGCGTCATGAATGTCAAATAAGAAGAATAAATCTAGATGTTTCGTTAAATGTGATTGACAAACAATATAACCGGTTTAATTAAATAGCCGCCAAGTTTTCTAACAAATACAAAAATAAATAGGCATATTTTTAAAACTGCACGGCGTACCCACTCCACTATGTGTACGGTTTATAAATCGCTTCGAAAACAAAAGAAATTATAACACGCAGTATTTAGATAAATCCGTTTGCAGCAGATATATAGCACAATTTAAAAGGTAACGTAAAAGCATAAGGCTGTAAAAGAAACCCCAAGGCAACGATCAAAGAACTGGACAGCTCGCTCACCTCGTGAAGTCCGATAGCCCGGCCAACCTCCTGGTGGAGGTAGCTCCTTGATCAGCTGCGTTGCCTAGGTCTTTGCATGCACCAGAAATAGTCCACAACACCGATAGAAAGACACCAAAGCACAGTGTTTAACGTCGCGATAGTATACCGTGCGCGCGCGTTGACAGCCGATAGCGTATTGACAGCTTCAAGTGCATAGAAAATGTATTTAAGTAGATTTTAGAATAGGTACGGTTGTATTTTGATTTGAAACTGCGGCCCGGCAGGGCGCGGCGCCCGGCAGGCCGCATCGTTCGGAACTTGTTGCTTTGGGCCGAGGAGCTCAAATACTTAGTATTAAAACTCTTGGCCGCATTGCTTTTATTAAGCGTTCGTAGCCTATAGTAAAACCGGGCAAGAGCATATCGGACTAGATAGTCCCTTTCTATAGTTTCAGAGAAAAAATGCGGTGACATACTACACACAGACAGACAGACACTGAAGTCTCTCCTTAAGGGTTCGTTTTGTACCATTTCTCTCTTGTAATAAAGTGTATTAACAAATTTTTCATTTAGTTATTTGGTGCTGTCTTGGATGATCTATTGGATGATTAACACATAATCAAGTCTAGAGGTACTTATTGTTAGCTGTGATCGTTTTCCTTTTAAATTCGTTATAATATGTGTTAACTTAAAAAAAAGTTTTTTTTACTTGTAGTTTTGGCTGTATGGGGTGTATCTTTTCGAGTACAATATTTTCTTACTAGGCCCGGTTTTTTTACAACTTTGTGGGCGTGATTTAAATGTATAACTATGCCAAATTACAGATTTGTAGTACCAATGAGTTAAACCGCCGATAGACAGACGGACATGGCGAAACTACAAGGGTTCCCTATTGATTGCGGAACCCTAATAACCTAAGTCTACACTTGCTTCAAAATTAAACTATTATTTGATTACACATTAGAGTCAATACTTACCTGCGAAGTATGTACTTACGAAACAAAACTGAGTGTAACAGAAAACTCATGTTATGTAATTATCCACATAAGATAATGATAATAAATGCATTGTTCACAAACGCATAGGTTTAAATGGGAAAACAAACTCCTCGGAAATATTCAAGCGATACAACGAACATAGAGACACTTTATTGTATTGGTTTCAGAAAAGAATTGCTCCAGTTTCCGTGTTTCTCGCCGAGCGGCGTTGTAGGTCAAAGGGGGTTCACTCCGAAACACCATTCGAAACTTCGTGAGTTCTCTCTCCATCATTCTTAAGTGCTCACTCATGCGCGAAAAAGGGACGATGCTAACAAATGTTCACACTTCGAATTTGGTCGGGCATAAGAAGGATCTACGGGAAGCCCCTTGCCTGCTATCTTTAAACAACATTGTCTTTTTATTTCTTAATAAAGTCAATATAATCGTGAATTTTAATATTTAGACAGCGGACACGTAAGGACAATTATAAACCAACTTCATAAAAAGGAAGAGGTTATTTATTTGACTAACTATTTAAACTATGACGTGTACAACAACTTGCATGTCAACTGAACCTGAAACTGAGGCTTAAAATAGTACTTGTATCGAGGTTGTGGACAATAATCAAGGAAGGCACATTACTGGGTACTTATTTGGTTCCAGCTTGGATATTTTCAAATGTACTTAATTCAGTTTATATTCGACGAAGGTCTGCCGAATGATAATGGGCTAATCCAAAGAAGTCGGTCGTTTTTACCCAACTTGCAAAGGAGGGATGTTTTTTTTAAATTCTAATACTTAGGTTGCCCGTTGTTAGATAGCAGCTCTGGTTGCCGAACAACTAATTAAGTCAACTCAATCAAAAGATACGACTGTTTATGTCACTTACACTCGCATGGTAATCAACACCCGTTGGCTACTTCCCGTTGACCTAGAATCATGAAATTTGGCAAGAAGCAGTGTGGTATCACAAGTAAAGAGAATATCCGAAAGTAACGTAACAGAATAAATATTTTTTAAATATAGAGATTGCCGATTTACTTATCATTCTTGCGGGAAAAATCTTCAAGACTCGATTCCCGTGATGGACGAACTATTTACAAACCTACAAGTTTAAACGAAACCCTCGGTGTGCGAGTTCGATTCAAACTTGACAGGTTTTTAATGAAATGGCAGCTTGCCAGATGAGCTCGCAGACGGGTGATTGTTCAGCTACAGTGGACGCGTGAAACTTCACACCGTTGCTTTTATTATTGGAAATATTTTGACATAATTCAGTCTATCTCCGACCTAGCGTAATTTATGTTTGCCAAATCTTAAGTATCTGATTCATTGTATCGCTGTTGATGTACCAAATAAAATAAATAAATAAATTGTATCGTTTCCCAACCGTTTC
Source organism: Acleris cristana (assembly GCA_948252455.1). Lineage (NCBI taxonomy): Eukaryota > Metazoa > Arthropoda > Insecta > Lepidoptera > Tortricidae > Acleris > Acleris cristana. The sequence continues at coordinate 16,447,887 of OX411784.1, forward strand.
ATTTGCCATCCCGCTTTGTTTTCTGTATCTGTAAATATTTCAGGATATTATAAAAAATAACCTAATCTAACCTATAGGGTTCTACACGATGGTACTGAAATAAATCCTGAAATATTTACAGTTACAGGAAAAAATGGGTTGGCAAATGAAACGGTTCGGAAACGATACAATTTTGCAAACATATTTCGGCCAAACGGCAGGCTCCCGTAGTTTCAATTTGGCTATATTTTAGTAAATAGTTTTAGTGAAACAGAAGACTAAACCATAGCAAAATGGTACACCATCTAGAAGCTTCCAAAATTCACAATATAAATATAAGCTCTTAGTTTCCTTCTCCCTTCCAATTTTCTTGTAAATGTTGGCACTTAAAATACAGTTGGCAAAAGGTACATTTTTACACACCCTATTTCCCATTTTGATGAACATTTCATTCCGATGCCACCGCCAGCAGCCGGAGTCGGCCCCGGCATGAAAGTATAATGCTCCTGTACGTGTATACGGTATACAGGGGGCGCCGTCTCGGCTCCGCGCCCATCTCGCCGCTGTGTAAATCAGAACAACCCTGTGTAAGCCCGCGACCACACGATTGCGCGATTGTTTTTAACTCCGACGCATAAAAATGGGCGTTAAAACTGTTATAAGTTTAATATTATGTATCTGTGTATATGTGAATCTGTGTCTAACTGAGAGGCATTTATAGAAAGATATTTATTTGAACCGGGATGGTTGTTAGCTAGATTTCATGATGATTGGTTCGGTTCTTCAAGAGAAATCAACTCTGAAGGATGGGGTCGCCATTATGTCGGGAGTTTTATTTATTTGAATTTAATTTGTACACATAGCTTTTAGTTTCAGTTGAATTGAGTCGGTCTGGTTATCCGACGTTTCTATCTCCGCGCGTCCCGTCAAGGACATGCTGCGTTCAGAGCCGCGTTAAAAAAAGCTGAGCTGCTTATCGTAGCTTGTTTTTTTCATTGTTAAATATCTGAGTGATGTATTTAGTAAATGTGTGTAATGTATTATTTCGACGACATAATAATAAATGTTGCATAATAGGGTTAGTAGATTACATACTTACATACCTTCACGCCTGTAGTCCCAGAGTGGGGTAGGCAGAGCTACAGAATTACCTAAAACTTTAAAAACTTGTTGATAATTCAGTAACCACATTTTGCACAAATAGTCTAAGATGTTTACCAGCTCGGTTCTTGAATAAGTAGGGCAACAATCAAAACTTAATAGCAAGATAGTCAAACAGTGTCTGCTTGTGACGCACATACAGCAGGTACCTTCAAGTGGTCACGGTATGACAGAAACAGAATGTATAAGCTAAACCACAGATAAAAGTTACTGCCTAGATTCTAGCTAGAGCTAGACTAGTCTAGATAGCTAGGCGCGGGAATCCGACTTAAGTACACTTTAATGGACCGTGAAACCTTGCTACCACGTGTCTTTCTAAACAGATACTGTTTTTGTCTGTACGATAGTTGGCTCGTAGGTAACTCGTGGAATAGGTAAGTTATCCGACTTGACAGAACCGCGAAGGAGCTAACCCCATATGCTTCTGTTTAGTGCACAAGAGAAAACACTATTTTACCGTAGACTCATTTCTCCAATAAGTCCACGGGAGTGTCTATAAACTTGACATAGGCAAAATACACCTTAACTGGAGTGAAAGTCAATATAATTAAAATTAGAATTAGGAAGGGTTTTCCATTCATCCTCAGTACTTCCCGTAAGAAGGTTGGGCTTTCATTTCCCCCAACGAATTAGATATGTATGTAGCGGCTGCATTAATCCGCCGCGATATAAGAAAAATGGCCCAATCTTGCCTCGTCTCGAACGAACTTACTTCGCCGGGCTTGTGATTGATTATCAGAAAAACTTTAATACGAACAATTTATAGGATTTTGTTGCTGCGGTTTGGTTTTGGTTCAGGTGAACTATAATATTGATTAAGCAAACGTTTGTGGTAATGCCAATTGGACATTACAAGCCTAATAATTATTTATAATGTTCATTCTAGTCCGAATTGGAGTCGCCTTAAGCCGGTGTTTCAGGGGTTGACAGTAAGGTGGTTTTAGTAGTGGAAGCACCTTTGCAAGGCCCGTCCGATGGCTACTATTCTTATCCTATATCCTTTCGCTAAGCAACGTGAAATGTCCAGCATAGAGGCATTCCATCTTATTTCTCAAGGTTGGCAAGGCATTTGCAGAATAAAGATTGCAGTTTTAGGTTTGCTGTCTTGAAATTCCAAATGTCTATGGAATTAGTTCATTTGTTTGCTCTATGTCACAAAGAAAACGGGGTAACCTTGCGAATGCGAGTCAACACGCCCCGAGCAGCTGAGCCACCGAAGCTCCGAACAATCGTATTGCTCATTTTATATCGCTAGGGAACCATTAATTTCACAGAACTACGCGCTTCGTATTGAACTGTGCTATGACATAACGTTCGATACAAAATTATTAGTGCCATGTAACAAACGGGATGCACCCTAATGGTGGACTTGCCCTAAGGTGCAGGTAGTTCAATGGGTCGGCTGTAAAGTGCATCGCTGCTCCCTGCCCCTCGCTCCTCGCCCCCTCTATGCAGCTCATGTTTCTTTTTCGTGCGGCTTCGTTAAATGAAAATCGGGAAATCTCGGTTATGGTGAGAGTATGGTGGATACTAGCTAAGTAATGGCAACTCTGCTGTACGATTATCCATCAATAACTATTTATATCATAAGTCGGTTAAATGGGTCAAAACAATAACTCCTCCTTTTTTTACTCGATTTGTAATCATGACAATGCTGTAATTACAACGTACATATAAGAAATTTAGACACAAAAATGGAATTAAAAAAAATGAATTAATGCCTAATCACAAATGTTTGCCGGTGTCATGAAGCCGACACCATAAAACTCCAGGTTTCCATTCCATTGAAATAAGGTGCAAAAATGTAAACATATCTTCGACGTCAACTGTACGTTACTTGATATATTAGAGACTCGAAAATGTGGACACAAAACAAAGACGAAGGACACATGTCAAAGTTATCGCGGCGTTGTTTTTGACGCGGCGCCCCGAGGGCGTCGAGCCTTGCGGAGCGACAGCTGTGACGCACGGAGCCTCGTTATTAAGAGAACCACTTTACTATCAACGTAACAACGTAGTCTACCTGAGTCCGCCTCATCATAGGCTCATGCTTTCACTGGGAATAAAGGGGTCTTCAGAATGTACTCGGCCAAGTTGACCCAGTACATTCTGAAGACTTATGAATTATTTGCGGCTTTTTTAACTTTTCTCCCACAAAAAGTACGTGTATTCTATTAATTAATTTTTGTTACTACTACAGGCAAACTTGTTCAATATATATTACTAATATTATAAATGTGAAAGTTTGGATGTTTGTTACTCAGTCATGCCAGAACGGCTGAACGGATCTGAATGAAATTTGGCACAGTTATAGATTACAGTCTGGAATATTAGAAAGGCTGGAGTCGAGCGCAAAAGCTAGTATTAGCTAGTAATTCCTACAACTGACTTACAAAACATTATTCTGTATTTTCCTATTTAATCACAACTACACTCGTTCTGAAATCCCAAAATAACTCGTCTGCCTCCTCTATCATAACTATCATAAGAGTACAAGTCGAAAATTACAAATTAGCTAGTATAGTTAGATAGTTAGCGGTAGTCTCACTGTTTACAATTAAGGTAGTTGAAACAATTTATCTTCTTTGCAGCTACCTGCCAGTGAATCCGGGCTGGCAGCCAGTATTACGGCGATCGCTCCGACCGCGAGGGCGCGAGCACACTTCGGCATCCTACCGACTGCGCCAGTCCACTTTATTGCTCTCACTATACCAAACAACTGTAGCAAATCAGTGTAGCTTTAAGTTCGCATACGTGTTTTTTTATTGCATGTACGAATAGATAGAAAAAACAAATAAATATAAGGGGGGGGATACCCAAACTAAGCCATAGGCCTTTTAGCCTTACTATGGGTACTATACAACGATATAAATACTTATAAACAGAAATTTGTATTGTATTGTATTGTATTGGACCGTTAGCTTTGTAGGCACCAACGAACTTGGCCAACGCGTCGTCAAATGTCTTTCAATCTCACATACTTACTGCTCCTCTATTTTAGGTGGTAAAATTTAAATCCTATTTGACCTGATATCACTACTGTCAAGTAAATAAGAGCTATCAAAACGTTGAAAATACTATAAAAGGTCGAAAACGATAATGGATTTTACCGTGTTAAATAGAGGCCCTGTTTGATGTGTGATATTATTATGTGCAATTATTTTGCCCTAAGGTTGTGTTTATCACTACACCCAACGACCTTAAAGTGGTTCACTTAAACCTGCTACTAAACAATAAATTTATTGATTATTTTCCTCAAACCTGTTCAATAACGTCGGCTATAAAGCAATATTGAGACCCAAATTGGGTATTCACAACAAAATGAACGTGTTTTTTCAGGAGAATTTTCTACAATGGCTTTATGGCGAATTGACTTTGGTCTAGAACGTAAATACATTGGCGCTGGATCGTGAGTTAAATCGGTTTCTCGATTCTGTTTTTACCCGACTGCGGCGGAGCCCGAAAGGAGGGTTATGTTTTTCACCGTCATGTATGTATGTATGTCCAGTTCTATGTTCCCCGCTACAGCAAAAACGGCTTGGACGATTTTGACAAATGAGGTATCATTGGATTCGTCTTCGCAGCGAGAGTGTCATAGGCTACATTTTATCCCGGGAAAACGTACCGTTCTTTTTTTTAAATTAATAAAACTAAAAAGAGTGAAATAAATAAAATTATTTAAAAACAAAATACCCGACTGCAATAAAGAAAAACTGAAAAGCGAAAAACAAGCTATATAATTTTCCAATTTTCAAGTTAAATTTAAATTGTTATAAATATCAATAAGTACATTGCTCTTACAATTTTCTATAAATTATAGAGCTTGTTTTTCGCTTTACAGTTTTTTTTTATTGCAGTCGGGTATTTTGTTTTTAAATAATTTTTTATTTGCTTATACATCACAAACTTATGCCCTCGACCTCGTCCGCGAAAAACTCGTTTTCCTTTTTACCTCTTAGATCAGTTAAGATCAGGTTAAATAAATTTATTTTATGACACAAGATGGTTGTTAAAAACTTGCTAAGCCGCCACGATACCGCTTCCACCACACGCCTACCACCACCACGGCCTATATTCTAGTTGGTTTTTTTCCCGTATTTTAACATAGCGATAACTTTTACTATCTGGATTATAAAGGCGGCCGAGTCGTAAACAATATGATTGCAATAGGGGTAAAAATGCAGTGGAATAGGGGCCCTGGGGCTTGTTATCTTCCTAAACGACTCGCTTCTGAATTCAGAATATTAATCGGAGAGCTTAAAAGTTTCCCCGCGCGAGGGTCGGCTCTTGAGGATAGGTACCCGTACCTAATAATTTGACCGAGCTGCCTTGTTGAATAAACTGCGACCAAAGTTTAAATACACGCATTAAAATGTTATTAATACGTTCTAATTAAACAACTTAAGAGGATTGTGAAGCTAAAAAAAATCATACAAAACGCGATAACGTTTTTCTCCCCTTGAACCTGGTCCGATTTTTACGATTTTTGAATATGTTGTAGATGTCATGAAAAATCATGTCTGTACGTTTTCCTTTCCTAGAAAACATTTCTTAGAATGAAGCAAATTTAAATCACAAAAAACAGTAACGTACAGACCTAATAGTACTTTTTAATAACTACAGCATATTCAAAAATTGTGAAAATCGGACTTGATTTAGGTGAGAAACGTTATCGCCCGGAGCTAAATTTGTATGGTTTTTTTTTGACAGCTACGCGATTTTAGCGGCGCTGCACAACCCTCTTAAGTTGGCCGATTAGTACGTTGACGAATTGAGAACAGAGTTGTCTAGAAGATTAACCTAACAGGCTAATTACTGAACTAATAGAGCGTCAGGCGAAACCACACGTGTCGTGTAACGCCGCGTGTACTCCCGCCTTGTATATTGGACTCTCTAATTGGGAGGAGCGGGTACGCTTTTGCCATCGGCGAGGTAATATTCCGAGGCAAGTTTAACGTTATGCCAGTTTAAGGTTTTATTCCAGTTGATTTAGATGTCTGTCGATCGCGGGCGACGCATCAGACGACCGTGATTGTCGCTACTCTAGTAGGTACTTACTAAACAAGATAGCAAAGAAACCGGATAAGAGACGAGTGCTCAGTGTAGGGTTCCGACGCCGTTACTTCAAATACAAATAAAAAGCGGTCAAACGATTTCCGATTGTTCTTTCTTTTGTTAAATTATTATTATTATTTACTGAGAAAAAGTAATTGAATCCAAACGATCCGAACTTAATCCAAAGCGGGAGTACAAACACACATATTTTTTTTTAAATATTGGCAATATCATCTAGTTGATGTACGAAGTTACTTGGAATTGGTTTTATAGGTCGGAATGATTTCATTTTGATTTTTTAAGTCTAACACTAGTTGTGAAGTAGATTAGACCATGTTGCGTTTAAGCCCTTTAGCCATAAGAAGAAATTTGATGATTATTCTCCAAAAAAATAATAAACAAAATAAAATTTATGCTTTTGAGTCATCTCCTTAAACATGATTTTTTCAGAACACCTTTGAAAAAGTTCTTGTTGTCAATTCTCATAGATTCCATCAGATCACGCCAATTTTGACTTTCCAATTAGTTGTTATGTGAATAAACATGAAAAAAATACTCATCGAAAAGATGGATGAAAAAGGCGGTTAAGTTGATTTAAAGGCGCTATGAAAATGTATTATTTTGTAGGTTGTTTCCTCGGTCGGCGGCTCGCTCCGTCGTGACCGCAACGGACATTACCAAATTATAAGGGTTTCAATTGGCGACGAACAAGGGCCACCCTGCGGGCTGTATGTAAACCTCATATTTGCTTGTTTTCGTCAGTAGACTAGGTCGCTTTATGAATATTTGCGTTTCATCCGGGAGACAGTTATTCGCGTTGGAGCGGTGTTTGCCCCGAGCGCCGCCGTTTGCGGGGTGTTCCCGGAATCATTAGTGAACTCGCTATCTTCGCGTGGCGGGAACTACTTACTTGTAAGTAGCTTGTACTCGTAAAGCTGCCGAGCAACAATGACGCAAAGGTTAATCCTGTGATGTTTTTCTCATAAGCCGGTATAAAAAGAAGTGCTTCCAATACTAATGACTATTCTATAAGACATAATATAAATAATTCTGTCATTCTTCGGGTTCGTAGATGTTACGTTTTAGTTTTGGATTACATGTCATTACTCTAGTTAATAATACATGGGGCTGCATGTAATCATAATGTAATGCATGCGTCATGTCCGAGAAACAGTTCATTTATAATTATAGTTGTGTTCATTTGATGTCCATTGTGCGGTGTCCGAGTTCACCGAGGACCATGACGATCCTCGGGCGAGGTCCCGCGGGCCGCGCGGCGCGCGGCCTCGTCACGACCGACGGCTAATTAGTGCCGAACAGCGACGCGTCCGTCGGCAGGACCATTAATGACCGATGCATTTTCGATATTCTGACTTGAATTAGTAATTAATTTACAAACAGACTCCATTTGACTGACCCTCCCTATACAGCGGATCACATACTCGTGCGTGACACGTTAAAGCAGCGGAGTGTTAAATAATATGCTACATGTTTGAATTATACAGTTTTTACGTGTCAGTATTAAATGTCCTTTTTTTCACGGCCATATTACTTCCATCTATGGATTACTTTCCTGCATGTCAATCATGTACCAGTGCTGCATTATGCAAGCGAGATAAAAAAAAATACATACATACATACATACATACATACATGCATACATACCTTCACGCCTGTAATCCCAGAGTGGGGTAGGCAGAGCTACAGAATTACCTACAACTTTAAAAACTTGTTGATAATTCAGTAATCTCATTTTGCACAAATAGGTTAAGATGTAAAAAAACAGTTAGTTGATTTTTAATTTTCCGCACGAAACTCTTAAACTGTCAAGCATACAATTTTCTCCTGAAACTAAGACGTTTTAACTTTTTTATGTTTAAACAACGCTTTGTATAACCGTATCGCAATCACAATGATGGCAGCCATCGTGAGCGAGACAGCAGCAAAGATGGCGGCGACGAGGTCGAGCTGCAGGAACTGCGTCCAGGGCAGCAGCGCGGCGGGCGCGCGCCGCGAGGAGCGCCGGCGCAGCGCGCGCTCCGCCCACCACGCCGCGCGCGCCAGCGCCGGCTCCGCGCGGTCCTGCATCTCCTGGCCCAGCCGCAGGGATCGCTCGCGGTAACTACCCAGATAAAATTTTAAAGGTTAGGCATACAGAATTTCCTATCTTGTGATCGTAAAATCACTAAGTTGAACTCATCTACTACTTAGTTAGTGCCGCATCACCGTAATAACAAGTGAAATATAAATCTGACTGAATGTTTCGATAACCATGTATATGCTTTTCCTTCTTTTAAAATTAATTCGGGCCATGTTTTAAATCAATAACCATACACATAGTCTTTGTATAGGTAGTTGGGACCTAACCTATTATTCAATGTACTCTATGGTTGGGAATAGACCGCCCGAAATGGAATTTAAAACTTAGACAAGTAAGATTCTCCCGTTTTGTGCCTCTTGCCCCGCATGGGCTGTCTCACCTCTTATGGAAAGTCTCGATAGTTTCTTCCTGCTACTATATACTTCTTAGTAACCGACTTGGGTCCAGCAGTCTACGATGTGCTCTCAAAATAGTGTAGGCTGACTCTAACCGAACCTCTTGTGCTCGACGAGACTGTCGAATTCCTCCCGCAGCTGTCACCGCTCACAGAGGAGGTCTTGGGTAACCCATCATTATATCGAATTTCACTTCATCGATTGTATCATTTCATTGAACGGTATTTTCTGCTGAAACCTTCATTTTCTGGATATCTTAAACGTTAATTACTCAGATTAGGTTAGGTAAGACTTGTGACTACCAAAAAAAATTACTCAACGGCGGGAAAAGCCTTTCGATGAAATGAAATTTCTGCTTTATGATACCTACATTCGTTGAAAAGTGTTTCGATAAGTAATAGGTACCCGAGGTCGTGGTTTAGTACTGCTTGGTATTAAACCACTGGTCAAGTACGTAGCCAGTCTAAATGACTTTTTCTCAAAAATTTCCGGAAATGTTAACATTACTATCTACATATTGATCAGATCAGATGAGACAGTTCTAAAATTAAAAAAAAAAAACATTGCGTGCTCGCTACACAAACCCGCAATGTTGCATACAAATTCCATTACTATCGAGCTTGTAACTTTTTAAAAAGGGAAAAGAGCCATAATATGATGATGAGGGCACAAGTCTTATACATCCATATTTTATTCGAAACATAACTTTTTTATCTGTGTCTGGAATAGCTTGTGTTTTTTTAAAAACAAAGCTTGCGTTTCTCCTTGTCATAAAAAAAAGGCGGTAAAGAGTGATGGTTTTTTCACGTAAAGTTTCTGTTTGTATGCAATTCAAAAAATGAGTTCAAGCTATGAAGATTTTACGCCAACACGAAACATTTCTTGCAATTTTTGAGAAAAGCCCTATATTTGCCTTGGCAGGAACAGCAATTGCGGGCTTCGTATTTTTAAACGGACTCGCAAGCTCGTCCGTTTAACCCAATGCTCGGCCCGCAATTGCCTACATCCATGCCTAGGCAATAATGTACTATTGTCGATGGCTCCTCGGCAAGTCAAGTTAAGTGGCAAGTCGAAAGGACGGTTCAGAGATTTGTGGGAATTTCAAGCAGCGCGGTGGGGAACGAGATTCATGCAAATAGTAGTCATTGAAACTATCATTTATGCGATGAAGCAGGTGTAACCATGGGTTGGTGTTGACTGCTGCCGGCTACTTGGTGAGCATCCCCACCTAATGCATACCGTGACGCTCTGACTGCTCGGCATTACACCACTGGTCTAGTCCAGGTACATCCGTAGCCTCAGAGAGCTCACCCCGGGTCCTCGATGAGGGTGTCGATGGCCGCGCGCAGCTGCTGCTCGGTGACCGTGCCCAGGTCGAGACGGAGCCCCACGCCGTAGTGCTCGTACTGCTCCGCGTTGTACCACTGGTCGCCCAGCATCGGCAGCGCCAGCAGCGGCACGCCCGCGCGCAGGGCTTCGTCCGTCGACTGCAGGCCCGCTTGCGTTATGAACAGTACTATCTTCTCGTGTCCTGTAAACATGTAACATATTTTGTTTAAACTTGCTCATGATTTGATCTGATTTTGCAAATCGTAGAATTAGTTGATTATTTTTGACGGCGTATAATGTTACATATACAAAAAAATGATGTTTTTTGGATTATTAAAAAAAAGTGTAAGTATATTCAAAAATACCGTTAGCTTATGTGACATTAGCGTTGTATTAAATCTGTCTATTATACATATCATTATCACAACAAATATCAAAATTAAAAAAATATGTTACTAGTACAGTTGGCCTGATAATATACGTATCTGAAAACTTTTGTACCTTGTCGCTTTAACACCTTAGTGGGTGCTCTGAGGAGGCTATAGACTGGCTAAATAATTTAGATTTGCTTTTATAAGGAACGCAGGACCTTCACTCGTAAGGCCGTACGATAATAATAATAATAACCTTAATACAGTTCAAACATGACGTTAAATTGGCAAATCACTAAAGTATAAAAGCCGATCGCTACATGTTTTCATAGTCATTTATGATTTCAATAGTTGTTTTATTATTACCTAATGCATTAGGTAAGGCAAGGTAAGTGTTAATTACCTAATACTACATATACAAATACAATTGTATGTTGTTTGTATGGTAGTCATGTAGTGAAAGTTATGATATTATTTACATTTGAAGACGACCTTATAGGACTTGTATAGAAGACCTCTATGCGGGCTATCGTTTGAAAGACTTACGTAGCAGATCGGCCTGCGGCAGCCAAGCCTCGGTGCGCACGTTGGGCGGCAGGTCGGGCGGCGCGGCGGGCCAGCGCCACAGCACGTCGCGCGGCAGCGCGGCCAGCGCGCGCGCCAGCAGCGCCACGCGGCCCGCGGGCAGCCGCGCCGGGTCCGTGTTGGTGCCGAAGCTGACGTACACCACGCCGCGCTGGGAAGAGTCCAGCCAGGACTGGAGCTCCTTCAGACAAGAGACATGCTTACGCCTAATTGTTAGTAACCCTGCTTACGAAGCTAGCCGCCTCGGGTTCGACTCCCGGTATGGTCAAATATTGGTGTGACGAGCGCGCGCGTTTGTTGAGTCTTGGGTGATTTCTATGTATTTATAAGTAGGTTATATATTTCGGGTCCATTTTGGAATCCCTAATCGTCATTTGTCCTAATGCATCGCTTGTCCGAATTTTCGTTTATCCTAAAGCCATTTCCGCCTGAATTTTAAAACTGCAGGTATATTTGTAAAGCTTAAGAAATTGTGTGACTCAGCTGAAAACCAGTTTAAGACTAATAAGACTATCAGTAATTCGAACAAATGAAGCGTTACGACAGACGCTATGGTCGTCATATACCTACATATAAGTTAGGTAATGGGTACATGTTACACGCTTCTTATTCCGCCATTTGACTATTTGTAAGAAACACCTCTTGGTCCCGTCAAATAAGCGTCGTGATATAGCTGATAGTATTTTCCTTCTTAAAATCGCAACTGGCGCCACGGACTGTCCTGAATTGCTCCAGGAAATATCCTTCGTTACTCCCTCTCGGTCCAAAAGACACTTCCCCCCCATTTCTCTTACGCTTATGCGTACATCGTCCAGATACAGACAGAATAGTTTTCTTAACTGTGCTAGTCGAAGAATAAATAATTTGACGAGAGAGCTTGATATTGATATATCTAACTGTGTAATTCCTGCTGTGAGGCGAAAATTTACTAAAATGTGTTTTTCATGAGCGGTCTCCAAGTTGTGAACTGATAGGCGGGCTTAGCGGGTCGAGCATGCTATGAATGTTCAGTTCTTTTAAGTTCTTTTAGGTCTTACATTGTGCATTGTTTTATTGTTTAATGTTTATTTGGCTGTGGCACTGTTGTGCGTGGCACTAAGGTGTATATTTCGTATTTTATATCTATTTGCGAGTTCCTGTTATTAGCTCTGTAACTCTATTTGAGTTACTACCTGTTGGTTCTCATTAAATAAATAAATAAATAAATTTGAGCATATTTTTTAACTTAAAATATCCAGTCACTCCTGAAGCTGAGACGAATGTAACAAAACCTATTTTGTTAAAATCGGCCCATTCTTCATCGGTTCAGTTTACGGAAGTGATTCGATAAAGTTATACCATTCACAAACGGACAAAACTTTCATTATGCTTCAGAAGTCGGACGAAAAGTGAACATTACAAAACATAATGAACTCGTACAGTCGACCTTATAAGAAGCTGCACACTTTTGTACCTTGTCGCTTTATCGCCTTTGACAGATTAGTGCAGCAGTACAAACATGACGTTAAAGTGACAAAACACTAAAGTGTGCAGCTTCTTATAATGCCATACATACCCCTTTATTCATAATGCTTTGTCACTTCCTGTTAAATTGATATGTCACAATGAAAGAAAAAGATAAACCATATTTTAGGCGTACTACAAATTATTGTACATTTGAATAAGAGGGTGGCTGTAACAAGTATCTCGTTTTAATTAGTTGGATTTTACGCAAGCAACAATTCACGCAGTCGATAACAAACTCACTTTTGGTAACTCCTTAGGGGGCTGAGAGTGCAGTCCGCCCAGGTGAATGACGTTGGGCGGAACCGGGCGGAACCCGTCCCACAGCGGGTCCACGTTCACGAACAGCATCTCGATGTTCTTCTTCAGCTCGCTCAGCCGCGGCGTCTCCGGCCCGAACAGCTTCCTCAACATCACATCTTCCTTATCCTCGTACGACATTATGAGGCGACGTATTTGGTAGCGACTGTACAATTGAGTCGCTTTCTCCCACAACGTGAGGTTGAATATCCGAGAGTGCAAGAAGTCAGGGTATAGGAAGGGATGCAGAGGTGCTCCTAACACCTCGTACTGCTCGTTCATGGCGCCGAGAGAGCTCATCTGGATAACTGGAGCCTTAAATATGTGTCCTAAGACCAGCGCAGCCCTCGTCCACGCCTCCACCACAACCAGATCAAACCGCTGCGTCCGGTCCTCTAACATTCTTTTCACATCGGCTGTCCGCATTTGTTGCGGGAATATTTCCAGCATGAGGTCGTGCGCAATGTATATTTGGTTGTACAGATCGTCCTGGTTTCCGGAGGCCGCTGCTACAAATCGTTCTACCCATGATTTATAGGAGTCGTGAAGGTCTATTTCGGTGAGGTTTGGAGGAGTCGTGCCGGGGGGGAAGGCGGGGTCGGTGGTGAGGAAGACGACTTGGTGGCCGCGGCGGGCGAGCTCCTGCGTCAGCGGCCGGAACACGACCTGGTGGCTGATGGACGGGGTGGGCACCGCGACGAGAATCCGCGCCGCGCGCGCGCCGCCCACCAGCGCGCACGCGCATAGCCACGAGAGCAGCGCTGCGTGCGACATGCTGCTGTCTAACCGAATGCGCCAAACTCGTCGAGACGCCGAGAACTTGACATTGACTCGCACTGATTCATGCATACGTCTCGTGTTCGTGTCGTGTTCATTTTAGTTATATTGTCGGATAATAGGTTAGCGACCGAATGGTTATCTTTTCTTAATTTTGCTTCTCGACAATGGGAATAGGTACATAACTATGCGCGACCGGCAATAGTCAACTATTATGAACAATGCCCCACTCGTAAATGCCGTAACCTTCATGAATTGTTCCACTCTTTAGTAAATTATGAGGAATCATTTCAGTAAGTATTACTGAGGAAATGGCATAAAACATAACATTGTGTAAAATAAGCTGCTTTTGTAATTTATTTAGTTAGTTAACTTTCAGTAAATTTTATTTAGTATTCAATTTAACACTGTAAGCGATTTGGTGTCCTACTGTAATGCCGGCATTGTATTTTCATGAATAAATGAATAGATAAATAAATATGTGACTCAATGATTTGCAGTTTTCTTCTGTAAGAAAACTCGCATCGCAACAGCAACTGGTGTTGCTTGTTTAATGCGGAGCAGAACGCACTAAATTCTCTTAGGATCTTACTGGGATCTAAATGTTTGTATGTTACCGAAGCAAGGGTACTCGTACGATTGCGGTTTAGGGATGGCGTTAACATTGAACCAACTTGAATGAATCACCGGTCTTTAGCCGGCAGAGCTAATTTGCCTAAACTTGACGCATATTCATTCATGCGTGAGTGAGAAGGGAATACATTATTGAATGAACATGCATCAAGTTTAGCCAAATTAGCTCTGCCTATTCCAATCTCTGTTTATGACAACAACCGGCTACACTTCTAAAAGAGTACCAGTTTAAAATAGATCTTGTAAACCTACTTCTGGCACTGAAACATTGAGAAATATCCATCATATTATGATACGCAGACGTAGTAGCTAGTTGTTTATTAACAATCCAACCGTGAAATAAGCCCGAAACTATTAAGTAAGCATTGTATGTACAAGTTTATACGAATACAAGTCTGTTGCTTGCTACAGTATAATTGAAAACGTTAATGTTTGTTCCGTACATGAGTATATGCAGTACACGCACGCTAAGCAATTTTAAATAAAATAGGCCGCGATGGAACCATGACCTAGAGAAGGAGATTTAGAATTCAAAATTGACGCTGCAATAAACCTTACTTATTCATATTGTTATCTTTAAATTCCATGACGTATACGTATAACGTGGCGAGATGGCTAAATAAGGATTACAGTCATCACGAATTGTCCGTGTGGTGCCGGGTTTAGAATGTTGCCACTCCATGTCTTCCTGTGGATGTCGTAAGAGACGACTAAGAGACTAAAGGCTGTGTAGTGCTGTTAGGCGATGGGTTTGCAACCTGTCACTAATACACTGGATAACATCTTAGCCTGGTTGTGCAAAATGTGGTCACAGAATTATCAACAAGTTTTTGGAGTTGTTGGTGAGTCTGTGGCTGCCTACCCCACTCTGGGAATGAAGGCGTGAGTTTATGTATGTATGTATGTATGTACGCTGTCGCCAGTGTGACGCTATGTGACTCTACGAGCTCTCAAAATGGTTTCAAGGGATTTTTCTTTCGATATGTCTTTCGTACTCGTATTCGTGCCGTAAGCGATTGCGCTCTCGCTTGCACAGTCACTGTGTCTATTACGCTGTCTATTATAGTATATTAATGTCTATGGCCCGACCTCGTGGTACCGACCAATTTGAACATTGTGGCTTACGAAGGAGCGTATTCCAGAAATTCATCTTTAATTTTTTTAAAGTATTCCTTAAAACATAAGTTTTCATAGATATGGAAAATTATAGAAAAAAACCGGTCAAGTGCGAGTTGAACTCGCGTATCGAGGGTTCCTTCCCACCCCGACACACAGTTGGCTGGCTTTATTTATTTGGTTTTAGGGATGCGATAATCACACTACATGTAAAACTTCTAAAACACTTTTTTATAAAATCTGCCGTTACAAGATAGCACATATTTATTCTGTGACCAACACATGTATTTTTTAACAAAGAAGTTTAGTGCAATACTTACATGTTAGTAAATGTTGATATTTATTTTATTGCTAAAAACATTCATAACCACTTAACGTATGAACTCGTATCGTATAAAATAGTTGCACAATCGAATCGCACCTCAGCCGCATAACACCGAGAAGCAAGCCAGTAAATGCATTTGATAAGGCAGACCGCTCCCCGGCCGGGCAGAGTCCAATCTTAATTGATCTCTGTGCACCTCGTCCATCAAACAATCAGCGTAGCTCATTTGATATGGCCTGTTAGATATCTAGTAGTTAATCATTTATAACTAACGCTTATAACCCAAGAGTGGTATGGGCTTCTGGGGGTGCCGTTCATTCTTTATACCAACTTTTAGCATAATTTTACTTAACTAATAGTAAAATTCATAATAAACAATCTGTATAAGAACAAAATTCATAATTTGGTATAATAATTAAATAACAGAATACTCAATGCTCATAAAAACGTTGTTTTAAAACGTTCATTAGGAATAATATTATTTGGTATATTATGCATTTAGTATAATGATTAGAATTTAGAACAACATTTGAACTAATGATCAGGTGACATAATATTATAATTATGATATACAAATCAAAATTATACCTGAACAGTTAACAAAAGCGAACTGCTACCAAAACAGTAGGTTAGGTTAGGTTAGTAGTTTATTTTCTTTGAGCGTTATGAGCTTGATTTTTATTTAAAAAGAACATTATGAGCAATAAATACTACACAAAGTGACCATTATACTGATTGTCTGTTATGCAGATTCATTACTATGCTACTAAACTATTATTGCTTTTGAAACTATGCAATTCGTTTATATGCATTTTGTTTTTAAACTATTTAATCCTTTTTGCTTATTAAAATTATGCAATTAGTATTATGCAAAATGAAATTTCGAAAATAGTTGTTATTAAAAACATTAACACACCCGGCTTCTGGACTAAGGACAGAAAGAAAGAAAAAGAAAGAAAAACGTTTATTAAGTGCAAGACAAAAAAACTTATCCGACAGCTCCGAGGTGCTTCTGAAGTACTCTTATTTCTGTGTGGGTGCTCTTGCTGGATCTGGTAATAGTTCTGCTAGGCCATTCGTATCTTGTCGGAATTAGTTAGCGACTGGCGGATTGTTCCGAAGCAAAAATATGACACTTCAAAAGTATTTTTTTGGCCATCAGTCATTACTTGATCATAGAGGTTAGTCAGCCTGTGACGACGACAGACGACGTGGCTGTACCCTCCACCACTCCACGAGCACTTTACTTTTGAATGTTGTTTGAACGTCACCGCATTTGGTCTCTTAGTGTCATTGCTCTTGGTTATTATAGCGACCAATATAAAGAAGGATTACGTTGCCTTGATGTGACCCAAACTTGGTGTCTTGTGTGACCAAGTGCCTTTTGTAAGCGGCCCCTTAAATACAGCTCTTAATGTGAGCAGGCAGTATTGAATCAACAAAATATGACGAATACTGGTACATCATCAATAAAGTTTTTATGGCCCTAAAGGTGCTTTTCCACCGGCGGCGCGGCGAGACGAGGGTCGCCCGCATCGGCTGGCGTGCGCGGCGAGCCGGTCGCGCTGTGACCCGGGAAAAAACCGGCCTTCGTTTATCTTGCTACGGTCACTAAGTTTGACAAATTTATGAGTTGTATTAGTGCTTTTTGTACGCATTTGTGATACTCGGTAAGAGCTCAAAAAAAAAATATGTCGGCCATTAATATGAGCAGGTACTTACCTACGAGTACAACTGCTTTAAATCCACTTTTAAGAATGAAGGTGCTTTTCCACCGGCGGCGCGAGAATTTTTATTTGTATTAAAACACCCATTTCCACCGCGCGCGCTGGTGGGAGGTTGCAAGATTCTTAATACAAATTTCAATTCTCGTCCCGCCTCGTCTCGCCTCGGGCCGCCGGTGGAAAAGCACCTTTAGGGCCGTAAAACTTTATTGATGATGTACAAGTATTCGTCATATTTGTGAATGAAAAACTCACGGTAACAACATATGTCGCCATTTAAGAAATAGAAGACAAAAATGCAAAGGTTTCTTGGACCCTTTAGTCACTAAAGGTAAGCACGAAAAGTAAACCACTATGGTTTATCACAAACGGATCCCTTAATCGAAAAATTGTTTTGGGGTAGACGAGAAAAAAAAGAATAAATCCCCACGATACGAGTAGGGGAGGTAACCAAAAAAAAAGTTTGACTACGGATCTCTAAAAACTATTTTTTTAAATCGGCGAAAAATATCACCTATCCCTGTTTCTCCCTGCCAGGACACCATTGTTGAGGGGGAGGGAGGCAAAAATGGTGTCCTGGTAGGGAGAAACAAGGATAAGTGATATTCTTCGCCGATTAAAAAATATACGTTTTTTAGGATTCCATTCTTGCTTTTCTGTTCCTTGTAATTTCACCATCTTCGTCTGTTTACCATTTTGTGAGATGTCTACATGATACCGAGTCCGCCAGGACAGCTTGATCCTGTTTGAGTGCGCTAATCGCCCTGGATCAGCCTCGGAGGGTCTGCTCCATGAGCCGGTGATCGATCGGGCGCTGATCCGCCGCGCCGCGCCCGCGCCGCGCCCGCGCCGCTCCGGTAATCCGCGGCGAATGGCCCGCGTCAATTCCCTCATAAATACACAGCGATCACTCATTCGGCTCAATACGTGTGGACATGCCCTAAACCACGATTACAACCGCATCATCCCAATTCCGACCATAAAATAATTCATATAAGATGGATTTCTGAACGGGGAAGTTTCGGTAAAGCTTCAAACTGTGTGCGGTGTTGAATATTGAGATATGAATCTTAGAGGGCGTGATATAGCGTTTGTTTTCGAGGAGGCCGGTATCGCCGGCCGGTCGGGGCTCATGCATAATGCAGGCCGCACACCGGGCGGAATTATTCGGCTTTCGGGCGCTCGCAGTGCGGCCGGCACTTTATACCGGACTAGCGAAGTGGATGCGTTTTGTTTGCTACCTGGTTTATTGGTTTGGGGATCGTTTTGGATGGCAGGTGGTAGTTTCTTTATGCTATAAAGCTGGTGATTGCATTTTCACGCTGTGTGAAAAAGTCTCGCTTCTTTGGTATGTATGGAAGTCTAAAAATTGTATGAGGGTGACCCTTGGAATCCCTAATAACGTTTGTCCTAACACATCGTTTGTCCGAATTTTCCTTTGCCTTAAACTGGTTTTCAGCTGAGTCAGACAACTTTTTAAGTATTCCAATTATATCGCGATTTGGTTAGGTTAGGGTTGTATAAAAACAACACTGTTTTTTTTTTAAATTTAAGCTGTTATGGCTTTAAGGTAAACGAAAATTCGGACAAACGATGCATTAGGTCAAATGACGATAAGGGATTCCATAGGGGAACCATTGTATAAGTATACTACTTAACCAAGACTTAATTAATGCTTAAGCTGCAAATATTATGTATAGTTGACCTTTCCATTAAGCTCTGAGATCTACTTTTCTAGACTCATTTGGGATACTGCCTAAACCACCCGGAAATGAAAATTAAACGTGATGATGAGTTGTTTATTTTTCTTAAGCTGTTAAACCGATAGTTAAAGTACTCAGTTATTTCCTATTTACATGTAATTGTACATTATTGTCGCCTACGTCACCCCCGATAATCACAGCGTTTACAAAACAGCCTCGATCCTGCAATTTGGTCAATTACTGGTTGTGACATCAAACATGCCATTTGTCGCTTGTCTAGTATTTATGTACAAATGAGTCGCGCGGCGGTCGGGGCCTGCGCTCTGCGGAGCGTTGACGTGTGGGAATGTGTGATGTAAGTGACATGGTTGGTGTTGGAACCACAGTGTTAATATTATAGTACTCGACTGTCCATCTCTGTCATACTCTCTAGCATCTGTCAGTATATCTGTTATGCCAGACCCTCTCTCTGGCAGAAAGCGAAATGATGGTCAGCTGAATACTTTTAATACTGCGGTTTAACTGTATTCGTATGTCTGTGTGTACCTGTATCCGGCTCCAGACGCAGTTTTTTTACAAAGCAAGTCGGGCTGGTCTGTATTGAAAAAAAGTATTCCCTCTTCGCGCATCTTCAATGGACATGTTTTTTTTTATACAAAATAAAAATCTGGCGCTGCCTCGTCTCGCCTCGCCTCGCCGGTGGAAAAGCAGCTTTAGAATTATCAGCTCTGGTAGTAGGGCCGCCATTATATCGAAGATTTTTATCTATGTAATAGGTTATAGACTTATAGCTATTTTATTTTAATCTTATTACATTACTCGATCAGTAATTCCGCAGAACCCATCTCACGCCTCCGTTCGTCAGGCGCGCTCACCGTCCTCTTGGCCCGTAAAGGATTTTATTAAAAGTCTCGTCCGTCGCTCAGATATGGGTCCCTTCAGCGCGCGGGCGGAATACGCAAGTTCGTTTGCGGACGGCCTAAACTCGCAAACTGAATCATATCACAGCGTGCGCGAGCCGCCTACGGCCGGCCGGCCCGGTACATACCAAGCAGCCTGTGTCTCCCGCGCTGCTGTATTAGTGGTGTTGGATCTCGTTCATTAACTGACCCTTATTACTTTGTTTGCGCTCGTTTAATGGTGTTATTTTCCTGAGCTGCAAAGTACCAAGAGCTCGCAGACTTGTGTTGTGATGTCTCGACCCAAAACCTAGGCAAACTCGGCGCGGCTAACTTAGTACAATTTGTGTTTTCTAGTTTTTATTAATTAGGGAAATAATGGTTGAAAAATCATTTACACCGTTTTCAAATCATAATAAAACGGTATTCCTATAGCACTACCGTTTCGATTTCATTTTAACTTTCTGTCCACACACCCCAACTTAATTTAAAAGTACGCTTACGAAAATAACCGTAACACATTTCTTATTGACTATTCTTCATAGGAAATGGCTCGGGTCTCACGGCCAACCAGCTCGTTCCCCATTCGGCAACGTTCCTCAGCGCGATGGAGTTAGGGTCGAGAGTCGCTCGGCGGGCAGCGGGGTCGCACGTCGCTGTGCCGTAACACGTGAAATATTTATTTGGGCGCGATGGCGGCGGCGCCGGCGTGCGCGGAGGTGCTCCGTGTTTATGGGATGGCTGTTACACTCCACGCTTCTAACTAATTTAGGTCAACTTTCAACCCTTGTAGGGTTCCGTAGCCAGTGATCATGATGTTTCCTTGAAGTGGCCTGGCCAGGTTCGAGCTTGCGATGCAGATAATCGCGGATGGTCCCATCCTTTACAGGAAATATTTCGCGTTCATTTAACCTCTTCTCTAACTTGGCACCTTTCACGCGAGGGGTAAGTTTTGCACCATCAAAGTATTATATGTATAAAAAATAGTTGATGCCCGCGACTCCGTCCACGTAGAAGTCGTTTGTTGCTACTAGTGGGAAAAATGTACCTTATGACTTTCTTCGGGTTTCAAGCTAAGTTAAGCTAAGTTTCAAGCTAATCTCTATACTCTCGGTTGAGCGGTTTAGCTGTGAAAGCGTAACAGACAGATAGATAGACAGATAGAGTTATTTTAACATTTATAACATTATTATGGAAGTACGGATTATGGGTTAACCCATCCATATCTGATTTTTAGTTTAGCTCGGTTCATTTTGTGCTTCATAAACAGTCGGCCACAAAAGCTTGTCCCTATTATTATTATTTTTAAAGAACCTTATGTAAATAAAAGACGTCAATGCTGAGTCGTATCAGCAGCATGCCGGCGGAGAACAAAGAAAAGTGGCAATTACTTACACCGACACGAGTAACGCCCGCACTCCGCGAGGTCCTTCTTAAACCGACATTTAAACGTGGTAAAGTTACTTATGTTTAGCAACGGCACTCCGTGACTTTTTCCGTACTTACTTATACGTCGTAGTTGAATAGGATTTCTTGAAACAAGTTACAAAAAGAGTTATAAAAGTTACTATTATTCTAAAGTGCTTTAATAAGAATAAAAATGTTAATTTACTATTGACATACACGCGTATAATTTTCGAGAATATTTTGAGCTAAATTCATACATACATAATGAGATTAAGTTAATTTGAGTTTCAAATTTCACTTTTATTGCGGTTTTTATTACTCTTTGTTTTGTTTATGATAATTTAGTGTGTGTGTGTGTGTGTGGTGTGTGCTATGTGTGTGTAATCTCCCGTGGTTTCACTGGATAGTTCCAACGGAAGACCAGCGCTGGTTTTAACGCCAGCATAACGCTGAGTTGGAATCATTTCGTGACCACAGGTATTTTGTCTATGTCAGTATTTTGTTGAGTTTTTTTTGGATGTTTGTGACGAATAAATGTTTTTCTTTCTTTCTTTCTTTAAAAGAATGTGTGCTTGAAAAGAAATATGTATTACCTTACACCATTCGCACCTAGACTGTAGACAAATAGCGTAGAGTATAAAAGCACCTTAAAGGCTTGAAAATAGACCTTTGACTTCCCCATACAAAGAAACGTAATTAGCGAGCCGTCAATAACCCCCGTAGAACCTGCAGCCTGGCCCGCCCGCGCGCCAGGCCTGCACTCCGCTCGTCATTTAAAATGCTGCGCCGCTCGGCGCGACTGTAATTAACCCCTTATGCTCCAAATATTCGGGATCGGCAGCCTCCAGCCCGCGCCCTACTCTCTAACGGGAGCGTCGAATTTAACGTCGAAACATATATTTGGATCATTAGACAGAAGTTTCTGTTTTCTGTATTAACCGATGGAGATCTGAGAAGAATAACGCGTTGGCGTTGTAGCTAACTCGAGCTGTTTAAGTAATGGTAGAGTTACAATAGTTACTGGTTGTAGACTTGTAGTACGAACACTGGGGCACAACAGGTAGAATTAGGTACCTACTTATTATACAGTGTGACTGGTAACTGGACTATTCCTTATAAGTGGTTATACTACTGCTAATTTGCAAATATTTTGTACCAGTTAACTGGGGGTCTAATTTCACTGGCTTTCCAGTTATTTAACTTTTTATACATTTTTAAAAATATCCGTCCTTTGATTTAAAACTGTCAATTGTGAAAAAAATACTTCACTCTGGAATCTAAAACTGATGAATAAGCAAATGCTTCAAACTTAAACACTTGGCAAAAATTCCAAAAACCTCAGAAATAAAAGGTTCTTAAGTCACAAGTCAGTACCTAATTGATTTGAAAATTTCGTTTCTTTCTAAGGGGATACCTACTCCAAAAAATTGTATGACACTTGGCGTAAAAATCACGGAGAAACTTCCTCAATTCATAAGCTTTCCAAAAAGGTGCAAATGTTATCCACTTTAGTATAGGTTTAAAAAAAAAAGCTGATTAAACGAGCAGAAGGCGCGATGTGAATTTAATTCGGAAATCGCTTGGTTTGGTTTATTGACATTAAAAACGTTAAATTCGCCGGGCTTTGGTTAATAAAACGTGGTCCTGTGCAATGCCACCTCAGCGCCGGGAAGGTGGTTCTTAGCTTCGTTTGAACGAAATTTAGTGCGTGGTTCAAAACAAAAGTAATTAGCTGTGAAGCCAATTGGCTGGCCGGAGGTTTGAAATCGTAAAACTAAAAGTAGTTACAAGTTCGGGGATCCAAACAATAGGAATCCTCCAAATTCTCCTTGCAAAAGTAGATACGGCACATCTCTACCCCGTTCGACGCTAAGCTGAAGGGTAAAGAATAACACACTGCACGGAGCCGGCGCACGGCGAGTGTAGTAGTACTACATACTATAGTATACTACTATACCTGCTACTGGCTGGGGAGCTTAGGTTGCTGCAGAAACGATCTACTTATCGATTTCATGGCCGGCTAGTCTGAGGCTAAAAATGTTCAGAAGAGTGCCACTAGTGCCAGGCTATTTAGCGGGGTAGCCGTTTTTTGTAAACATTAAATTTGAAAACTAATCATTACCTAATGTCAATCCTTTATTTACTGGAAAAAAGCATTTGAGCCAACTACTTTCACCACAAAAATTAACTTAACCTCGTAAGCCCTATGTTTTCTTAATAGCGGTAGTCCTAACTACCGAATGTACTTTACCAAGTACGTATTAAAAAATAGTGCTTTAGAGTCTATTAATTACTGCTTTAGAGTTAAAAATATTTTGTACGATAGTGAGTAGTCAGGTCTGAACTACTATCATTAATTGGTACTTGTACAAGTACGCGGGGGCTTACGAGGATAAGCTAGAATACAAATTAATGAGTTCGAACTTGAAAGTAATTATCAAATGAAATTTAATAAAAGTAGCAAAAAAAAAACATAGATAAGTACATACATTAAATCACACCTGTTTCCCAGAGGGATATGCCGAGACCACCTCTTTCCACCCGCTACAATCCTGACGAATCTCTGTACATTATAAATATTAAAAAATAATAGTTATTATTGCATAATTATGCAATGCCCTCTAGCAGTGCAAAAATTAAACAGTGCAGTTGCAGTGAAAACATGAGCAAGGTCATGTTTTCAAGAAGTTTGACATTATTTAATTAAGTAACTACCTTCTTCTTCTCGTGTCGATGGTTCCTTCTTCCATCAGACTGTGCGGGACCGTTACCACCTGCAAAATGTATAGTCGTTTAAATAACATGACACGAGCATTCATCACGACAATCTTATGATTGTTGTTTCGCATTGTAGGTCAATGTTGCGCCTCCTTCGATTAGATTAGTTTAGAACTGTGAGAACATCGTAGTAATTAAAGACGTTTGAATTGTCTCCGTTGAAACTTTAAAATTAAAATCATTTATCTGCGAGAACACAGTATGACTTAGTCGGCAGTATTTAATTATTCCTATGATTGTATTCCACCTGCATGCAGGCATAAAAATATATACTAAATATTAACATTCCGTATAAATAAATAGATATTTAAAAAAATATTGAACGTGACTTATCCAAATTGAAATTCTTTATTTCGGTTGGTTTAGTCCAATGTTTTTAAAATGTAGGTATATTTACTTAAGTTAGTATAATTATCGTTTATTTGTTATAAAAATCAAAAGTAGGTATGCTGTGTAAGATATGCTAAGAAGATGATTTGTGTTATGCAAGATGAAAATTAGTTTATTTGTGGTTATGCTAATCATTACACACCCAATCAAAACCAGTGTTATTGTATTGTATTGTCGTCGAACAGGCGCAGAGCTCTTAATTCAAGTTATTTGCGTTCAGACGAGTCACCACCAGCTTTTAAACACAACTCTTCAATTCTTAACCTGTAAACAATCTCTGCAATCGGGCGTCACAGCGGCGTCTCGAGTGATCGCCGGGGGCGGCGCGCGGGCACGTCCCAGTCGTTACGTCCGGTGGTAACTCACGTCCGCCGCGACTTACCGCGCCGCGCCCGCTGGCGGACGACCACGGTCTTACCGCCGGAACA
The DNA here is from genome assembly GCA_948252455.1 of Acleris cristana. NCBI lineage: Eukaryota > Metazoa > Arthropoda > Insecta > Lepidoptera > Tortricidae > Acleris > Acleris cristana. Next base: position 16,472,846 of record OX411784.1, read on the forward strand.
ATAAGGTCGCTTCCACGGTCGGGAACCGCTGGAGCCTGTGCCAAAACTTGCGAGATTACGTCGGAGCCGGCGGCATTACCGTAGCTCGCTCCACTTCTAACGCGGAAAGTTCGCTAATGCGTCAAGAGTTATCTATGCTCTATGCCTAGCGCGCCTGATCGCCGGCGGGCCGCGAGATCGTTTATTTCCATCAAATGGAATTTAGCAGGTACCAGCTGATCGCGAGTTGTTCAATTCAATTGTGAATGTTCATTTTAAGATCGATTTGCGTGAGTTGAACATTTGGTGTGAATCGGCGTCACGGTAAGTAAAGGATATTAGGATACATGATTTATCAGTCGGTATAAAGAAATGTACCTAAGACAGTATTCTTGAGTTTTTTGAGCTTATTGTCAATAGACCTTTCTCAGTATTATAAAATATATTAAACTGTCCAGTTCCAACTGAACACTGGACCGACGACCTGCAAGCCGCTGAGACACTGCGACCCAGATGCAGATCTGCAACAGCAGCTTATTTTTTTTTAGGTTGTCGCCTGAAGGGCCCTATTCTTAAGTCCTTGCTTTTGTTAGCAGGGTACTGAAAATTACATTTGAAAGGGCCAGGGATGAAAATCCCTTCCGGAGACCTGGGAATGGAGGGCCCAGATACTGCCGGGCTCGCACCGCCTACAAACACCAATGCCCCTTGTTATGAATGAAGTTTTAAACTCCCGCGGATACTACCCCAGCCCGTTCTGAAAGGCCGGAGGAGAAGTTCATTCCTCCGTTTATTTATCCGCGGGGTTAGAAAAAAGGGGGTGAGAATGGCAGCAGCTGTTCATACATAATAGGCTCAAGTCGGTTTCCTACAATATTTTCAACCAAAAGCCACCTTTTGGAGAGCGGTTTTTTTTACAACGGATTATTCCGTTTTGGACACCTTCGTTTTGTACCCATCTTACGATTTATTTAATTGGAAAATAACCAATAATTTCTTGATGACTGATAAAAAGTCTACTTAGTTGTCGTTTCGCTAATTATTATACGTTGACTTGACAGAAGTGCGTGGAGCTAACCTCATGTGCTTCTGTTTAGTCCATTAGAGAAAATACTCTTTTACCAAACACTTGTCTTCGCGTGTGATTTCTATGGACTTATTTCTCTAATAATTCCATGGGAGTGTCTATAAATAACCCGACATTGTCGAAGCACACCTTAACAGGACTGAAAGCCATTAATTAAAATTAAAATTATAAAAATGTTATACGTTATGACTTATGACAGTAATAGCGGGCGAGTTAAAAAATTAACTAACCCAGGGGCTGTGTTCTACTCGGTGAAAACATACTGCATAAATAAAGTAATAGCAGACGAGCTAAAAACATTTTGTTCACATATTTCCCGAATAGAATAGAGCTCCTGTTCATACATATATAAATTAAATCACGCCTGTTTCCCAGAGGGGTAGGCAGAGACCACATCTTTTCCTCCAGCTCACCTTTCATAAAAAAAAGAGGAAAATTAATAAATTAAATGAAGAAGAGAGTCATTGTTTGTTTTCCTTTTAAGGTTAAAAGCTATTGAAAAGCTACCAGAAAAATATTAAATTAGGTTAACGTATATAGGCACTATATCTTATTGATTGGTACATTATACCATTAACATAATAATATATAATTACTATAGCAACATAATAATAACGTACGACGTAATTCGTACAGACATGTAAATTTACGTTAGATTGTTGAAATAATTGCGTCAATTACGGCGAGTTGCGACCTCCACGTCATCAATCATTCCACTAAACAATCGAGAAGCACTCGACGCTCGCTCCTCGACGAGGACACGGTTACGACGCGAAGTTTACTGCGTCAGCGCATTGCTGTAGTAGCATAAGCATCGTTTAAACTAATCGTTTATGTATTTGTTAACTAAATGTTTATGTATTACTAAACTTTATTTTTTGGGGTTCCGTAGGTGATGTACCTAAAAGGAAAAAACGGAACCCTTAGAGGATCACTTTTTTGTCCGTCCGTCCGTCCGTCCGTCCGTCCGTACGTCCGTACGTCCGTCTGTCTGTTTTTAACGTATAATATTTTGTACGGAACCCTCGGTACCCGAGTCCGACTCACACTTGGCCGGTTTTTTTTTACGTAAACGTCATTAAATATATATTTTCTTCAATTAATACTTTTCAAGCGCCACTGGTTTCCCGTAACATAATCGCCATTTGTAACTTAATTGCAATATCCCTAAGTATCCCCTAGTTTTTGATTGAAATATTGTTTCTAAAAATATAACTATTAAAAATAAAACCCCGATATAATGGCGGCCCCTACGTTATGTATGAGCCGGATATATCTCTTTAACAGCGCGACCGACTCGGATGAAACAGACAGGTCCGCAGCAGAGATAGGCAACGACCGCCTTTATCATCAGATCAACCATTTACACGCCAGAAATGGAGTAAAACCTTCGGCTTTACGTTTATTGTACAAAGTTTTAACCAATTCTGACTATATATGAACGGGTCTTGCTTGATTGATTCTAACTTACAATTGAGCCATATGAAAGCTTATAAAAGGAGATAATCATGCAGTAATATCTAGCAACGGCTCTCACAAGGCTCATTATGGCCTAGTTGGGATTCTTGCTGTGAAGGCTGGCGGGCCGTGATACATGCTCCCCACGCTACATTTGTCCGATGCGTAAAAATGCTGTTACGAGATAAGTTGGATTTATGACGGTACCTCTGCCCTAATTGCCGAACCGCCGGGTTTAATGACATGCGACTAGTCCATTAGTCAATGTCCTGTATTGTCATCATTTATTCTGTTATCAAATGCTCTTCTCCTTTCGTTTCCGTATTTTATTACTATTGTCCATTACATTGTTTTCAAAGATACTGAATTTTATATAGATATAGATTACAATACATTTTTGCCCTTTTGAAAGACATGTCTTTTCGGCCAGAATTTTGTGTATTCTGTCTGTCTGTCAGGCAGTAACAACGGCTATTCTTAAACTTCTTTAATATAATACTCGTACAGGACAACGCCGACGACTTTGTACGCGTAGAACTAGTTTCCCACTACCTCCTCCTACTTGTTCCCATTAAGGGTAGTTTTTCCAAAAATCTTTTCAGGTTTAAGCTACGCGTTGTCTGTCAGTCAGTCCCGGAAGAATTTGATATGTAAAAGAATATGCAAGTGTAAGAAAACGTATTAAACTTATTTAAAAGTTATCAGGAAAAAAGTATGCTCTGGCCCTGGCTGTGGAAACACATAAATTAAACAAAAAATATCAAGTATCATTGCAAAAGTTCAACTCGACAAGATATTACAATTCGGATCAAAACTGCCAACAGATATCAGGTAGACAGAAGGACAGGCGAAGTCAAGCCAAACTTCTGAAAAACGGAGGCGCATTATCTCAGGCTGCTTGCTATTCGCGACGGGTTCGATGGGAGTTTTTATTCGTTTGCGCGCGAAGTTGGGACGCCGCGGCCGGCTGGCGGCGCGCCCGATAGCGGGGCGCCGGCGACTTCGGCGTATTGTTGGACACCTCCAGGACTTTACCAAACTCAGTTTAGCTAGCGGGTGGATCTTGTGAACTTTTGATTTGTTTATCAATCAATTCAGGATATACCCACTAACTATTATATTATATTTTTTCTTTGACTTGTGTTAACCTTTATAATACGAAACGAAACAAATTATCAAATTGACTATTTCAAAATTGCTTAGTATAGGTTAAGATTTCGTATAAAAAATGTATCCTTCTCCGGTTTTCCAATATAAACTGCGCAAATATACAAGGTTTACTTTGATACAATAGGTATGTACATATAATGATTTTGATACAAAACAGTTTCAGATAGTAAGTCAACAATTGTCCCCAAAGATAATGGTAATCTTAAGAGTAGAGGTACGGGTTGTTTCAATAACGTGCGTCGCATCAATTCCGAAGAAATCCCGGCGCGGGCCCGGGGCGCCGCGGGCTCCGGCGCTACGCGTTCAGGGCCGAGGACTCCACGTTGACTCCATTATCTCTATCGAACCTGAGGCGCTCGGCGTGAAACGTGTCAAATAACTTCGCTACACAGTTTGTATCTGCCGCGCGGCGAGGCACTCTGCGGTTGATACATCGATCAAATCAAACTGCGGTAATTGCCCATTAATAGTGGATATTATTAGCGCGCGGCTTTGTTGTTTAGATTCAATTGTGCGCCGACGAGGGGACTATATTATGTGCCGAGTTATATGTGGCCCGGCGGGTTATGAAGCAAGTAAGCCGACCAGCACCATTACTAAGTTCTAACTAGCTAACAACTTTTTTAAATCTATTGATTAGAAGAGATTGTAGTCTAGTACGACAGGGTACAGGTATACCTACAAGTATTTTTTTTAGCAGACGCGTTATGCTCTGCCTAATACCTATGTAATATTTATCTTTTTTATTTTTACTTGGACGCAATCCCCTGCAACTGGCCGGAAGAGGCACCAAATAGGGACTCATGGAGATCAAGGGGTTTTTGCCCAGCAGTATCTATGGGACACTCACATAGGCTACTGTTTTTTTTAAATCTATTATCAAAATAATTCTAAAAGGCACTTCTCTAAGCTAAAAATATTTACCGCGATTACCCGTCCATTAGCCCTCTTTGTTATTCCAAAACTCGTTCGCAAAGACGTTTCAATGACAAGCCTCCGCTTCCCAACTTAAATATTAAGGTCTGATTCAATAACCAAACATCGCAGCGCGGCTCGGCGGGTGCAGCACCGATCCGCGGAATAGGCCCTTATTGGGGAACAATCCGTTGCGTAAGACCCTCGCCCCCTTCCCCCCCCCTTCCCCACTCCTCGCCCCCGCCCCCCGCAGGCCCTGCGGCGCGCGTGGAGCTCAGTAATTATATCACGCGTGCGGGACAGATGGACTGCGGGATCGGTTTTCGGGGCCCTCGGGAGGATCAAAAGATCTTGCAAAACCTTTGCCTGTAAACAGTTTTGAACTTTTCGAGTGTTTTTTAAGGTCTAGTGGGTATCTTGGTAGTTTTATCAGGACTTTTTCAGACAAATATGTAGATCGATCGACATACTGAAAAACGACATTCTACTAGTTAAATTAGACCAACATCCCTTTTGCCGTATTGGATATGTTTATTTACTACGTACTTAACTTTAGAAACCACTAAGTAGTTATTAAAAACATTGGCATTGTAATTGAAATATTAGGAACCATTTTCAAATTGGTATAGTTTCAAACCAAATATGAACGTGAATGTGGTTCTCAAATCCGTCCATCGACGACGTCCATTACGTCATGCATTAATATCAGCGGAACCGTGCCCCGTACCCTCGTTTGCTCGCATCCGTGCAGAGTTAGTTTTTATCGTAAGGTCCGAATATAATGTTGTCCAAATACATAAATCCGGGAGGTGCGGGGTGCGCCGGCGAGGGGGGGAGAGTTATTGCGGTCACGTCGCTAACTTGCGCTAGGGCTGCTCGGCGGCCTGACGCTGCTGACATTTTAATTGTGACTATGTTGAATCCATGGAGCGGACGTGACCGGTTGTGCAAGGAATTAATAAGTCCTTTAAATTACTACAAATATTTACACTCTAGTTACTACTCTTATAATCACATTGCTAGACACCAACATGAAAAGTTAAGAAACAAGGGTAGAGGAGGGTCATGTCTCATTAACATGTAGGTGACGGCAAACTCAACATGCAAAGTGAAGTGTCATGTGGGCACGCGTGTGGTCAACCCGCGGGCGACGATAGGGGCACCCAGGGGCGACGTGGACACATGTCGTAATGGGAACCGTTTCATCTTTTCATAATGGGATTGTTTCCAAGATTTTGCCAATGCGACTGCTCGTTGGCGTTGTATTTCGAGGAGCCTGTAATGATATCACTCGTGTCTAGGATTACAATTCAGGAATTCCAGCCTCTATTTGACGTTGTCTAAGTGAGAGTAAATATCTAACAGTGTTGGCAACCCGATCCGACGTTTGGGTTCACTCGGTTTCTTTTCCATTAACTTCAATCGATAACTGGGCCAAGTTAATTACGCTTGGCATGAACTCCATGAAAATTCGTACTTAAATTGATCATCATTACGCTAGCAGCCCTGCAGCCCGAGCAGCCAATCGTGGCTAATTGCGGCGGCTGATCGCATGAATTGACCAATCAGCGCCGCGTCTTCTCGTAGCCCGCGAATATTTAGAGCCCAATCGAATTAACGGAAAATTAGTATGCTACAGATACTTCGGGGGGAAGTCTGGTTTGTGACGAAGTACGGCGTGTATTATCTGACCTAGATGTGCCCCTTGACCCTCTCGGCGCTCGTTCACGGCTGCAGCTTTATGTAAATTGTGCTTTAATTCCGGGGTTGCCCTAGTTCGCTCGCTTTCAAAAACCACACAAGTGTGCGTTAATGTTAAATATGCATTTAAAACGCTGAATGGCAAATGAAAAGGTGGTTCATGCATGATGTGGCGAGTAGCCTGGGAGGGGAAATGAAATGTACACGAGCCTGCTTTTTAATGAGAGGTACTCATCAAAGGAATAGTCGAAACTGCTCATGTGATTTGCATAAGCGAACGCATGTGGTATTGAAAAGAAATAAAAAATAAAGTTATCCTATATAAAGTAAAATATATAAAGTCATAGATTCTGTAAGAATTACGGATAACAGGCAACTTAATATAAGTACCTACCTATTTGTCCTGCATTCTTCAACCTTCAAACTTTGATCTCGAGTACGACGACTACGAGTTTTAGTACCAATAAATTACTCATTTAACTAGACGCCGCAGACAACAACGCCTGGTGGTCTGACCTGGCGACCGCGGCGGCCACTTCGCCCTTGCTGCCCGTAACTATCACGCGCTGGCGGTGGTTTACGTTTAGAGTACGCCTAGGAAGTAGACGGATCGAGACCATCACGGCATAATTCGTTCAATACTATTAAACCTTAAATACAAACCCTAAATATAATGGCGTCCCTTATATACCTACTTTCAGAGCTGACAACTCTTAAACAACCCAACAATTTTTCATCAAACCTAGCTAAAAACCACCCCAATTAAATTATTTTTCTATTAAAAACAAACCGTGTTAGAATCAAGCCATTCGATTGACAGCTGCGATGCCACAGACAGATACACAAATACACATAAAAACATTAAACTTATAACACGCCTCTGTTTCACGATTGTGATTTCTTTAGTACCCTTCGGGTACCAGGTCACGCACTGTTAAGTGTGATTTGGCTATTTTAAACGAGAAATTACACATTTTCTAACTACAAATTTTGCTTTTTTAAATCTGGAACTGAATTGTTGGAGTTTTAATGCAGTAATTTTTGTAACTTAAAACATTCAAAACCACACAACAACACAACTTAGGTACAATCGTTCCATAATTAATACTATTATTCAATTGTGCGTTGGTGCTATCGGCAAACAAATCCCATTAGTCACGGGAATGTCCGCCAGCTTTATAACATACTAGCTTTCCGCCCGCGACTTCGTCTGCGGAGAGTCAGAACTTCTGTTAAAAGTACAGTTATAGTTTAACATCACCTTCAAATGTTTTAAAAAAAAAAGTCTAGTACGTGAATTTTAAGTAAGCGGTCCACATAAACAACTTTAATTTCATGGCTCTAACCTTTAAAACAACAAAATTGACATACAAAATAAATGCACTGACTCTTTTTCACTATTACGTTTTTTTATACGATTCTAGATAAATTTGCCATATTTCTATACATACAATTAACCCACTTAGCAGAAGATTTTCGAAAAACACCGAAGCTGAATATTTTCTGTATGTAATAGTAGTCTCCATACCCAAGTTCATATTTTGCAGGTATGTAACTTTGAATGTTACAAAATATCGATACAAACTTTACAGTCAGTAGTCTTAGATCCCAAGTTTTTCCCTCTAGTTATTTTTTATTGATAATGGATTTGCTCTTAACTAACTATTCCATTAAGGTGCAAATGTTTAAAAAACACTGAAGATTGCACTGTTTTAGATGCTATAATTCATGCACCTGGCTAAAAAAACATACTCCTGTTCAAACTTTCACCCGCTTTTCACACCGTTAAGGGATTGTTTTAAAAAATGGTTATTATTTAATTTATATTGGTGTTGATACCGAGTTTCATGTAAGTATCTAACTTCAGTCATAATTTTAATTTGTAGGTAGGTAGGTTTTTTATAGGAAGGTAAACATTAGATTATCTCAATACCAATTTCCACATTTCTCACTTCAAAAATGACCAAATTTCTACCAAACTTCTACCCCCCATTTAACCACCTTTGGGATAGTTGTTTCTAAATCGCCGAAAGTAAATAACTTTTTTTTGTTTATAGAAACAGTAGCGTAAATATACATATCCACATTTTTTCCTTCAAAAATCCCTTACAAACTTCTACCGCCAATTTACCCGTAAGTTTTTCCAAAATCGCCGAAAGCAATATTTTTAATTTATAACTACAGTTAGCCGTTACAACATTTACCAAGTTTCTCGCTTCAAAAATATACCATACAATTTTCTACCCCCCGTTTTACCTCCTCAGAGGTAGTTTGTCCTGAATTGAGCATTTCTACCAAGTTTCAGGTAAGTAAATCAGAACATAAAAGTATTCGTTCCTATATAAACTTTGCAACCCCCTTTAATCCCCCAAGGGGTTGAATTTTAGTTATCACGTGACTCATTATTTTCATTGCAGAGCAAGCATTTCTACCAAGTTTAAAGTAAATTTAAGCATACCATTTTTTTTTTCTTAAACAACCCCCCCCCCAACAATTTCTGAATTCTCAGTCTCATTATTTTTACCAAGTTTCAAGTTAATTTGATCATAAAAATATTTTATCTATACACACTTTGCAACCCCCTTTCATCCCTCTAGGGGTTGAATTTTAGTGATCGCTGAAATACTTGTCTTATTATTTGCTTTGAAGAGCGTTTCTACCAAGTTTCAAGTAAATTTGACCATAAAAGTTTTGTTTCCATTCAAACTTTGCAACCCCCTTTCATCCCTCTGGGGGGTGACTTTTAGTAATAGCTGAAATATGTGTCTCATTATTTGCATTGAAGAGTATTTTTACCAAGATTCAAGTAAATTTGAGCATGCCAAATATTTTTTCCTAAACAAACTTTGCAACCGCCTTTTATCCCTCTAGGGGTTGAATTTTAGTAATCGCTGAAATACGTGTCGCATTATTTGCATTTAAGAGTATTCGTACCAAGTTTCAAGTAAATTTGATCATAAAAATATTTTATCTATACACACTTTGCAAGCCCCTTTCATCCCTCTAGGGGTTAAATTTTAGTAATCGCTGAAATACGTGTCTCATTATTGGCATTGAAGAGCATTTCCGCCGAGTTTCAAGTAAATTTGACTATAAAAGTATTTTTTCCGATACAAACTTTGCAACCCCCTTTCATCCCTCTAGGGGTTGAATTTTAGTAATCGCTGAAATACGAGTCTCATTATTTGCATTTAAGAGTATTCGTACCAAGTTTCAAGTAAATTTGATCATAAAAATATTTTATCTTTACACACTTTGCAACCCCCTTTCATCCCTCTAGGGGTTAAATTTTAGTAATCGCTGAAATACGTGTCTCATTATTTGCATTGAAGAGCATTTCCGCCGAGTTTCAAGTAAATTTGACCATAAAAGTATTTTTTCCCATACAAACTTTGCAACCGCCTTTCATCCCTCTAGGGGTTGAATTTTAGTAATCGCTGAAATACGTGTCTCATTATTTATATTGAAGAGTATTCGTACCAAGTTTCAAGTAAATTTGATCATAAAAATATATTATCCATACACACTTTGCATCCCCCTTTCATCCCTCTAGGGGTGGAATTTTAGTAATCGCTGAAACACGTGTCTCATTATTTACATTGAAGAGCATTTCTACCGAGTTTCAAGTAAATTTGACCATAAAAGTATTTTTTCCCATACAAACTTTACAACCCCCTTTTATCCCTCTTGGGGGTGAATTTTAGTAATCGCTGAAATATGTGTCTTATTATTTGCATTGAAGAGCATTTCTACCAATTTTCAAGTAAATTGGACTATAAAAATATTTTTTCACATACAAACTTTGCATCCCACTTTCATACCTTTAGGGGTTGAATTTCGAAAAATCCCTTCTTAAACGACGCCTCCATTACAAAATCAACTTCCCCTCAAAATTCCAAATTTGTATCTTTAGCGGTTTGGGCTGGGCGTTGATATGTCACCCGGGACATTGCCTTTTATATATATAGATTCATGTTATGAGCGCTGGCGTCATCGATCGATGCAAATTATTCGTCCATGTGCAAAGAAGAAACGATATGTTAAAAAATAAAAACAAGGAAGGTGTAGGTAGGTAATTATTTAAATTAAAACTCGTTTCCAATGTAGTTTAAATCCTTGGGCTAATTCATTATTTCTCATCTATATGTAGTTTCTCTTTCGTGGCTGACTGACTGACTGACAGACAACGTACAGACTAAACCACTGGAGCTGCGGACGAAAAATTTGGAGGAAATATTTCTTGGGTACCCTAGGGGTGCACACAGAAAGGGTTTATCGAAAATCAAACCCCAACGGGAAGAAATAGGGGAGTAGCGGAAACCTAATTTTACGCCGAAGTCACGGAAGTTTATTCATAAAGGTATAACCGGATAAATTCCATAAAAGCACGTTTTCGGAAAATAAAAACGATTCGAAATTCAAATGTCGAGCTCGAGCGCCAGTAATACAGTACAACAATTACAATATAACAAACATTCAGCTACATTTACCCCACACAATGAAACTATTTGATCCTTAAAGTCATTCTTCGGATTTAGAAAGTGGTCTAACATTATGCAAAATTTGTATTGAAATGGGGCTTAGTTTCGGTCGTGGCTTCAGCCTCAAGTGCCGTTAAGTCTGAACTGAAAGCCGCAACAATTTGGCACCGCACGCAACAGTCATAACGCCCGCTCGGGCCATTGTAATGCTGTGTACCTATGCCGACTTCCTTCGCAAAAACAATTGCAATCTTATGAATAAACATAGAGGGTTTTATATGCTCCGGGTACTATATGGCAGGAGTGCCCGTTTTCCTCGGAAGGGCAGTATACATGTCGCCGATTATTGGCTGCCGGCGAGTTGAGGCTAACGAGTTGCGTCGTCTGAGTGGTTTGGCGAGAACTAACTGTCACCACGATTGGGATATAACAAACATCATCATCATTCAATCAATAATAGCTAAAAACTAATTAACAATAAAATAAAGAAAATTAAGCTGATTAAATAATAAGTATAAAAAGGTAATTAAAATAATAACATTATCATAAAAACATTGCGCTGCATCCTCGGCAGGCCGTCAGGCTGGAAATGCTGTTCACCCCGTTATTGGGACGCAGACAGGCTTCTTAGTTAAAGGTTTGGTCGGTCTCCGGTCGTCGTGGGGTCACCGCAATAATCCTCAGTATGACGCTGAGACGTCTCGTGCAGTTATATCGCCGCCTTCTTAAGGCTATACAGGGCACTGCACTTTCATAGCGTCCAGAAGTGCGATGACTGAGTTTGAAAACTATCGGTAGGTAGTACGCTACTAAAAACTCTTTTGAGCCGTTTTACTTGGGTCCATATTGGCTCATATAAAATTGGTCTTTAGATTTTTTATACATATAACGATTTGTGTCTATACTCATCATTTCTTCGAAAAAATTTCCTCATAATTCATTTCTTCGAAAAAAAAAATCTCATACTTATCGCAACTCATAATGAATTTTTTTAAGAAACTGTTACTTTTTGAGGATTGTTATAAATCTAACCTAACCTAACCTAATTTTATCTACACGTAAGATATGTAAGAAATTCTGGAAAGTGTACGGAAGTTCAGATGATTATGAGTTCCGATCATTAGTATAAAAATTTTTTTTGAACACTCTAAGGAGTGATCATTATGATGTAAAATGTTATAAGAAAAATTTTCGGAGTTCCAATAATCGGAGTTGCAATTTTATATGAACTTTGGCGCACCCGTTTTACTTATATCCCTGTACTTATTTTAATATTTATAGCACCTACAGTGCTATGCAAAAAGACAAGAGTAGGTTTCATTACGGCTGAATTTAATAACGCTTCAATCTTTAACTGGCCTAAATCTTAAATTGACTTAGTCCAATAACTCCCAAATTTTCAATGATCTCCTTCTTAAAATACCCGAAATTTCATAAATACTGGTACGAAAATGTCTAAATACTGGTGCTTAGAATGATTGAATCATAGAATAACTTAAATTCAAATCATCTAAATGGAAAAAGTTAAATGTTACTTAAAATGGGTAACCCATGATTTTATCGAATTTCGCTTCATCGATTGTATCATTTTATTTAATTACATTTCATCGAACGCTATTTTCTGCTGAAACCATGATGTTTTCAGGATATCTTAAACATTAATTACGTAGGTTAGGTTAGTTTAGACTTGTGACTACCAAAAAAAAATTCATGCCTTTCGATGAAATGATAAATTCTGCGTAATGATACGTTCGTTGAAAGGTGCTTCGATAAAATAATATGTACCCCTTAAAATGTCTAATAATGACAGAATAGCAGTCATGGAAGATATTTTATAAAGTTGCGTTAAAATGTCAGGTGTAACTATTGGAATTAGGCAATTTTGGATTAAAGACGTTTTGGGATGAAGGTGTTATGAATTTAGTCATAAGTAGGCATAAATAATGAACGATACATTATTTCAGAGATCTAGACGTATTGGTAACAGGTTACTTATTATGAAATTAAGTCCTAATAAAACCTATTCGATGGTTTATAACCCAGGGACGGACTTCCAAGCATTAATTATTGCCTGGTTGATTCTATTGTTAAAAATCGTGACTTGCAGGGACATATTCATTGAACGTTCAGTCCAGGTGCTAGTTTTCCCAGAAAGCGCAGATCAATAGGGTCTAATTGATTCTCAGCTGATAGACCGTCGATTACTCGCCGGACTAACGCCTGTGAAGTTCCGGCCGCACGTGACTGGCCGCGCCCATTGCGGTGGGGTCCTAACTAAAGCAGTGGTCGGTCACGTCCCGGGCCGACGACGAGACGCCAAATTAACAGCTCTTACTGGTAAACAGTCCTATTGTTGGCTCTTATTAATTATTACCACCATGAAGTTTATTTCATCTATCTATATATATAAAAGGCTAAACTGACTGACTGACATCTATATATATAAAAGGCTAAACTGACTGACTGACATATCAACGCACAGCCGAAACTACTGTACCTAGAAACTTGAAATTTGGAACAGGGGTTCGTTTCATGATGTAAGTGAGCACTAAGAAAGGATTTTCCGAAAATCGACCCCCAACGGGAAGAAATGGGGGAGTAGCGGGAAACTAATTCTACGCGTACGAAGTCGCGGGCGTCCTCTAGTCTTAATATAAGTGATAATAATTGGGTTATTTGCCCTACTCGCACACCGGTGGTTGACTCGATCACAGACAGTCGATTCAATTAATTTAATGATTAACGGCGATATCGCAGACTACAATACATGTAGTCCTCTTTACGAGACTAAAAGTAGGCGTGTTTTGTTTTCAAGATTTGCATATTTGTGGGTAATTTAAAATTATAAGTATGTAGAGGCATATATTATGTAGAAGACTTACATATTCAACCTACAGCTGTTAAAAGCCTGACATGTGGCATGATATCGCCAATTTAATTGGATTATCTCGAATAGTTTAGAAATGTTTAGTAGATTCGACATAATTCATAATGAGCAATTCCTCCAACTTCACACAAACTAATGATTCTTAAAACTCTTACATCTTACAGAGGCACATTATGTAAGAAGTAAAGTAGAATGTGCTTCTCTTTGGAATCCCTGTTATAGTAGAGTTCAATTTAAGTTAAATAACACTTTCAAATTTTCAAATGCTGCTTGAGCTTCTTGCTGTCTTAAGCTATGTCAATTCTGCTGTCTGAAACGCCTAATATTTCGCTGCCTATTAGTAGTATCTACCGGCGTGTTAGAGAGGTCTGGCGCAGCCAATTGACTGAGTCAACGTTATCTTTCCATGGAGCAGGAGTCCCGGCCCGGCCGCGGCTCATTAGCGCCGCTCGTCGGCGATCAGCGCTATTGTCGCGCTATTGATTCTAACGGCGCGGCGTTGACGCAAACGACGCTGCTGTCGCGCCAGCGCTTTATAAAAGCGCTTAATGCTACCAGCGCCGACTGTGTTAGTACATTTTCTAAAGATTTGTTTATCTAAATGGCTTGAAAATGACAGAATGCTGAACTTTTGTTAATTTAAGAAAAGTCCGAGGCCTTTCATGTTTAGCTTGTGCTACCGGTTCGAATGAACTTTAAAAGGCAATCTTTAGTACAACTGATAGGTTCTTGAGTATTTACTACTTGTACAGCCGACTAAATTAGTTTTGAAATGAGATTCGGACACAATTTACCTAATAATCACACCTGTAGTTGCAATTACAATGTTCTAATACTTGCATTGAATGGTATTGCACTTAGGTGATTAATAAATGATTACCTATCCGTCTATATTTAGGAACTTCTCCAGCATTCATAACGCCCCCACTAGTTATGGTGGGCAGCCGCCACACAATAAAGCACTCCCCTGCCCGCGCCGTCTGCGGCGCAAATCGCCCCTGAATATTAACAGAGCGAGTATGAAAGGAGCCATGTCGGCCGCGAGGAGCAGTAGCGACTAGGACCGCTTCGGGCGGGATGTACTTTGTGGGTCTATTCGGTTAGAGATCACGTCTAGTGTTATTTAATGTACGAGTAGTTTACCGAATCGCTTAGTGCCTTAGGTTACAATTCAGTCTTGGCTTAGGATTACTTTTATCAAATAACTATGGCTGTATGATGCAAGCAGGACAATCCGCAAGAAAAATAAAATCTATGTATTTTAGAAGAAAAAGATATGATTTTAAGAAACAGCATTTATTTATTGTACCTATACGACTTTGATGTCCGTCTGTCCGTCTGTCTGTATGTCAAGATCCTTTATCTCGGGAACGCGTGAAGGTATCAAGTTGAAAAATTCAAACCATATACTTCGGTCTACAGTCCCTTGAAGCTGTGAAAAAAACAAACTTCTACATCTTAGGTACGTAAAAAAAGATACGGCTCTTTATGTCGCCAAAAACGTGTATTTCGACACTCTCGGGGGAATCAAAATGTATAGGGTAATTTCCCATTGACCTAGAACTATGAAATTTGGCAAGTAGCACCGTCTTTTACTACAAATATAGGAAAAAATCTAAAATCTGTACATTTTTAGTTAAATTACAAAAAAAACAGGGTCTTTATGAAAGGAACTTCGGTACAAAATTTGAATTGAGTAAACCGTGTCATGTGCGGAATCCTCGGTGGGCGAGTCCGACTCGCAGTTGTCCGGTTTTTATGTAAAAAGACGATTTACATTACAAGTAATAAAAATACCACCATAACCATTACTTATTTTTTGTTTTATAAAATGGGACTCGTGGACTAAATTAAAACGCTATCTGGTTTTAAACACTACAAGTAATAAGCAATACATCAGCATCTCTGCCAATATATTCCGATGATTGCACAATGTTTCATGGCCTATGAGGTGCTGAGCTAGGCTCCAACCATTCTGGAGCATGTGACGTGTGTTCCGCTACTGCGCGGCGGGCGCTGCGCGGCTCGCATTGTAGCCAGTAATCAGCTCGCGCGCTTTGTTCAGCCAACAAACAGCTCGGAGCCTTTACAGCGCGCGGCACACACATGTGATGCTCCTGACGCGATAGACTCTGCGATGAACATGTCGTACTTGATCTTGAATATTCAATGAAATTATTTATGCCGAAGAAGAAGTGAAGGTATCTGTCATATCTCTGAGTCTACCAGCGCTTTGTTCAGCCCTGATAGGAGACCACTGTTGAGGAGCGGCGTAATGCACTCAATGTCATTATGTATGTATGTAAACACTTTATTGTACAAACAAAAGAGTTAACAATTATAAAATAGACAAAAATATAACAGGGATGTACAAAGGCGAACTTATTTTTAGGGTTCCGTATCAAATACTGAAAATGAAAACCTTACAAGACGACTAACTTTGTTGTCCTCCTGTCTATATGTCCGTCTGTCTGTCAAATGTCCTTCTCGGTAATATGGAGTTAATTTACTAGCGCTTCGGACGAGACGGATTATTGTGAAGAAGAAACGCCGCAAGAAACTCCAGCAATTTTTTTCAATCGTAAAATTCAATAATACCTAAAAGTAAGTTAAATACCAGGTAACGAAGTTTATAAACATAATGATCATTAAGTAGTAGGTAGAGTCGAGTTCAAAAATTCAAATTCAAATTCAAAATGTTTTACAAGGTAACAAAGTGTACACATATTTATGAATTCGACTGTACAAAAAGAATGAATGAATGAAGAATGATTACTTAAAGTTCAATAAAATAAAATTAAAAAATTGTTCAGAAGAACAAAACGACGAGGTCTTGTCTCGTCAAGAGCCCTAATATCTGACTGAAACAAGGCCTTGGAAACGTGAACAGACCGGACTCACAAACAGCACCCGTTCACGAGTACGACGCGTATCTCAGCCATCGCCTCCCTCAACCATGTGTTCGGGAAGGTGGCGACCCCATTAAAGACTTCGCCATGCTGTCGGACAAAAATAAATAAAATTAATGTGGTGTCAAATATTAATGCAGTTTCAGGTCATAAATAAAACGTATAAAATCATTAGCTGTTTTACCTTTGACTGAAATTATAATAACCCAGGGGCTTGTTCAACCTCGGTAAACCATATAGCTTTTAACATTATTGCCGATGTCACGCACGACACGAGAGCTCCTAGCATAAGATAGATCTATCTCTTACAGAGAGAGAGTGAACTTGACAGTAATGGCGACCGAGTTAAAAACAATACGATAACATGTTAAAAGCAATATAGCCTTGCCGCGTAGAAAAAGCCACTGGCCTTCAGAATCACGAGCTGTGGTGTGTGAAGAACGCGCGCCCCGCGGGAAATACGCCGAATGGCCGGAGTAATGGCCGCTCGGACCCCGCGCGCCGCCGGCCGCGACGCCGGAGCGGCCGCCGTCACGCGGAGGGCTCGTAAATCCGGGGCCGGCCTTAATTGCGTGCAAATAAGCATTATAACTAGAAGTTTTCGCAATTATAGTAAGGGTGGTGGTCGTTTGCCCGTGGCTTCATCCAATTTGTTATTAGTTTATTGATGCTTTATTAAAAAAATACCAATTTTATAAGTACTTATAAGTACCCTATATCACTTACCATGCAGATAGATCAAGAGTTAGGCAACGTTCTTTTGTAACATTGTTTAACTCCCTCTCTGATAAATAAATATAATTTTATCCCTTGCGCCATTTCGACATAATATCCGTACATGGCGTGAAGAACTTGATAAGTCCAAAATGGCAATTTTACAGGGCAGCGATTTTAAAGTTTGACATTTTCTCCAAAATCCTTTTTTAATCTTGAACTCATCATTATAGCTTGATTTATGGGTAATTTTATGTGATCTTTCAAATTATTTTACTTATTCTCGTAAAATCTGCTTATTTTGTAAGATAGTAGACTTATCAACATACTGCCCAGAGACTTATCAACTTATTCCCCATACAATAGTGCTCAAACCAGTGAAAAAAATGTTTAATTTAATTCCTAAAAATCAGGTTTTCAGTATAATTGAAATGTCTAAATTGATTTAAGCGTAATTTTTTATGGTTTTTCAAATTTGGTTATGTTTTTCTTTCTTAATATCTTATTATTCATAATAATTGACTTATCAACATGTTCACCGATGACTTATCAACTTATTCACCATAGAATTGGGTATCAATAATCACATTTATAGTTTGTAATGAAAAAAAATGTAATAAAAACCAGCCAATTGCGAGTCGGACTCGCGAACGTAGGGTTTCGTACCGATATCTATACAACATTAGCCAAAAACGGCAAAAAAAACACGTTTGTGATTTTGCTGATTTCCAGAGACTGCTTTGAAGAGATAATCCAGATTCTGAGTTGAAACATTACCAATTACTCAGAGTAACCTTCGGAACGGCAGCAGCACCTTATTTGGCAGTCAAAGCTCTTATTCTATCCAGCCTTAAATGATTTGATGGCTGTGAATCAGTAGAGGAAGGCGTTAAAATATTCCGTGAAATGAATGAAATGTTTATGAAGGCAGGGTTTGAGTTACAAAAGTGGTCTAGCAATAATGAAAAGTTACTACACGAAAGGAAGGAGGGGAAAGCGGATGAGGATGTTGGACGGAAATTAGAAATTAAACTGGATTCAGGAATACAATTGAGACTTGGAATCGAAAATGTGATGAATTTCAATATTCGGTGAAACTCCTGCCGATCAAGGAACCTGCAACTAATAGAAATATTATTGCAGACATAGCGAGGCTATTTGATCCTTTAGGCTGGATTGCACCAAGCGTTATATTAGTAAAGGCAAATGATACAAAAGCTCTTGTTAACTGGTATTGGGTGGGACGAAGAAGTACCGAAAAAATGTTGCAAAAATGATGCACCGTAAGGAATTGTCTCTCTTGACTCAGATACAAGTACCTAGATGGTTGGGCACGAACAAAAATAACTCCAACGTGGAACTACATGGTTTTAGCGATGCCTCCAAGATAGCATAAGATTCGGTAATTTACGTTCGAGTTGTCAATGAACAGGGCAATGTGATCGTAACATTGCTCACAGCTAAAACCAAGGTGGCACCTATTAAACAATTTCAATACCTCGACTAGAATTGTGCGGTGCGGTACTATTAGTAAGTTACTGGTGGAAGTATCACAGATTATGAACATAGAAAAGAGCAATCTATACGCCTGGGCCGATTCAACTGTTGTGTTGGCTTGGCTATTCAGTCACCCCAGCAGATGGCAAACATTTGTATCGAATCGAATCTCAGAAATCTTAATCTCACTAGAAGTTGAATTTTTAGAGTTGATGAAACCGGCACCTGAAAGAATTTGCATCAACCATTTAACAGGGCATGAAGTACGAGAGGCGATGAATACCTGCATCAGGCAATGTCAACGAGAATATTTCGGTCAAGAATATCAACTTTTGGAACATAAAGGGACAATTTTACCTAAAAAGTCATGTTTAAAATCATTCAATCCATTCCTCGACAATTTCCAGATAATAAGAATTGGAAGTCGGCTAGAAAATGCTCAGATGGGATTTAATAGCAAACACCCAGTGTTGCTGCCGAAAAAAACAATTTTGACTGATTTAGTGATTACAGACACTTTAAAACATGTCATGGATCAAACCAACTGATGCACAACTACCTCAGCTCAAAATACTGGATTTTTGGGGTTAAAGAGTTAATTCGAAAGCACATTAGTAAGTGCGTTATCTACTTGCGATACTAGGCTTCTGCTCAAACTCAGTTAGCTGCCGTCACCTAGAGTAACACCAATGCGATCCATTAAGTTCTGTGGCGTTCATTATCACAACACTCAAAATATACAAAGTCTTACGAATGTTTGTTATTATGAGATAGACGTACGATCATACCTTAAGTATTAAAGTGAAAACTGTTCTTAAAATTATAATATGACAAGTGGATTTATAACTACATATTTTCAATGGTGTTGATATCAATATGACCATGCTTTTATAGGTGTATAGATATATCTTATTTTGAATTACTCAGTTGAGCTGACAATTGCTTGCTAAATAAATATTTTCGATTATGTTTTTGTTTTTATGAAGCGTGTTATACTGATATCTGTACATACCGTTTTTAGAGTAGTACCCAAAACTTTACAATAACTTGACAACTTGATGTGTACATTTTATTTTATTGAATATAAAATTAGACATTTATACATACCAATTTTTAATGAGCTGCCTTAACTTAGAAATAACATGATATCTAGAAATAATCAAGATGAGGAAATTCCGTTGTCTCGTGAATATGTTGACAAGTCGAGATGTTTACTCAAAATATTTGGAATTCCAATAAGATAACAAGAGATATCATATTCCTTGCATAGCGTGAGTAACTTAATAAGTCTAAATATACGTTTAAAGAAATTTGAATTTAGGACATAAGTCTTGTGGTTTAATTTTGTTAAGACTTTACTGACCACTTATAAAATTATTCACACTGTGCACGAATAGGTATCTGTTGGCAATAACTTGATATCTAATTATCTTAACTTATGATTTACTGTATTTACCAAGCTGAAAAAGTATAAATTGACATATCAAGTTACGCACGTTTTTATCGGTAGTTGAATATAAGTAGATAAAACGATATATTCATTGTCAACGTTATAGTGTGTAAGTATAAATTGACATATCAAGTTACGTTCGTTTTATCGGTAGTTGAATATAAGTAGATAAAACGATATATTCATTTGTTAACGTAATAGTGTGTTAGTCGTCGCTTCGATATCTTGTTTCATCAATTTATGTACGCTAGGTCGTTTTTGACTATAAGTTGATATAAGGATATATTACGATATTATATATATTTTTGTGACTCATCGCGAAAATATCTCGTTTTGTTAAATAAAATACGCAAAATATGGACATATTCATATACTGTCACAGGCAATATCTCTAAAAGTAACGTAGATATCGAGTTGTCAATTTTTTTCCTACAAAACCAATGCCGTAGGAAGCCACTGAGACGATAAAAAAAAAATCGTGTAAGTCGAGTTATCAAGTTCTTCACGCCAGGTACGGATATTTAGGTATAGGTAAATGAAAAGACACATTTTTGCTGTTAACTATTTATTAAAACATTCATATGTATAGAATCAGGCGTTCCTGACAATGCAATTAATGTCCATAAAAGTTCATCCCGAGATTTTACTCAGAACACATCTTACTTTCGTTTTATCTACATAGTAAAAATGGTTGAAATAATAAAACCTGTTATTGTAGCTTTATTACCACCCCAAAGTTTGTAATGTTGGCACTTTCGAGTGCGTCATAAATTACTACGACTATTATCGCAGTTTTTCAGATCCCAAGTTACAAGTTTGAACACATTCATAAAAGGGGCCGCCCATGGCTAGTAACAAAATAGTACTTTTATTACTGCAAGCCACTATTTCTTAATATGTTGAAGTTACTTGGTAAAAACTCGGCAGTCATTACGAGTACGTAGCCAAGTTATAAAAATGTCGGTGCACATTGTTTGCCTTCCCAATTAATGTAGATAATAAGTCTCGCGTACACCAGTGCCTCGAGAGCGTCGGTGGCCCAGTGGCTTAGGGGGTTGACTCGTGATCGTAAGGTACCGAGTTCGAACCTCGCGGTCACCATGTACCAATGAGTTTTTCTAACTTAAGTGCATTACCCGACGCTCTTACGGTGAAGGAAAAACATCGTGAGGAAACCTGCACATTCGAACAGCTGAGTGTGTAAGAGGGGGTAATTGCACAAAAGATCCTAAAGGGTCGAAGTGTATCCGAAAGGGCCCATCTGTAAGATAAGATAAGACACCAGTGCCTCAAGCACGGGCTTTTACCCTCTAACGAGTAACGAACGTAACGTCATCGAGAAAATGTGTATGCCGATGATAATCAGCGCCCTGTGTTTCGTATCGTCATCAATTAGTAAAGGTGATACGTTATGTAATGTATGGAAACGTTTGTTTTAGGGGTTTTCGAAAAGTGAAGTTCGTGTTTTTGAATTTAGTATAGACGATTTGAACGAATTCGACGTAACGTATGGGAGAAATGTTAACGCCGGAGCTCCAGACGTTTATTTGCTATTAATTACACGCTGGCGCAAACATCGCGCGCCGCCGCGCCGCCTCCATCCGTCTAACAATCACAGCTCATTACCGCGCCGGCGCCGGCGACAGCGCACTAACTACTAATTTAATACGCGTCGTACGGACCGCCATAAACCCTATAACCTAATTACACATTGCCTGTAACTTATTGGCTTGAAATCTGTGACCTTGTGAGGTTATCCTTGATAAAACGGTTCTCCGTCTCCCGGCGGGTAGCGGCGTGATTAATAGCATCGTCGCGGCACAAAAACTGACGCTTATCGCCGACAGCTCCCGCTGCCGAACCAAGCGGCGCAGGCGCTGCCGCCGCCGATCGCTGATACAGTCACACCCAAACCCAGTTCATGGAGCCTGATTCGGGTCTGAGATATATGTTTTATCGAAAAGTAATAAACTAGAATTTAAGCATCATTGTAGTTTACGTAGCACAAACAATTTCAGTCGTGTAAACAGTTCAAATGAAGTTACTATACTTTATTAGAGCTATCGCAAATTTTCACATTGGTACTCGTACATTTAACCTCGGCAAACCCACGGGAATTTCTCCGAATACCGCACGCGATAAAAACTTCATCTAAACTAGAGAGCGCTTGCAATGTAGCAGATACTATCCGGCGCAGACCCCGCGGTCGCCAGGCGAAGTTATAAAAGAACTAAGATCGTTTGATTATTCCATCCACTAGAGCCGGGCCAACTTGTATCATAATAATAAACCCGTAAAACGAAACTTCGCAAATCACCCGCTCCGCCATCGATTTAATACCTACTACCGCTTCCGTCTTTTCCTTAAACATCTACTTATAACGCTCCCTAAATCTCCTTCCGAACTTTTACAGATGCACAGATCCATTGCCGTTTAAGTTACTTTAGATCCTTCAGATTGCAGAAATAGAGTAGCAATGAGATGTGATGGTTAAAAAAATACGGTTTTAAAAGAAATGTGTGTGTTGGTGGTACGGGGCGGTCCGCGGACGCCTCACAGTCAGTTCCGGCGATATCCGGCAGAATTAGCGTCGTGACATTGTAGCGGCGCTCGTTACGTGGAGACGCGGGAATTATTCAGTTTAAGCCGTGGCCTGCTCGGGAATGTAAGAGACGCTTGACTTTGTTCAAGTCGTAAAGCTCATCGTTTAACTGTACTGTGTCGTTTCAACTTTAGTTCCCGCTACTTAGTATGTACAGTGGAGCTCGCGAATGTCTGTTAAAGTCGACAGTCGACAGGCTATTGGTATACCAACAAAACCTGTTAGTGTAGCGTCCTTTAAACTACTTCACCGGCGAGAAAAGTTCAATAACGTACATGTTTGATCCCCTTATGGCTCGATATCGAGTCGCTGCAGGCGGCTGTTCCTCCGTGCGCCGACCTAAACGTCGAGCCGCTCGGATCACGCGGCGTATTGCGAGCGTTTCCCGAGCCAAGCCATACGCAGTTGTTGTCGGGTCGATTTCCGATAATCCTCGGATGCGAGTGGACCCGCCCCGCGTGACCCCCCGGCTGCACTTTGCAAATGAACGGATTACGCGGCTCGCCGCACCACAGCCTACTCGCCGCAGCCTAAGGCGATTTGTCGTTTACTATAAACCTCGATTGATATCAGGTAGTAGGTAATTTGTTTTATAGATAACAGACAAACCTATAAAACAAATTCACTACCTGGTTAGCCCCGTGTAATATATTTTTGAAGTGATAACTTCTTATGGGAGGGTAAACCGCTTCATTACGTAACGCGTTACGGCGCCAGTCTGTCTGGCTTCCCTTTCTTTCACGCATACGGCAGCGGAAAGCAGGCTCCTCCTCTCTCAATCTTACCCACAGACTTAGATTAAGTAGTTTAAGTTATCACTTCTGTCGGGCGTCCCGAGACGCACACGTTTTTTTTTTCCTGCATTCAAAGCCCGTCATGTCAGACACAGACGTCCATGGTTCCTTGTGGGTTGATATAAGGCTCTCCCAGAAATCGGCAAGACTGTTGCGACAAATAATTTCAAATTAAATAACGTAAATTCATGCTTTTGCTGAACCGTGGCCTACTGAGTGAATTAACCTATATAGCCAGGTGCGGTCAGCGTGTGTCCGACACAGGTGCGGCCGCGGTGGTAATTCCGCACCCAATCCGATTGTACAGGCATCTGCATATAAACGAGTGGCACATTATACCGTGGTAGCTTACATTCTAGCCCGCGTTTGTCTCTAGCCTAATAGGTTATCAAACCGTAAAGCCACTGAATAATCGATGGAGGCTCGCAGGGCAAACAGCGGCCGAGTCCAATTTCCTATCAGCAGATAAAGCTCCGGCGTCAGCGCAGCGGGCGGTGCAGTCAGCCGCGCTCGCTGCTAATGGAGCCTTCAAATATTTACTTCTACTAATTGGGTGGCCATATGTTTAAAAGCAAAATAGCTGGGAGGTAAATCGTAACAGTGGTTTAATGTTACATTGCCGGGCAATTGCTACTATTTAGATGCCCATTTAAAGATTTGCTGATGTCAGCAATAAAATTATCGTTTCGAAATTTCGTAGAATTATTTCTTTATTCGAATACTGGTGCGCTATATCGTGTGTGCCTATTAATCTGAAGGTCAATTATGTTCAGTCGTCATTTAAACATGCTTCCGTCATAACGTAGTCATAATGTATGTGTACACTCGTAGTTGCGAGAGATACACCGTTGTTAAATTAGTAAGCACTTATTGTTTCCTTTTATTATTTTGGACAACAAACAATTTCTACTATGTTTTAGTGAATGAACATTTATTCGTTATGCTTTGGACAAGGAACGATTCTAATCATTTTACGAAGTTCGTAGCGTGTTGTGTTCTTATTTCTTGGATTTTGCTCTTTGATGTTTGAAAAGCAGCAAACTTCTAAAAAAACAAACAACAACTTGAAGAATAAAATTATTTACATTTGAATCAATGTTTCGAAGTCAGTCAAAAATGAGCCCCCAATGATCAAAGGAATCCGTCCGATAAAGCCGAAATATGTTTATCCGGAGGCTTTTACTGCACAAGTTGGTAACGATGTTTGCGGGTACCGTGACCGCTATGCTGTGAACCTTAAACCAGTGAGATAAGGTTCACAAATGTACGGTGAACTGTCGACGTTGACTGAACTAGTAATTGCTGCTTACTCTTACTGCGGCCGGGCTGCTAATAAATTATACGCGGGGAGGGACCATTCAATACATGGAATGTTGTCGCGCGCGAGGTAGGGGCTGCAAAACAAGACTTACACAGGTATTCAACCGTAACATACATGTATTATTATTTTAGCAATAATATATTCTAATGTATTAGATTAAGGCCAGTCTACTTACAGGCGAAGGCTATTTGGCGAACGGTGACATACTGAGGTAAAGTGCCATGCTATATTATACCCACAGCTAAAAACATACAAGAGTCACAGCCTACATAAATATTTAAATAGATGTATGACCATTCTAAAACAACACTTTGATTGTAAAATATTATATACCAAATTCACTTTATTGAGCTCTAAACACCTTTTCTTGGTATTAGGTATTCGTTATTGGCTCGTCTCGTCGGTCTATATTATCTATCACCACTGACGTCAATTTTCTTCCAATCCCTCGATTTATCTCCGTGCCGGTGAACATGTCGTGTAATCAAACATCGTAACCGAATTATCCATTTCCCGGTAGCGGTTGCGTTGAAAATGTGTACAAATACGTAGACCTATAGAGTCCGTGGTAAAATGTGTACAAATACGTAGCCCTATAGAGTCAGTGGCAAAATGTGTACAAATACGTAGACCTATAGAGTCCGTGGTAAAATGTGTACAAATACGTAGACCTATAGAGTCAGTGGTAAAATTTGTACAAATACGTAGACCTATAGAGTCAGTGGTAAAATGTGTACAAATACGTAGCCCTATAGAGTCAGTGGCAAAATGTGTAAAATACGTAGACCATAGAGTCAGTGGTAAAATGTGTACAAATACGTAGACCTATAGAGTCAGTGGTAAAATCTTAACACTTTCTATTACCTAAATTTCTGTGTCACATCAATTTTCATATTCCTTGCAAAATGTTAACAAATCTTTTTATGCTCAGTGACATAGGTTAGTTGTCACACAATCAACATTATAGTAATTGTATGGTAAATATGCTTGCTTTTTCCCATATCCCCTCTCTTAGCTGGAGTAGATCGACTATTCAGTTAACCCTGTTTAGACACATTCTACTCGGAAGCTATTTAGAGATAGTGGATTTTGCATAAATTGTGATCTCAAAAGATAATGCAGCTTCTAACTATTCTAAGCGCACAATGCAACAATGGCCGCCGGCGCCTGCGGCCGCTGGAGCGCCGCCAGCGGAGCCCCAGCCGCCGACCCCGCAGGACCTAGCGAGGGGGACGCCCGCACACAGTCGACCAGCTCCGTCCCTGTCCCGCCGCGCTGCGCCGGTCGGCCCTGCCGGCAGGGAGGCAGGATGGTACGCGAGGCAATTTGGCCGCCGCTCCGGCGGAGCTGATAAAATTGTCTCCTGTTTGCTGGAAATTCCAAATCGCGTTGCTTTGATTGTGCTATGAATAAAATACAGGGACGTTTGTTGCAAACGATGTGTGCGCAAGTTATTTATGGCTTTAGATTCAATAAAATTGTGTAGTTTGTTGGAACCCAGTCAAAAGTGTTCTACAAGCATCACTGAACAGAGCAACCATAGCATTAACATTATATTACACATTACTTTACGCATTTTTTTTATTTATCCTATAATATTTGGCAATTATCCGGCACCTCAACTGGTTGGCACCAAAATGGTTAAAGTGAAGAACTAACAGTAAAAACTTTTTTAAGTTACCTACTTTACCTCTGACAAAACAAAAATCTCTGTTAAGAAGTTAGATTACCGATCTAGTGATACTTATGGTGTGGAGTTAAGTGAATAGGTAGTATGGATCTATTAATTATCCAAAAAACATTTTATAATGAAACCTTTAAAAGTATTATGATGATACGGTTGCACTTAAATACTAAACGGACCGCTGGGCTGGCAACACAAATGCGTTCCGTTGGCGCGGGCTGCAGAGACACCGGCGCCAGTTCCTCGTCATCGATGAACCCGGAGCTGCCGGTGGACCTGCTTGTCAGCCCAACCCAAAAGCTTTTTATAACCGTTGCATTATTAATATACTATGGTAGGCGGAGATACTTTTATACTCGTGATCAAAATTTACCAAAAAAACAAAGAAATGAGCCGCGCGATTAATTCTAAAAGTGTCCCGTTTACAAAAGGCCGCTGCCAATTAACCAAAACCTATGCCCTCCACCGAGCCCCAAGCTGCCAATCTCGGCAGTCCTCCAGCTCCTGTAAAGCCCCGGCCCCGCTCCCGGCGGGACAATCCATCGGCCGGGACTCCCGCCGCCGGGATTCATTTGCTTTGAATAATTTACGCTAATCAGATGCAAATGAATGCAACTGCGACTGGATGAGCGCTAACTTCATATCCTACACGAATAACTGCAGTCGAGACGTTATGCTCCCAACGCTCTAGTTTAATGAATTAAACAGTATTCCGAGCTGCCTTTTTACGCTGTTATTACACCACAGTGAAGGTGAATACGCGTCACCGGGATCGGTCCCGGTACGATAAAGGCGGATTAGCTCGCACTGGGCGAGGCAACATTTACTATAATATGTCCACGCTGATTCCACTTCGGGCGTCCGTCACGTCCCAGTGCTGTGGAAGACATTAGGCCTCATCGCCGAACCTACCAATTAATTAGCGAAAGTCCCGCAGATTCAATGCGAGAGAAGTAATTACGATGGAGTTATAATCCCCCCTTATCCAATTACAGCGACAGCCGCAACCCCCTCCCCTCACCCCCTCTGACAGCCGCACCCTTACCTGGGCCACTAGTGTGGGAATTATAATATTAAATTTCTGAAAACATATTCGAAAATTGCAGAGGTTTTCGGATTTCACCTGACCTGACAGTTGCGTTCCTGCCGGCGGCGTGCATTTAAATAATCAGAACACAAATATTAATTCATTATTCAATAATGTTTACGACTATTTCTGAAATTGAATGTAGTCACATAGGTAGGTAGCAGTACTCCCGTTTTACTTCCTTTCTCACGGCGGATGCACGCCTTGCAAAAATAGGTACACGTGCAGAAACTCATGCGATAAATATAATCTTTATGTAGTCATTCGAAATGTCGAATTAACTTTCCACTATTATCAAATACTTTTGACGCTTGCACAGTACAGTGAACCTAGACGAGATTTATTGCGAGAATGTATAAGATTGTTGTGAGCGGCCGGACTATATACGAGTATAACTATCTATAACTCTCAAATATGAACACGTCAAGTTATTATTTAATGCGACGTTACGTTAGCGTTTCGCATTCAACTATGTAAAACCATAGTTATTGCAATTGAAGTGTTATCATATTGTCTTAACCGCGGCCGCCATTACTGTCAAGTAAATAATTAAGGGCTATTGTAATGTAATGTCGACAATACGAATGCATGTTAAAAGCAAAATTATTTTATGGTGTAGACTAAAGGCCCGAATTGAATAATTCTGCTTTGACAGTTAACCTGTTAGAGAGCAAAGGGCGTCTCTGACCTATGATTTAAAATTGTGAGCTTTTTACTGAGCGGGACAAGGCTGGTTCTCGAGACTACTTTAGCGTGTCGTCATTTTCGGTAGCGTATTGCTTTTCGCGCCGTTCCCCCCGCACAATAGTCGCGAGCGGCGCCGGGGCGGGAAGTAGTCGCTCGTTAGCGGGCCTCGAAGGTGCAGCGTGCCGAGGGGAATCACAATCACGCTGGATTCGGATACGCATGTCAGGGAAATATGATGAAAGTTATTATGTGTTCACCAGCGGGTCCTATTGAAGTTTCTATCTAGGTATTCTTAGATAAACTACTTATTTACCCAACAAGCTAAAGTTATGTTTGTACTCTAACGGGCAAACCCTATATTCAATCCGCGGATAGATAAGGGTTACTTCGGGTTAAAATTTGACACTTGCCCATACAAAATGTGTCAAATTTTAATCCGAAGTAAGCCTATCTATCCGCGGTTTGAATATAGGGTTCGGCCATAAGTAGAGTCCGTTGAAAACCCTACGGGAAAATATTTATTAACCTCTTTAGTAACCATCAGTAAGTAGCTCAAGCATGGGCATTTCAATCAAAAGTCACGTTTTCGAATCGTCTATTTACGTCACGTATTCGAAAACGTGTTCTGAACCCATCCGTAGACGAACCCCTAAAACAGACTCACGTTTTCATACATTATTTTACATTTATTTTACCTTATTGACGATACGAAAGTTAACGTCATTGTTAACGTGCTGTCATATTTTAGTACTAAATATGGACACGGGGCGCTAATATACCAATTGCCATACACAGTATCTCAATGGCGATACTCGATAGAAGGCCAAAGTTCAGGGTACCTACAGATAAACACATTTTTACAAGTTTACTGTGAATTCGTTGTCAGCGGATAAGGTTTGTATTATTGTATTTCAAGAGGCAGTCAGAGGACGACGGAAGGATTCACGATTTTAAAATATTAACGACATTTTCCACCCGGGAATATGCTTCATAGCCGTATCAGGGGAATTAAGGATTATACACTAAATCGTTCACTATTTGACCTTGCTGCGTAAGAAGGAGAGTTATGTTTTTCAAGTGTAGGTATGTGTGTATGTCTATTCCTTTAGTACGCTCTGTAGGCTAAACGGCTTCATGAATTTTAGCATACTAAGAGGTGAGGGCGTGACATGGGTTTATAAATTATGTATATCTATATTATAAACGCAAATCGACGCTAATATTAAATGTGCAGCCGGGTTTTGAAAGCTTGCTTTTCATGTCCGTGTTCTGTCATCCAACCTAGTTCTGTTGTTATTCTTATTCAGTTCCTTTCCTCCGCCGTCTCTTTATAAAACTTTATTCAATTAAAAGTTGTAAAGCGTGCAAGCAGGCCGCACGGCAGTTAGCCGCGACATGCTCTCTCTTGCCTCGAGTCTCAAGTCGCGAGGCTTACTTCGCGGCACTAAATTAAAAACTTTTGATTATCTACCTATTTTACTCCTCGCTCGTGGTTAACTCGAGAGAAAGAGACGAGGCTACGTAGCTCCGCAGTTTGGTCCGCGGAGCAGGCCCCGCGCGCGGCGCACTAATCAGCGAGTTGTTTAATTGCGCCAGCGAGCGACTCGCCGCCGAGTTTGAAACTAGGGACAGATCGCTCTGAGCTCCCGATTTATGGCGCAAACTTCAAGGGCCTGTTACTAAGATTTATCGGACCGTTTAGCTGCCGGCTTTGGATAAATGCAGTGTCACGGCAGTTCGGGTTTTCTTTGCAGGTACCGCTTATTAAATATACGCTTACCGTTTTTCTGTAATAGTGAAAAAAATAACCTATATTTATAAACGTCTAACCGTCGTCGTCGGTTCTCGTCGTAAGTCTACTCTTGGCTGAAATCGAGTTTAATGTTTATACATTTAGTACCTACCAATTTCACCAAACGATGTTAAATTAAATCAATGTTAATCGACTGTTAGTTCATACATTTTGACAGCTGTAAACGCCTAATCTTCTGTTAAGTGTTTAACATAGTTTGGCGAAATTGGTACTTACTTAGATGTGTAGATATATTAACAAAATAAACACTGATTTGAATTGAGCCCACAATAATTATTTGTAGAAATATCCAAGATGAGGTGTGTCAGGGTTGGAACGGGTCGCATTTGTCTTTGCCAATTTGGCCGGAGAATAACCTAATTTATTTAAATGTTCGTTATTATTGTTATGTTTAACATTAATCGGTGTCTGAATGACTTACGTAGATACAGGAATACCTACCTACTCGAAATACTGCTGTCATCAGCTCGCCCCGCGCCTCTCTGTAACGTTGGGACGCAACGCGGTGCCCACAGAACAGAAAAAACAGTAGAAGTGTCAAGTGGGCGTGTAACGTGTGGCATGGTTATGCGGAGTTCCGCGCAACCTAGGTACCATACTTTTGCCGCGATCGCTTATTTCGATATTTCGATATTTTTAAAATAGGAAATAAACCCAGAAGCATGTCTTATTGTGTTATTTTGGAATGTAAAAACGGTGGCGTGTTGTTTTTATGATTATATTACATTGAACGTGGAAGGAGTTCAGATACATGCGTGTTTTGTAGCGAGCGAGTGAAGCGGACGGTTTTAACAAGCAGGC
Source organism: Acleris cristana (assembly GCA_948252455.1). Lineage (NCBI taxonomy): Eukaryota > Metazoa > Arthropoda > Insecta > Lepidoptera > Tortricidae > Acleris > Acleris cristana. The sequence continues at coordinate 16,503,883 of OX411784.1, forward strand.
GCAGCGCGGCCGCGGTAATGAGCGGTTCACTTGTTGATCTCCCGCTCCGCAGCCTCCGCTACCTCTAACAAGCTTACGTCCGTATCGAAAAACATCAGAACCCGGAATCCCGCACGACTTGCCTCATCAAGGCGCCTCCCGGAAGCCTTAAGTTGGCCCTCGACAATATTTTCTGTTTTGCCCGTTCGCAGCCGCTGGGTTCCACTAGGGTATCCAGTGTATTGCCCAAAATATATTTGATGCTTGTACAATCGTTTCATAAACCACTGTTTATAATTCAGTTTACAAAATATAAGACGCAGATATGTAATACTTAATAGGCTATTCTAAGGGGACCGGACAGGTTATTGTGATACGCTTTTTAATTCGTTTTAAAGGCTCTACTCTATGTACTGCTATACAATTACTTATTAGCATTTGGCATAATTAAGATTCAATTCGGAGTATCGCACACCGATTATTGGAATATTACTTCGTCGAATAATCAGATGGTTACACTAACCCAACTTCAAAACCTGACCCTGAATCTGGTAGAGGTAGGTAAGTCCGCAGACCAGCGTCAGGTGCAACGAGAGCCGACCAGCGCATGGTCATCAACATATATGGGAGATTCAACTCGTAGTCAAGTTAAATTGTGGTGCTCAAAATACATTCAGCATTTGCAAAGTTAACAACTAATTTAAATGTTTAAGTTTGAAAAAGTGGAACAACCATGTTAATATGTTGATAGAAAACCCAGGCTTGATTATGAGAGTCTATGATTGTTCCCACAACAGTAAGCGAGATAAATAGCATCGTTGCAAGGCATTCGTATCTGACCTTATCTAATAAAGAAAGAAAGAAAAGATAAAACATGTTTATTCCGTAAGTAGGCCGCACGGGCACTTTTACACGTCAAAAATCTACCAGCGCTTCGCAAGAGACTACTGCTGAGAAGAAACGCCGCATGAAACTCAACAGTCAGTCGTATTTTAAATATTGCTTATGATTATTATACAATTATAAAATCGGCATCCTGGCCACTTTACTTCAATTGTCTTTCACTACCCTAGGCATCCCCGCGGGCAAACGACATGCATCTCGACTTCTCGAGTCGAGTTAAAGCACCATGTGATGCGACGATGACGATCGAGCCGCGTGTCTCGGCGGCGGCGGCGGGCGGCGCGGCGTCACAACGCTCGATACTTCCCACCGTGTCGTCCCGGCGTCGCTCGCGCGCGACATCTCCTGCGATTTGTTTACGCGTCTTGTTGTCGAGAGTTTCACTGCACTTTGCTTCTAGCTTCGTGATGTAAACAACTTCAGAGATGGCACTTAATTTAATTAAAAATTTAATTTAATTGGATGGTTATTGTGCTATCCTACCAGTGTAATAAATACGGAAGTTTGTAGGATGCACAGCTAATTTAAAGCGTTGTTGCTTGCCCGCAAACACTCTAGGATCATAAAGTCGCAGGAAAATACTAGATTTCTTTTTATCACGTAAAGGCACCTGTCCCACCGCCTACGAGGGAGCAATTAGCTATAGTCGATTTTCTCACTCCCCTAAATCCCCGTGTCAATAAATGAGATACAAAGGTTAATAGTTGATCGCTGGCTGTTTACACTGCCGATGAGAACTCTCTCTCCAGCAAAACATATTTATCCCGTGTCAATATAAGAGACGCATATATTAATAACTGATCACTGGCTCCACTCGCTTCCCGCTCATCGTCAGCGGTGGGACGAGTGTCTAAATGATTGATTACTCAATTAATTACTAAGTCCTATGTCATGATCAATCGATCGAGCAGGCCGATTAGCCCACTTGGCGTTGAGATATTGTTCGAGTATTTTAGCTAAGGTAAGAGTAACAATGTTCTGTCAGAGGGGGTGCTGGTTCGAGTCGACCCATTTATCCGCAAGTAGCAACTAGCAAAGCTCTGCAGTCGTTAATGTTACCATTCGCTTAAGAAGCGTCAAAAATACCTCTCGTAATCAAATAAGCGGAAAACAACCCGTAGTTTGACAAAGTAACAATTGTCGAGAAGGAAAATGTATCCGTTCACTCAGTCACCCGGGGGGGGGGACACACACACTTCTATGAGGCAACGGAAAAGTAGGGGCGGAGGTGCAGGTGGGTCGGAGGCGCGACCAATGCAATGCACAAAAAAGGTATCAGGAATATCAATTTTATATAAATAAATAAATAAATAAGACAATTTTGGAGGCGGTTCATTGTTTTTTCAACATTTAACTTATAATATAATTATTAGCTACTCGTACCTGATCAAAATTGAACTTCTCCACTTAGACCTTACTGCTTTAGGATTTCATGTCATATACCTACAAACGAAACCCGGGATTGCATGCCCTAAGCCCAATGTCTAGACTGCATACCTACTTGATACGAGGTCTTTGCAAATCGAGGGTTCAAGTTAAACTGGTATATCAATGGCGCTGCGTTAGAGAATATCACACCTTACTGATCTGACGTCTGTCAACTCGAACATCTCACTCCGCTTGAAGGATCCGTCCACCCGCGTCACTGCCCGCGGCCGCGGCGCGTCAGCTGTCGGCGGCGCTGCGTGACGGGCGTGGGACGCGCGCGTGACGGGCGGACAAGAGCCGGTGCACGAGGGTCGCGGCGATCACCACGCACGCACGAGACACTTGCGGTGCTATCATAGGCCGTTTTGACCTTCATTCTAGTTAGTTTGTGAAAAAAAATGGATTTTCGAAGTGTTCACTCTCAAACGCATCACGTCGTAGAGTAAAAATAAAGAATACTTTTTGTTTTCTTAAACAAAAGGGAGAATGGACCAAGTCCCAACCAAAGTATTATCCAAACGTTACAAGTGGCAAATACATTACAAAAATTGGAATTTTTTGCAATACATACATAGGTACTTACATACCTTCACGCCTTCATTCCCAGAGTGGGGTAGGCAGAGGTACTTACAGAATTACCTACAACTCTAAAAACTTGTTGTTAATTCTGTAAGTGACAGGTTGCCAGCCCATCGCCTAAAACAGTACATAGCCTTTATTCCCTTACTCGCCGAATAAATCAGACTTTTCTACAGTAATGCCACTAAAAACGTTCGCCTCTTTACATCACGTCGAGCCAGTTGAGTGAGGTGGAAGATAAATGCTCCCCCCCCCCCCCGGGCTGCAGCGGCTCGCGTGGTCGAGAGGCTGCGGCGCCTTTGATCTCACTAATTAGTCTTCATCTTATGTATAACTCAATATTTTCTTCTGACTCAGTTTTCTTGCAACAAAGGAATTGAGTTGAACAGGGCCTCTATTCTAGTCGGTAAAAACCATATCGTCTTTGACTTGTTATCGTATTGTTATCGTTTTGAAAGCTCTTAATTATTTACTTGACAGTAATAATAGCGGCTGAGTTAAAAACAATACCATAACAGGTCAAAGATGATATGGTGTTTACCGCCTAGAATAGAGGATCGGTCGTTAGTTTTATAAAAAGCCTTGAATTTACAACGGTTGTTATGTATGTGTATTCCTGACTTAAGTGGTTTAATTAGCGAGATGTTTAAGTGTAATCTAGTTGCTTACTTAAGACAATCTTGAGCACTTATAAACATTACTTAATTATGTCTACAATTAACAGATTAAACTGATTACAGCGTCTTTAATTAAAAACCGTCTAAATTCAGATAGTATTGCGTAATAAATTACATTAAAATTTATAATGTTCTAGATTGTAGTGTGGCGACGACATGGTTCGACAACCCGCGGTAACGCAGCTAGTCGTGGTTCGAGTTGTCACTGGGTGTCGCGGCGGCGCGACAAACAGCGCGCAATGAGCCGCCGCGCCGCGCCGCGCCGCGCCGCATGCGGGATGAGCGACGGCGACCCGCCTGCTGATTCACGGCCGCCGCTGGGATAAATAACTCGGTTATGCCTGTAACGTCGCGTTTGTATGATTACCTACTATTTGCATAACGGTGGGGCGTTTTCCTGTTTCTGTCGAATACTGTTATGTAGTTTTACTTTTTAGGACAATAATAAGTGTACAAGATCGTTACTACGAGTAAAGAACGGGATCCCATTGAAATATCAACAAACATTTCATGGAATGTGTCATTTCACCGAATTGCATTTCATCGAAAGCTAATTCCTGCTGAAACCTTATAATTTTCATGTTATCTTAAGCATTCGTTACGTAGGTTAGGTAAGGTTAGGTTTGTGACCATAAAAAAAAGCTCCTGCCCGTGGAAATGCCGCTCGATGACATGAAAATTCGGCGAAGTGAAACGTTCAATGAAATGAGTTTCGATATTTGAAGGGTAAACCACCAAGAACTAAGTTGAAAAACATCAGGCAATAATCTCACACAAAATGACAAACTAACGGGCACAAAAGACAACGACCAACATACCTACTTACAAGTGATGGCCACGTTATTAGCATTTATTAGGAACATTTGCGTTTTTCCCGTACTATTGCCTAACATGACATCAATTTTAACAACCATTTTAAAGATACATCTATCGTTGACTAATTAACCGAGGTTTAAAATTATGTACAGTTCCTTAATCTCTTTTAAAAACGTTTTCAGCACTCGCACAGTTGAAATATTTCGTATGGACGCGTCAGAACTTTATATTGAAATCCCTATAGAAAGGTAAGGATAAGGTTCATTTTCCCCCGATGTTCACTGTAAATCACCCTAATTTATGATCGAAATTAAACTAGAACTAGCAATAACATTGGTCAAGCGGTTTTCAGTCGGTAGTCAAAATCGATAAGCGTATTTGTAGGCAATTGTATGTATGTATAAAAGTATAAAAGATAAATACATACTTAAACACATAGAAAACATCCAAGAAACAGAAATGAATACCCGCCGCATCACATTTAAATACCTACCTTACTTCTAAGCAATCAGTTTACACCGCCTGCTATGTATTTCGTGTCCTTAGCTATTTATCTGTCCAAGGTTGTCCAATCACGGACATGTTGTGATAAGGCGGAGATTGAAATGGAGTAATGAAGTGAAACCACAGACATACGAGCCGAAACTGTGCATTCGGACGATCCAATATTAAAGAACAACTTGAAACCTAGCACCTGCACAGTATTTATGTCTATTATTGTTTACTTGTTATTTGACACAACTACCTACGTGCGTCACGTGGCGCGTGACGTAGCGTTAATTTACGGTTAATGTGTTAATTCGGCGTATAGTATAGTACAATATGTACTTGAAATTTTCACAGAGTGTATATAAACAATAATAAACACAAATGAAGTTAAAAATTAAAGGGGGGTCTCCATAAAAATATGGAGCTTTTTTGGTTGTTATTTTGTTTGAACTTAATATTGTACGATGGTACGGAACCCTTCGTGTGTGAGGACGACTCGCAATTGGACGTTTCTTAAACATCTCGTAAACACAAACACAAACGATAGCAGAATATACAGAGCTCAAAGATAGTCCCGATAAACAAACAATTGTAGGATGACCTTTTCGTATTCGAAGTTGGGAGACCGGGGTCGTCGTGCAGGATGGAGTGAAACGGATTTGGCTGCGCCGCGCGGCTCGGGGGACTTAGTCGGAGATGCGAGCGTTATTCATTAGAGCTCCCTAGTCTCCGAGGAGCGCTAATTACGTCTCGCGGCGCAGGCGCCGCCGCCACCAACATTTATAACTAGTTTTTACTCGTGTCTGCGTACAAATTACTGGTCGTTTACAATGTTCCAGGATACAAAGAACTCATAGATACTCGCTGACTAATTAACTATCTGTGTGCAAAAACTTACGTCAATTCCTTGCTCCAATATGACGTGAATGAAGAAGGAGCGAAACAAACTGAGGATTAAGATTAGACATGATTATTTCGTGACAAAGCTCTCCTCGTATAAATGTTAGAAGATATTCTCGTATAAAGGCGGTGTAAGGCAAGGTTACACAAACCTAGAAAAGGTTTCCGACTCCGATAATGAAGGTAGGAATATCTGAATAGCGCCGGTCGGTACACATTCAGCGTCGTGCGTTTGCGTCGGCATTAGGCGCATTTATGTTTAATCTCGTTAAGTCGGTTTACTCCCGAATCAGCCGGGAACGCTCGAGAGCACGCCCCCCCTTCCGCCCCTCGCCTCGCCCCCTCCGCACCCTCAGCACACGTAAGAGCTCCTGAAAAATTCAATCGAATGAATGATTTTGACTTTGTTCGGATTTCGCAACTAAGCAATAAGGGGCCGATCGACGGGCGGATTACTGGAAGCGCTCAATACAATTTGATGTATGTGCTAGAAATTTCATCAGATTCATTATTACCCAAAGTGCGATACCCCCTAAAAGGCTAACAAAACTTTGCTCGTGAGAAACGAAATCTCGCTGGCGTCTCTTTACTTATTTAAGACACGAATGAATAATTGAATAGGTACAGCCCTCTTCTTGGCAATGCGCAACTGCTTAAATTAATATTTTCTTTAAATTAAAAGCAGCAGAAATACCTAGTCGTTAATAAAGTAAGCTAATTTACAAGATCAGCTGCTTGAGAAGTCTTGTAATACCGTCACGGCTCCGACCAGGACTTCACTATTATTTGTAATGCTTATTGCTCTGAATCGCATTATTCAGGTCCAGGGCCGCGGACTGCTGGCCGGCCATCTGCTGGTCTGAGAGTCTGACGATGTGAAGCTGAACGTCGCGCGTTTCATCTACTACAGCATCTGAGACTAGATACAGCACTAACGATGTATTTTGTGCAACAAGACCTGCCTTAAAAACCAATATAATTCGATACTTTCCTTTTTTGACGGCAGACGCTATGATTTCCATTTAAGGAGGAGGTTTATAAAACTAAAATAAAGAATGGTCACTTCCTAACTTCGGTTTTTTTACAAGTGTTCGAAATAAGGGGTTAAATGTGGAGTCTCATCAACCTGCTCTCTGGAGGCTTTTAATTTAAAGTGCTTTTTTTCTAGAAATTAAGTCCGAGATAAATTAAATTATCCTTAATAATAATTCAACTTTCGGGGAAGATAGAAATCTTTATTATTTCAGTTTTTAAAAATGAGTGTCCTCATTGATAGGTGATCCAAATTTGAGCCGGTGAGAACAGTCGGGTTAAGTGTTTCTTCGATGAGCGTCCCGGCCCGGACTCCTAAGTATTCCGCCGAGTTGATCGCCGGCTGCGGCGGAAGGGTCCGACCCGCTAAAACTACAGCCAAGTTCGCCAGCAGCGCTAACTTGTGATTGGCTTTCTCAAGCTCGCGCGGCGCTTCGACCTAGTCTAGTGTTTCAGCTTTACTTAACCAGCTCTGACAAATTCGATAAGTTTTCTTAGTCTATTGAATGCTAAACAATCGAAATTACCAGTATAAATACTTTGTTTGTACGCGTTTTAAGCTAATTTGTGTACCCGTCTATAATAAATGTTGTGCGTTTGAGTTTGAGTTTAAAGACAGACTGGATATTAATTGTCAAGAGATCATCCAAAAGATAACAGGGACAATCACATCCAAGTTTGGGTTTTACGTATCCTGGTCTAATTTTGCCTTGACAGAAAACAGGCGATGACCGCGGAGTAGAATGACGCTATACATTATCAGTAACACCTTGATTTACTACGTCAGGCCTTGCTTGAGTCAGCGTTTACCTTACATCACAAAATAGCAAGCAGGTCATTATAAACTATTCTTTTTCGGGACTCCCGCCGTATCCGGCAACATTTCAGCGGCAGAACGAAGGATTTACCCGATCACAGTAAACAAAGAACTCTCTACACAATCTCTCTTTAAGAATAATCTTTACACAGACTCTACAGTCTTTTTATTGTACCTACTTTCTTTTCTCCGACCGGTGGCATATTTTAGTAGGTAGGTATGCTCACGGCAGCGACGTCAACAAAATTGCCGCAGCCACGGTTCAAATAAAGATTCTTGTTCGCTTGATTTTGTCTAACACCTCAAGTGTGGCATTATGACCAGGAAATTCATTTTTGATACGAAATTTAAGCTGCGTTTCTGCAAAAGAAGATTATGAATCATCGTAAAGCGTATTTAATCAACTTTAAATTAAACAACATTTACAGTACATATCGTATAAATTCCGCCCAAAGAAAAACGATAATGATGCGCAAGTGAGATGAAGTAAATTTTCACTTTAATGTTCTATGTATACATATTCTATTCTAGATTATATCAGCCCATGTAGCTTCGAACACTCTTTTTCACTTGACAGTTTTCGCTCTCATAAAATAAAGGGTGTGATTACGATACCAAAGCGAGATGGGTTTAACCAAAATTAAATAAAGGCCTGGGGCCCTAGCCATGATAACACTAACATTATCAATTTTCGAAAACTGACTAAATGTATGCAAATTATATAAGCGCTCGACGCGAGCGTTCGACCGGTCATTAAATCCTATGCATTTCTGATAACGATGACGTTCGTTGAATGGATCGAGGGCCACTGATCTATCTGTGTGTCCTGTGTAGGCCGAGCGCATGCAGCAGCTTGCACTGATGCGGCGCGGCGCGTGCGCAGCGCGCAAGCAGCATGTTTGCGGAGCCTCGCCGCCGCCGCCGCGACGCGGGCGACCGCGGCCCGCGCTGTTTGCTCACGCACGTCTTTCCGTCAACACCACAAACATGGCTCGCCGGACCTTTTTGTGTCAATGAAATTGTTTAGTTATTCAACAATTTTATTATAAACAGTCAAATTGAATGTCGGTATTTTATGTAAAAAAAATACGAAGGCATAATATATTTAGTCAAGGAACAAACGGCCTCTCTGTATTGAAAACACAAATGAGTTTTTTGTCCGAGGACAAACATATTTGATGATAAATGGAAGCGCTCGGCGCTATCTGAAGTGGGACACTTTTTTTGGAACGCGTTTCATTCGGCTTTGAAGTCCCGATGATTGAGAGGTTACGCTTGTAGGTATCTATATTGTTTATACGACTTTTGAGAAAGGTTCAAAGTCAAAAAGTGAATTGGTTTTAAGGTATTAATTTACTTACAAATTATGTGACCTAGATTCGACATTTACCATCGGTTTTTGGCAAGCGAACTATTCGAGTACCTATGAGAAAATTATTACAAACGATTTTAGCTTAAATTTTAACCGGCACAGCTGCGAGGCTGCTACATCCTACTTATTTTCACCGAAATGGTACCGGATAGCTATTACTGGTAATAATAGTACGCCGGAAACCATCATATTGTAAATTGGCCATACCCCCGCTCTCATCAATATGGGGGATTCACTCGGAGGAGACCCCGGATTATAGTGAAGGCGGTTATGGCCTCCCGGGCCCTCGGCCGGCAGCGAGCGTGTCTATACAACTACACGATGTTGCGGGCTCCGTGGTACCAACTGCCGCTCGGCTATTATCACGTGACGTAGCATAACGTTTTGACATTTAATCTCTACTAATATTAATATAAATGTGAACTTAGTCTGTTTGTTACGCTTAAACAGTTAAATTGCTAAACCAGTTTTCATAAAATTGTGCATTTTTGTATTCAGTATTTGGTTTGGTTTTGACCTTAAAACCCGAAAAAGGTCATAGGGTATTTTAACAGTGAGTAGCGGTAAATAACTAAAATGCAAACGGAGTCGCAGGCAAAAGCTTCTATTTCATAATATCATCATTACATGAGTATGAGCCTCTTTAGTGAGTAACCTAGCCTATTAGGATCGCATTGCCTAAAGATGTTTGTTTAAATTGTGTTAAAGTAAACTGGAACTGCTCGAGGTACCGAGATGGACGAGACGACATGCAAATTCAAATCCTAGCGCAGTCGCTCCGCCAACTGAGTTGCGAACTTAAAAATAACAAAAGAAGTTGGAGGGCGTGTGATTTTGTTGACTCGGCAATCAGGGCGCTACGCCGTAGCGCTCGCGTAGCACTCGACCTCGTAGACACGTGCTGAGTCGCGAATACGTAGGAACTGAACGCCATTTCTGGATCGATGGGATGGCGGTGATGGTGATAAAAAAAGTAGGGGGGCGCGCCGTCGTGGATGGAGCGGTATAATTATCAGCTGGAAAACACAACCTCTGACTACATGTTCCCGACTAGTTATAAACACAAATAAGATAGCCTGTAATAAATGTATATTAATAGCTAACCAATATAATAGTTCCAAGATTTTTATTATCTGAATTATAAACCATTTACCCAAAAGAAAAGATGTTTTTTCTCCTCAATGTAGGTCGTTCTTCGGTCTCGTTTCGGCAGGAAGTGCGCGCGTGGCCAACAGGAAGCGCTGATTTTACATCCGGTGAGTTATGGCGCTTAAAGAACAAGTAAATAAAAGAATTCTTTTAAAGCACTTAATACTTATTGGGTTGGCATTGACTCTCTTAGCGTGATTTTTATTTCATTTCATTTAATAAATGGGTGAAACCCGAATACTTCATTTTCAATCGATATTATTTTTACGATGCAGATTAGATTAATCTCAAAGGTTAAATTCAAAATACATCCGTTGTTGCTAGACGGGCGATCTAAGTGGAACAAATAAGTTATTTACAACATCAGTAAATTAGCCCAATACGATAGTACCTAGCAGAATCCAAACAAAATGAGCAAACCACAAATTGCATTCAAAATGCAACAACAACGTGAATTATCCCGTAACCCGCTCCATCACATCAGCGCTGGAATTGCGCCGCCCGCGGTCGCGCCGCGACATGTAGCGATGCAATTTGTTGCAAAAATGCAGCATACGACGAGCCCGTGGCGCCGCGATGCGCCGCGGGCGGGGCCTGCACGGATCCCGCACGGCTCCTGCACGGATCTTGCACGTGTGATTGCATTTAAAGATGCGGAGCGCCGCGACGCCGAGCTTTATAACCGTTTACTTGCAGACCGCGGCACGGCGCGGGGCGGGGCGGGGCAGGGCGGGGCGACACCTGGATGGCGCTTGTTTGAGTGCGGCACCGGTCTACAAAAAACTCCGTTAGTTTCTTAGATGGAAGAATATCCGTGTAAAAAACGGTCATTTCTAATTCTAACAAACAATAATTTTGCACCCATGTACCCGCACGAATATAGTTTCGCACATTCTAAGTACCTACGTACAGTCATCAGCATAAATGAGTGATCATTTTTGTACCTTGTCGCTTTCAATCGTTTCACAATTTTGTATAACACTGGAGGACGCCCGCGACTTCGTACGCGTAGAATTAGTTTCCCGCTACTCCCCCATTTCTTCCCGTTGGGGGTCGATTTTCGGAAAATCCTTTCTTAGTGCTCACTTACATCATAAAAGGAACCCCTGTACCAAATTTCAAGTTTCTAGGTACAGTAGTTTCGGCTGTGCGTTGATATATCAGTCAGTCACGTTTGCCTTTTATATATATAATAATAATAATAGAAGATTTCAAACACGACGTTAAAGTGACAAGGTTCATAAATGATCACTTATTTATGCTGTTGACTGTACCATTTTAGTAAGCTAAATTAAATTTCGAATACTATGTGTTTTCATCATAACTGCCATATTATTTTGTAGTGTAGCAGTGAGTATTTGTAAAATAAGTATTAAAAATTCAAACATTGGTACGAGTATTTGTGATTTCCCTGACTATTATTAATGTTAATTGTTCACCGAGAAATAGCGACATAGTGTTTGGTCCATGTATATTAGTTTCCCTTAGCGTTGAGTCACAAGTGTTACACCAAAACACGCTGCTTACGAGTGATTTAATGGCGTGTGTGCGACATCTGCGTCCAACCTCGTGAGGGCCCCGACCGGCGGACGGCGCGCGGGCGCGGGGCGCGCTCGAGCCGGCCGCGCAACGTCCGCCGCTGCTGGCGACCGCCCTCGTAGACGCCGAGTGCGAAACCCGGCACTTGGCCGTTATAGCATAATGCAATCGATTGGTTTCTCTCGCTATAGGTTGTCTTCATTCCCCGCGAAGAGAACGAAACATGGAAGCGTAGGCACTGACCGGTTGCAGGGGGGAGGGGTTCTCGCCGGTATATTCCCTAAAGCCTTCGCGTGTTTTCTCACGTTCATCGGAAAAATCCGAGTTATATCTTTTGATCTTTGTTTTGTGAGTATCGCGAGGCTTTCGGAAAGCTTCATTTATATCCCTCGCTTCATTCGACATCTTCACAGAATACACGATACATTATACCTATACGTTCAGAATGGTTCAGTCGAAAAAATAAATAGATTGGTATGTAAAATAGCCCATCATTTTATAGAAGATCAATAATCACATATATCAGCAAAGCAGCTTTACACAGGTACATTTTTATACGGCAAATGTTAGTGATGGTGTCAACTTGAAATCAGTAGTTTTGATAAAAATGTACTGTGAAGACAATAAAGAGCAGACAAAGTTTCATAAACGTTTTTCATCAAAAAAATATCTGACCCCGCGCGCCTCGGCTGCGCCATGAATATTTCGGCAGTTAGCGCGCAGGCTGAAGTATGCACTTCATTATATCTGAAAAATAAACACGATTTACTACAAATATTCACACTTGGCTAGCCAGGCTCTCTGGCAATATTCGATTTGTAATATTAAAGGATGCCAAATATAGCAACTCATTCTTGTAAGTATGTGCTATTCATGCATCTATTTGCACGAGAGCTGGGCGTGTTGAGCGCTACGTTTAGGATTCCGTACTCAAAGCATGCCAAACAGGACCCTAATACTAAGTACAAAGTAGTGCTGCGAAAATGGTAACCACTCAGCTATATGTCGTACCACCTATTGGATTTCGTGTTATCTGTGTAGACCTGTGCAGCGGCTTATTTACGCGCCCTGTAATCGGTTCGGACGAGGCTGACACGCCGCCCGGTTTTCTGTCGGGGCAGTTGTTTGCCGGAGCGGCCGCAAACAGCCGGCCGGCCGCGCCGCGTGCATTTTAGATTAGAAGGCTCTCCGATACAGCCCTCTTTAGGCGACCTGAGCTGCGCCTGGATCGACGCCGGGTGCTCTAGGTATTGGCTTAGGTATTTCAACTACAACACGAGAGTAACAAAATGATGCTTTTAAAAGATAAAAAAGATGTTTAGTCAGTAAGTAGGTAGGCCAAACTTTTACACGTTAAAAATCTACCAGCGCTTCGCAAGAGACCCTGGGAAGTAACGCCGCATGAAACTCAACAGTCAGTCGTTTTTTAAATATTGCTTATGAAATTATACAATTTTATAAAACTTAATCTAGCCTTATATAGAACAATGAATCTAACATAGAATTAAAAAATAAATATATTCATGCGTAGTTGAGCAGGAAAATGTGTCAAAATTCAGAATTTTAATAAATTCGTCTAGGTAAGTATAACTAACAACTACTAGGTAGGTACTAATTCTACTACTAAATATTGAGCAACTCGCGACGAATTAGTATAATGATATGAGTGTGTATTGTGATATATCACACAAAAAAATTGGAATGGCTGTCATAATATACCTCATGCTGGACGGTCCGTCTGGTGCATCTATTTGTAGCGCACACGACATGCGGCTCAAGAGCAACTGACCCGCGCTAATTTCATTCTCCGTCCGGTTCAGTGACTCCGCTCGAGGCGACTGGGGTTAATGTTTCAAAGTCGCGGAAACCTGTGTTGTTTCTAAAAGTTCACGAGAAGTAGCCGGGAATAGAAGCGACTTAGCTGCCGGCGATGCCGCGAAACCTCAGGATTTATTGAAATTGCAGCCTGAATTGAGACGTTCCCAATTTTATAGCGGCAATTCAATAATGATGTTGGAAAATACGAGTTGCGGGTATAACGGCCGCCGGATTACCGGATATTATTGATATTTAAGAGCCTCGCCGACACTTTATTTCAATTTGCATTTAAAATGGACAGAAAATTGCTTTCAATATTGTTATTAGTTTCCCCGCAGGCGATCCGCTGCAACTTTGCATAATAAAAGTAAGTTAGCCGGCGGTGCGTCGCTCCGCGGCGGACGGACGGGCTACAGAGACAGACACGTCGGAGAATAGTTCCCGAGATATGTCTTCGTCGGGACCAGATTTATCTCCGCCTCCCGCTGACTCGAGCCTATGTCTGACATCGTCATAGCGATATTATGAACATTCATTCACTAAATCGTCTCGTCTGTCTTTTCCACTTTTCCGACCTTTATGAAGTAAACTGACACCAAATGGGTATTGTAACCTGCACGACGTCGAGGAGGGCTCACCGCGACTGGCCCGGGGCTCCCATGTTGTGTCTTTTATTAAAGTTAACGACTGAAAAAAAAGCATGCTTATTTTGTTAGGCTAGCCCCCGTTGACTTAAGATGACGCAGCTTGTTAAGCTCTATTGGTGTCGTCGTTTAACCCTGTTGGTTGTCTTTCAGCCGCGTGCGCCGACGATTTAATTATAAATTAGTAGAGCGTTGCGGGGCGAGGTGCGAGGTTTGTGGGGGTGGGGGGTGATCATCGCGGTGACGCGGCGGCGGCGCAGGGTGACGGCCAATCAATCTTTTAAATTTGAGTCGCGAATTTGATTACGCTGCAGAATTCGGGGAGAGGTTTGAATAAACCGTTTACTTTACTTATTGTAAAGTTTTCAGGCACTTACAGTACAGGGAGAATGACAAGATCGCACATTTAATGTTGACTGACTTTAGCCGCCACTTAATTAGAAAATCGCAATTCACCCACAAAGATTGATGGAAATTCAGGATAAAGATCAATAAATGTTTCTGCTAGAGAATGTTTTAAAATGTGTCGATTAAACATCTACAGCCTCTGCACCTGTCATGGCTATTTCATTATTTTCTCCTTATCTACCCATCACTGCCCAACTCGTCGACGACCCTTTTTTAAGTAGTGTGGTGGTTACGCGTATTTCCAAATTTGGTCAAGCGCTCGGGGCCAGTTATGTAGATGTGAGAGTCGAGTTGATCGAGTGAGAATACCCCGTCGAGTTGACCGAGTGAGAATACCTACCCCGTCGAGTTGATCGAGTAAGAATACCCCGTCAACGAGTCGACGGCGCGTACTCATTATAACTTCCTCCACAGCTTGTGACAGGCTGTCCCCGACTTCCGCTGCGGCTGAGACAAAGCAAAACAAACTGTATACTTACTGACTGTTAAAGACAAGACGAACGCAAGTGCATAACGATCTGGCTTCTAGTGTGGACGCCGGACTACGTGTCAATGGAAATTGTTTGCATTAGAACAACATTATACTTGAATGATTTTTTAGTTCGTAGGCAACTATACTATATTACTTTTGTTGACTTCGTTTATAAAAAAATTTAATATTCTGAAAAACCAAAAAAATATGGCTTCTAATTATCTTTGGAGCGAATCATAAATTAGGTGTTTTTTTTATTAAAATACTTTTGATCACTTCAATGAAGGAGAAATAAACAAGAAAATGAAACACTCATTTGCTTTATACAATATGCCTTTTATATATATATAGATTAATGTTATATAAACCGGAAATTCACTAACCAAACATTCGTTTATTACATTTTACGTCTGCCAGTTACAATCACAATTAATGTCGTTCTCAGCATCAAAATCAGTTCTGCTAAACTTGCGTGACAGTTAATACCCCTTGTATTCTATTAATACCACTGAGCAGCACGAACATTGAATGACGCGCTGTCCTCGCACTGCCACGGAGGACGGCGCCGTTCGTGATCAGGCCCTCGGGCGGGGCCGGCGCGCGGCCGGGCTGTCTACAGACCAGATTCTACATAATTATGTTGTACTACCTCTGGAGGACGCCCGCAAATTCGTACGCGTTTCTGCTACTCCTCCTATTTCTTCTCGATGGGGGTTGATCATCGAAAAATACTTTCTTAGGTCACCCCTAACCACAAAATATTTCCTCCAAATTGTGTTGTCCAAAGAATATTTATTTCCTCCAAATTTCAAGTCTAGCGGTTTAGGCTGTGCGTTGTGCGTCAGCCACTCAAAGCTGTGTGTGAGCGTGTACGAAGTGTGCACGCAAGCTAATATTGATTGTATGATACACCACTGCAGTGTCAGGTTTATCACTTCATCCGAAGATCGTGCCCTGCAATTGGTTTTGCTTGGATAGGGAAGGAAAGAGATGAAAAATCAAAAAATCAAAATCATTTATTATTAACAAAGTATTTACAAAAAGTTGTCGAATCCTCCTTTTAAGTTTTACACTTGTGTTAGGAGGTATTCGCTCTTTCATTCAAGGTGACTATAATGTTAATAATACAATATAACTTAATCTAAAGAAAAATTGGTGAGAAACAGGAGTAAGTAAGTCCCTTATTGGGATGAGGCTGTGCATACATTGTAGTGTTTAACCTCTTTTTTTTTGCTTTTAATTATATCTTAATTTATTACGTATTAATGTATGTGCATGAAATTGTGTGTGAGCGAAAGTTGTGGGTAAAGAGATCGACGAAATCATATAATGCTGGCTGGCTGGTGCCGAAAAACATCTAGTAATTTGGCAATGAGCCTGAGGCTCATTACTATTCATAATTTACTAATATTTGTGCAAAGTTTCTACATGAATTGGAAAACAAGTAATATTTTGATAGGATCGTAGTTACAGTTTTAAACTCCGACGAGCGAGTTAGCTCCTTCTACAGTAGGCTTAACTTGTTTGTTAGGACTAAAACCCTGAGCTGTTTTTCGTGTTTATATCATCTTGGCGATGTTTTAACCGGTTTATATATTTCATCAATGTCTTCAAAAGAGGATTAAGTTGAAATATACATGTTATTGTGTCCCGTAATGCGTATGTGTAAGGCTGGTCGTCGTTCTGCTCGTCGGGATGCGCGACGAAGTCGAGCCCGCCGCCCGTGAATAGTTCATACGAATGAATTTGACGCCTCGCCAAATGAGTAGAAATTTACTGAGTTCATTGAGCAAACACAACTGTATGAGTAGCTAAGGAATAGTAGGTCCTTCCTGGTTGCTCACTGTTATATTCGAGTTTAATGTAAGTACTGTGTAAATGTAACTATACGCATGTGTCATGTTATCTGTTACTTCATTAAGTATTTGTTTCTGGAACTGTGTGCGTTCTGCTCTTAGTAAGAGTTTAGTCTGACAAAGCGTCCTTAAGATTTGAAGGGCCAAATAATGCTTCATTAATAATGCTAAATCACATTGCCAATAAATTACGTTAAATAGCATATTTAAAAAAACGTTTTTATTTCAGACCAGAGGGCTTATTGTCTAACGCACTCACAATCACTCGATTTTGAAAATCGAAGGCTTGTCTGCATACAAAATGAAAACAATTGCTCCGCTTTGAAGCCGGTTGTGTTGTGATTGCGAGTGCCCTCGGGTATGATCCATAGAATGTTTAACCTTTGTTAGTAACACACATTTTTTTATTAATAAATAATAATAAAATTAATAATAAAACTTTAGTTCGCAAAACAGCACAATGTATACTTAGCTCCTTATTTACTATTTAATAACAATCAGGTAGCTTATTAATATCCATTACGGTAATGATTGGTGTAAAACAAAAAGTGACAAAACATGCTAGTATACAATATACTAGCTTTTGACTGCGAGTCCGTCCGCGTAGGTATAAGTCCTTTATCACTACTCCCTCGGGAATTGTTGTAGGAATTTGCCGGGATATAAACTATCCAATGTCCTATTCCAGGACCTAAACTATATGTGTACCAAGTTCCATCCCGATCCGTTCAGTGGTTGAATCGTGATTGAGTAACAAACATCCAAACATTCCCATTTATTATATTAAGTAGGTATAAGATAAGATAAGTTTAACTCATCATCTCACTTATTTAACTTTGATTCTCAATATGACCACAGCCATACTTATCTCCAGTGACACTTGATGGAGGATTAATTAACCCGGTAAGATGAGTTTGCGCTTGTCGCCGGCGCAGAGCGACGCGTGACGCCTGATGCCCTCCTCCCCCCGCACTGGTCAAGCCGTTCCGGCACACATAGCATCGCTCGCCCTGTTCCTGTCACTCTTCACTGCAATATGCACGAGAAAACGACGCAGGGAGAATGTAACGTCGCGCTTGGTATTCGGGGGAGGTCAGGTCCTTGTGCGGTCCATTAGTGGGCGCACTCCCGGGGCCGGCCAGCGGGAACTAAACTGATTGAAGACGTCCGCCTCGGGGCCCCGAGCGGCGGGCGAGGGCCTGCGAGCGAGGGCTCGGTTAATGCGACTTAATTTTCTAAAACTAGCTCTAAACTCAGAAGGCTACGGCATCCACGTTAAATAAATCAAATGAGCTAAAGGTTTAAAGTGTTTATTTAGTTAAGGCAAACATTTTCAAGAAATAATAATAATTATCATGTAGGAAACTTTTGTTCATAGCCAAATTGAGAGTAGTTACTACACTATTGTAGTTTAATAAAGGAACATATAGATTTAATCTAACATGTTACACTAGTTTCCAACAGTATATTGAACGCGATGGCCTACATCCTAAGGATATCTCATTCTTGTCTCAGTTACCTTAATAAATGATCCAAATATGAATGATCATGCGCAGGATGCCTCGCACCCTGGCAGCTAACAATAGCGAGTTAGCTCTCGCTAAGTGTCGGGCTGTTTGCCCGGGTCGTCTCGGGCGCACGGCGACCTACAAAAATATTCCTGCCTTAATCGGTCCATTTCTAAGTCTAGTTCCGAAGCACCCTCCCCTCCCCGCTCCTCGTCCTCCTTCCCCTCGGCAAACAGGGAGGCGGTAATCCTCCTAGACCAACAGCCGGCAGACACCTGGGGGCTCCTCGCATCCGATGTCATCGTAGTCAACTAGGGCTTTGAAGGCCGAAGGTTCATGTCAGGGAGCCGCACGTAAACGTTAGTATAACTACAAATCCCGTATAATAATACTCGTACTAGTTAAATATGCATAGAAGATGAACCTGCCCGCCTAATTCATATTGCTTACTCATTAGCAAGAAAAAAAAATGGGTATATGCATGCAGCGAGTCAAAATATTACTGCTTCTGCTAGTAACCATCGCAGTTGCGTTATTTACTCGTTCTACTCGTAATGAATCGAGATATCCAATTAAATAAAATTAAGACGCGGCTGCAGCGCGAGGACCTCCCCCCCCCCGGCAATCGATTCTCCAATCAGCCCCTTTGATTGAGTTGTAAGTGTTAGGCAAACAACTCCCGACCACTCTCATTGATACATAAATAATATCCGCTCGGTCCGTTTGTCTACTCAAGTTTTTACCGTCGTCTCGGCGCGCTCGGATCCGCTCGCAAATAGAATTTTAATTGCTGTCATTAGGGACGCGAAGTTGGTTCAGTCGATGGATGCGGACATTAATGACGACTGAGAGGGATCTCGCGGTCTCTCTCTCGATCTACGTTTTTGAATTGATTTCAATCTGCACTAGTGGTTTACGGTCCGTTATAAGTGTACGAAGAACGTACCGTGTTCGTTGCAACCACCAATTCTATTGAACCTGATCGTAAGTTTAGGCAAAAACGTCACAGGGGGAGGCGCGGGCTGTTTTTAGTAAAAGTTTTCGCCAAATGCACGTTTAGGTTGGTAACATCTTTTTTGTAACTAAGTATTTTTTATTAGAAGCCAAAATGGTATCGATCAATTATGAAAGAAAGAAAGAAAATATATTTATTCACAAAAAAGCCAAATTTGGCACTGATCCTTTTAGCCCGTCAAACATAAATAAATAATTTTGTACACTTGATTACCTACTTGATGCACAACCTTTCACTTTTCTTAATCTCTCAAGGGTTAGCTGAAGAAGATCCCTTAAAGGCATAAGGTCGCCTTCGTACATTACTTTTTTATTTCCTTGTATTGTTTTTGTTTTTCTTTTGTCCAATAAAGTGTTTACATACATACATACAAACAGCGAGAGGTTCCACAGTTTGACTGTAATTGGGAAAGCTTTGATTGCAATTCGACTGAAACTTCTAATCACGCCGTGTCGGTGAAACTCTCCGGGCCGTCGCGCGAAGCCTTCAAGAGGGAATATCAAATTGCATTTATTAACCCTCGTAAGGCGCCTCCTCCACCACTTTGAATTTGTTATTGATAGATTGATCATGGGCAGGTCAACGCCCCTGATGTTAGTCGTTGAGCAACTTGGAACTTGGAGGCTGTGTAATAGGTGCCGGCCTCGAGAAAACTACCCGATAGCACACGAAAGCGTTAAACCGATGTTTTGACGCTTTGCTGTGTTACTCGATCGAGACTCGGTCGTTATTTACCTACATCATATCAACAAGGTAGACATACTCATAAACATGTGCTTCAATAAATTCCTGTATTGATTGAGAACGTTTCCAACAAGTCCAACAACCAACAAAACGTCGACGACAGTAAAATACTGCGTTATAACAGGCAAAGCAGCGTGTGTCAGAATTTAACTGCCCATAGCAGCCTCTGAAAGTTTAATATGACATACTCGTAAACGTAAATACGAGTATAACCTTTTATTGAGCCCGGTAGAGCGTGCCTCCCACTTCTTTTTATATTAAAACAAATACGGCGCGATATATTATGCATCGGGCCTTTTGTCCCGCCCGCAGCGGCCGTCAAAGGCTCGCTGCCTCGCTGCAACTCGTTCGCTGCCCGCCAGATCCAGAGACCCCCCCCCCCCCCCCCCCCTTGATGCAATCAGCTCCGCGGGGATCACCTGCCGCAGCTACATATCATACCTAATAGTTTCATAAAGTAACGAGCGTTCTTTCGATACCGCTTCGGTGCAGCTTATTTTCTAGGTAATCTCAGAAACGCTTAGGAAACCGTTGCAACGCGGTTGAATTCTGAAAGGATATCACAGCTAGATAAGCTGCACAATGCAGCAGCGCCGGCGTCACTAGTCATGCAGAGAATTTTCTTAAAGTATTGTATTCTCGCACTCAGTGCTTGCTGTTGTGTTAGATTCCGTCAGGCGGTGTTTGAAGCGTTTCAGTGTTTTGGCTCCGTCACCATCCAGAAATCGTCACACCGCACCGAGCTCGCCGGGCCCGCGGGCGGCTCTGTCTGTCATTAGCACCCGCCGCGGCGCTCATCGTTTCACTGTTTCCGCGCGCGAACGGTGACTGAATTTCGGTCACTTGTGGCTTTTAAATTTAATTATCCGGGTTCTTGGACATACTCTACTTTGTTCAGCCATTCTTTCCTAGACAGACGACAAATTACATTAAAACACCAGATAATAAATATAACTAGGTCATTAATACTATTTGGATTTGGTTATTTGTCATTCCATTACGTAGAAGTACCTATAGCTACTTATAATATTAGTAACCTGTCTCCCACTACAACGATAATATTTGCTCTGTTAACCGTAAAATTGGATCTTTTACAATTTCATCATCGTCATCGTAACTGTTTCAGTGGCATGCTCTGTAAAGTCACGCCGTTCCAAGAGGCCTGATTTGACGGCTGTGAAATCAGTCCTCTTAGAACGGCGGGAAAAGTCATCTAAGTATATCAATTTTTGGAATATGTTAAAATTATGTTTAGTAAATCTAACTCTTATAGAGCGCTATGACAAAATTACGTAACGAGTACCTTAGTTAAGATTTAATTATTTAATTGTAGAGTAACCGTGAGTGGGCGACATTAGCGGCCGCAAGCGGAGGGCAATTACGTCATTATGTCACCGGACACCGCCATCCCTGCCCCGCTCCGGCCGGTGAGGGTCGAGCGGGCGCTAACGGGTCCGAGTGGTCGGACAGAAAGATATGTCGCCCGCAAACGAGGCGCTGTGAGCGGCGCCCGGCGCGGTCTGCGGCCACCGCACTTTCAATTGTCTCCAGCCTGAAAGTAGCACGTGTTTAACACAATATAAGTACAAGCTGTTCAGAGTGTTTTTTTTTTATTTTGGTCAAACTGGCACGAACAATTTGCTTTAGAATAGAATAACTTTATTTCAGGCACAAGGCCCATATTTATATATACCTTACAAACTAACATAAAATATCAATATACCTATTACTTAAAATTAACATGACTAGTAATACACTTTCGCGGTGTGAGGTAGCCGGCGGCCACGACATCGCCAAAATATGAAATATGTTTTATATATAAGGGGATTGATGAGGGCCAAACCAACTTGTTCGGAGCTACGGTGCCACCCTGTGAACTTTCTTTCAAAGATCTAACTGTCACTGCTTGCAACACCTGGAACTTCTAAAATGAACTTGCTTTAAATCCGCGGAACGCGACTCGATGTCAACGAGCGAACCGTCCCGCCACACTCAGTGATGCGCCGGAGCGGCCGCCGGCAGGCCAGCGTTGCTGCGGTCCTGGAAACTTAGTGGGGACCTGTATTTCTGTCCCTGCTCACTACATTGTCAAAGGACTCTTCTATTACGTGTGTCGTTAAGTAACGTTGAAATTACTATCCCAAGGTTATGAATAACTAGGTAAATTAACATTAACTATACATTCTGAAATAATTTTCCGTCAAAAATTTCATTTGTAACTACTGTCTTTTTGCACAGGTATCATCTGCTTATTGAGACTGAATTCAGAAGTCGCAACTCGGGGGCCCTACGTTAACTACAGCAGAAATGTGTTTGCTTTTGTACATTAATAAATGCAGTTGTGTAATAATTAATATTGTTGCGCTAATTGAAATTTGAATTATTGTTGTTGAGTTTACATACAAACACACCCAACACACATCAATACTGCATAGCACAGTATGTATATCAGACACAAAGTAAAGCTAACTACGGTCAGATTATCAGACCAATTCATCTCCTACATCCCTAGTATTGATCGATGCAATCCGTCACATTCTAAATTGCGGAACTGATTAGTTGACAAACGCCGCCTTTGACCTGTGTACCTGTAGTTAACCTAGCGGTGGCCGCCGGCCGCGCGCGACACAAGCAGCCCGGAGCCGCTCACACGAGTTTACGCAAGGCTCGGAGTAGCGTAATATGTTCCCGTGACCTCGCGATCGGGTTGTTAATGAGGTCGTCCGCGAGTGCAAGTGTCGGGCGGGCTATTCTCTGACGCTGCAGGGGCGAGTTCGCGGCGAGTTCGGTCGGGACGAGTTCGGGGCGAGCTCGAGGTGCAAGCTGTCCCGGCGCTTCTTGCTGCCCCGCAGCTCTGCCGACGAGCTTAGACTACTGAGAGAACAGTTTGAAAATACCATCCCGATTGTCTTCGAGGTCTAGTCATGACATAATTTTAGAAGGCGTATCTCATCCTCAGCTTGATGCGAAGCTAGGAAGACTGCCCCTGAAACTATACGTCATGGTTGTGTTGTGGGCTACATGCTCCTTGCAATTACCTAGAGTAATAAGTGTAATGATTTAGATTAGGATTAAGGAAGGCTCGACGAAGACGTCGCCTCCGCGACAGAGAGTACCCCCCGCCGCCCCTCGCCGCGCTTGCAGGTGCTTAATTAAGCCGCGGCGAAATCACGAGCTCACGGCGCGGCGAGCTTTTAACAACCGAGAGCAAGTAAAGCTCGAGTTCAGTCGCCGCACTTCCGTCGCCGAGCACAAATTCGGCCACCTTACAAGCGCAGATAATTTTTTTTCTTGTTTCAACTTTTCTTGTACAAGAATCACGTCATTTTAATTTTCATGGCGTAGAAGAAACGCAAATAAATAATCGTACTTTTGCATTTTATTATTCTTAATGTAGCCGTTCTACATTGTTGAGATGTCATTCCGATATCAGTTAAATCTTTAGCTTTCGAACTATTCGACTAGACTGCCTGGGGTTTCCCTTATTATATATACTCTGTCTCTACACGTATTGTTGTCGTATTGTTTTTAACTCGGCCATCATTACTGTCAACCAAATAAGAGCTTATCACAACGACAATACGATATCATATCAAAAGCAATTAAGTTTAGCCCGAGTAGAATAGAGCCCTGCTCGCACGTTTGTAATAGTACGCGCAGCTATGACGAGGCGCTGAGCGATGACCCCAGGTGCGCGGCACGGCACGGCGCGTCACGCCGCGTCACGCCGCGCCGTGCCGTGGCAGGCCGCGTCACGCGTGACGTCACGCGCGGATCGATGCAGCGCCGCGCCCCGGGAGCGAGCGCGGCGCGGGGCGCGCCGGTGCAGCCAGCGGCTGGCTCGCCCGAAACACCTCCACCCGAGGTTCAATAACATGCATCTCGAACACAAAACTATTTTTATTGTATTACGAGTAACCTTCTATAGTTTATCTCAGCTTCATAACTTGAACGGACCGCGAGTGTTTGTTGATGTTGGACAGAATCGCGTCTATTCTATTAGGCGGTAAAATCCAAATCGTATTTGATCTGGGCCTCTATTCAATACGGTAAAAACAATATTGTTTTTGAGCTATTATCGTATTTTAACGTTTGGATGGTTCTTATTTACTTTACAGTAATGGCGGCCGAGTTAAAAACAATACAATAACAGGGGGCTTAATATCACTGCTTTTATCGCGTGACAAAATGTGGATAAAACATCCGTCACTAATATAAGCACGAGAGTGGCGGATGCTTTATCCACATTTTGTCACACGATAAACGCAACCATACCATGCTAGCAGGTCAAATACGAATAGGGGTTTAAGGACAAATTTTTTTAAGACACAAACAAAATAAAGAAAAATAAGAAAAAATAACGAAAACTAAATACTAGAAAAATACTTATTTTAAGTAGCTATAATGTGTACAAATGTCCCCTAGACCACTGCCACCGGGAATAGTGCCCATAATGCTGGCTGCATTTCCTCGGTAGCTATTGCTAGCCGTTGCCGAGGATGAGCCAGCCCTATGGTAACCTGAAGCACGGATCAGTTTATTTTTGAAATTGTTAAAAAGCTTAGCTTACTTATTTCACTACGAATTTGATTTTACTGCCTAGATAAAAAGCGCTGTTATGATGTTATTTTGCAACTCGGCCGCCATCACTGTCAAGTAAAATAAGAGCCATCAAAACGTTAACAATACGATAACGTCGATAACAGAGGCCCTAGCCAAGACGCAAACGATACTAACGTTTTTCTTTTCTCTCTCTCTCTCTCTCTCTCAAACTCAAAATGTATGGGATAACATTCTCGTGTGTTGCAATAAACCACGTGGTTAACTGTCATCCCATACATTTTGAGTGATAGAAAAGAAAAACGTTAGTAGCGTTTGCATCTTGGCTACGGCCCAGAGGGCTTTTTGTCTAACGCACTCGCAATCAAGATGGTTTTCATTTTGAAAACCGAAGGCTTGTCTGCATACAAAATGAAAACAATTGCTCCATTTTGAAGCCGGTTGCGATTGCGAGTGCGTTAGACAATAGCCTCTCAGGTCAAAAACGATTTGGTTATTACCGTGTTGAATAGAGGCCTAGATTTCCATGAAAGAGTTGCAGTGGCCTAAAGGTCTTGCAACCAGGCCATCAAATCCAAAAAAAAAAAGAGTTGCATAATGTCAATTTAGGATATTAGTGAACACAACACAATTAATTAAGATTAAGTAATTCTTTTCGTTAAGTTAGGTTTGTTGCAATAGAATCCTTTCTTGCTGGAAGATGAGTTTTTGCATTAACTTTATTAGAAAATTCACGTTCCCATTTTGAGTGGTGTCGTGTTGGAGCAGCGCGGGTCGAGAGCTCCGAACTTAAAAAGTAAACACGTGAGTGCGATCGCGACCTGCCAACTTGGTCCGCTCGCAGCCAATCAGCGGAGTGCTACGCGCTACGAGGGCTCTACGCGGCCGTCGTAGGCGACGCGGAGAACAATATGCAGCGGAACAATCGAAACGTTGCTACGAATGCATATTCTGGCACTAAATAAGTGCTCTAGGCAGGTACTCTACAGCGACATTCGCACTACATTAGAATAAAAAAGTAGTCTTCAAGTTTTCGGCCAATTATAAACGTTGTTCAATCCTATAGTGAACAACAACGGAACATGACGATACACACCTACATTTAACATTATACCGGCTTAACATTAGAATACCTCACATTTATTACGGCGTAAATAAATCACATGAGCATCTGTCTGCTGGAAGCGCGCTATCTTATAATATCTGAAGGTACGATAATCGCCGTGCCAAATGGAGCGCGGGCTGATCGTCGCCGCGTCATCACACACGCGGCATATCGCGCGACATCGCGACCGTATCCCGCCCCGAGCCGCGACTCGGTCCGAGGCTCGGGCCCGCGGCTCCCGGCGGCGCCGCCCGGGCCGGCCGCTGGCGCGCGCGGCACTCGACCACGCCCGCCCGTATTCAACGGTTCGCCGAGTATATTCCACAGCTGTGTTAAGAAAGTATTTCAAGATCTTTGGGCCGATAAGGCAATCCGATGGTACATGGGTGGTGGTTGCTGTTCTGTCAACATTGAAACAAAAATAAAGAAAGAAAAAGAAGTATACTTTCTTCAGTAAATAATTAATTAATTATCGGTATCGGATATCGGGTATCTATTCCACTTTACTAAAACCAAATGATTATCCTATGAGCGGCCGCACCGTGCGCGGGGTAGAGCCTCTTCTGGGAGGAGTCGCACGGTTTATTGCTTCGTTGTGTAGCACCGTTGGTTGTTGTTCAGTCTATGAACAGCTTATAGCTTTTTTTCCATGTCATTATTTTTAGGTAAGGTTTTATAATATTTATATAAAAAGTGAGACTTAAATTTTAATCAATCCTATTTTATACATTTTTAATGTTATACGTTTTGTGTGTTAGAGATTTTGAAATGATAGAATTACATGTGATTTTAAAGCATTGTATAAAACTATACATAAATACTAATGTGAGTTTAGAGAAAATGACTTAAGGCCAAACAATATAAGCATACCCGTTTATACCTGCAGAGCCTCTATTCTACTAAGTCAAAACCGTATTGCCTTTGACGTGTGTATTCAACGTTTTGATAGCTCTTATTTACTTGACAGTAATGGCGGCCGAGTTTAAAACAAAACACGTCAGAGGAAATATGATTTAACCGAGTTGAATAGAGGTTGGTCCATTCCCAGCACTCGACAGCGTGCTTCAATTTTACGGAGAACCGAATCGAACCTCAATAAAGTAGTTGAAGTGGAAGAAGTCGCGGGCACGGCTAGCATAAACTCGCCTCGGTTTGGAGCCGGGACCGATACCGTACTAATTCGACCTATTTAGCCCCCCGCCGCGCACGTAAGGTCGCCGCCGCCGTCGCTATTTTAATACCGGCTCGGCCGAGGACACTCGTACGAACACATTACGTAGAACCCTAGTAAAACTGTTATTAACTTGATTTTTTTGCAAATTAAAAGGCGTATTATATTATTATAATTTATAATTTATTGCTCTTCTCTCGGGACGAACAAGTAAAGTCTACTAAAAGTCTTGAGATGGCATTGCATCGTGAAGTTTTTGAATTCGGACAAATAAGCGTTAAACACATATCTTTCACTGTGAGAGTAAAAGTGGTTTCATTTCGGAAAGTGGCGATAAAACCAGTTCATTTGTAAAAGTAAAATAAATAAACGTACTTTTTACCTTGCAAAAGGTCGGGTATGCGCCATTTTTGGATATGTGGTACCTAGCCAGAGACCTTTATTAAAAATACGGGGCTGTAACGCTTGGCCGGAGCTATTATAAACTGGACCAATGCGACATCAAACATACCTATTGCCTGTGTGTGGGGTCTGTGGCAATTATAGTAACGTGGATAACTCCCCTTCCCTGATGCCAAACTAATCATACGTAGACAAAACGAGACAAAACAGCTATAATTATATACCTACTTATGTCACCCGATCGCTTTTATGATGTTAAATGTAAGCCATGAGTAGAGTCTAAGTAGCAGCGCCGCGAGATGATCCGTGCGTGATTGAATCACGCGCCCGCCCGCGCCGCCCCGCGCCCCCTCCCCCGCGCCCGATGAAGTCGCCGCGGCGCCGAAAGGTCCAAATTAATTAAACTTGCAAATTAAATTATTACACGACCCGCGGCGGCGCGAGTAGTGCGGGGGGGGAGGACAAATCTCATCCTGTGATGGCTAATCCGGAGCGCGACGATTGTACCGTGCGCGTCGCGCGACAACGAGGTGGGCGTCGCTGCTGATGAACCGGCATGTTGCAGATGTAACGGTGGAGTTTGCTAATCTAGGTATTGCTTGTCTATCCTGATGACATAAGTCCCCGTATCGTAAGTTTCATCAGGTATAAATAACTAGACATGTAAAGATATGGGTGGGGCATACATATATGTACATATTATGAGAACTGTAAATTTAATTAGGTAACCTTTCAGCCTTTTTGATTTTGAGTTCAAAAATGTTAGATTTCTAATGTTTCTTCAGAATTTATATAAAGTAGTAAGTATGCATATTATTAATATCGCCATCCATCATCACTTCACCAAAAGCGTCATATTCCAGCATTGCTAACAACCCAGCCCAGCACTGTCACCGCCGCATGAGCGATATCTCGCGCCCGCGTCTCGCTATCGACGAGTGTAGCGCGCGAGGCCGTGATGGATGGCGCGGCCGCGGCCCACACACACACGCTGCGCAGCGTGCACACACACCGCACGCACACGGCCCGCGGCCCTTCGTCGCAGTTGGCGTTGCTCCAGGTTCCACTCGCTAATAACAACCGAAGACTCGCCCGGCCGGCCCGCCGCCTCTACGAAGTTGCGACAGAGTGCGAGTTCGTGATGATCAAGTCAGAAATTAAAATTGATGTGATAGTGACTCCTACTTTCAAAGTAAAACTCTTAAACGCGATTTGGCATTAAATCCGCCATTTATACTAGTTTTTATGGAATAAAGATAAATAATCGGCTGAACTGTTTTCATCCAACCTAGCTGAAACTCCCCGATAGAAAAGAAACCGCATTTAAACTCATATTTTCTACTTAAAGAAACGCGTCCATATCGGGCCATCATCAGTTAGGGAGTTCGATTCCACAGATAGACACGTTTAACTAATAACAGCCCCCTGTTTGCGATGGGTTGGGGTAGTAATATGTTTCGAGGTGAGTGACGCCCGCGCCGCTTTGTGTGCGGATGGCGCGCCCCCTCCCGCGGCCCGCCCGCACCCGCGGTCGGCTCGGGCTGTCGGCCCGGTGCAGCGCTGCATCCGTCACGGCGCGAGTTAGCGGCTAATGCAATCGGTCGGCGTCAGTATCTAGCGACACACTCGGTCGCAGCGAGTGAAACGCGAATGGTACAGTCACGAGATTTAATTTGGTACCCACCTTAGGTCCAAAGTCAATCTGACATTCTACATCAATAAGGTTGAGTTTCCTACAAGTTACAAATGACTTGGTATCTCTAATGACATTGACGACTTCAGGCATATTTTTCTTGAAATGGGTCCCAAATTAACGCTCGTGACCGTACCTACCTACATCATCATGTTATGCTGATCAATGTTAAGTATTATTTGGTCAGCCCTTTTTCATCTCCTATGAATCCTATGATTTGTATCATAGGATACAACGCTGCCTACAATCATATGATTGTAGTGAAAGATTAATTTGAAGATGAGATTTCTTCCCAACAGTTGTCTCCTCCTGGGAAGCGCTCGTAGACTCAGAACATTTGTTACTTAAAATAATCTCTAGCATAACCGAAAATGTATGTATTCAATACAAGACCTGTATACTTTGGGTTTCTCTGTCTATTTCTCTTATCTTTATCTCGAAACGTACTTTTCTGTATTTCGTTTGCAATAGTTTTTGTAAAAGAGTGAAGAATCGGAAGCGCGCAGCTATGCCCCGGGAGGGAGTCCGCTGCTGCTCGGGTCATCGGTTTGCTTCTTTTCTTAAGCTTTAACCGCTTCATCCTGATCCTTTAGTAAAATAACGATGAATCTAGACTTTGCGAGTGCAGCTATAGACTTTGTGTGTTATGTAGGTATTTTTTAGCTCTGAGCTGCAACCTAGGTAATTTACCGATAGGTTTGACGACACGGTTACCTTAGTAGTCGAAACTATCGGTCGGGTTCGATAATACTTGTCGACGCACTGGCTTAGTTGGTAGTGACCCTGTCTACGAAACTAGCGGTCCTGGGTTCAAATCCCGGTAAGGGTAGATATTTGTGTGATGAGCGCGAATATTTGTTCCTAAGTCATGGAAGTTTTCTATGTATTTATATATATCGTTGTCTTGTACCCATAGTAGGTACAAGCCTAGAGCTTAGTTTGGGACTCGTTCAATTGGTGTGACATTGTCTCCTGATATTTATTTATTTACTTATTTACTGTGTCATGAGCGCGAGAATTTGTTCCTTTGTCATGGACGTTTACAATTTATTATATTTCTCGACATAAGTATGTTTATCGTTGCCTATAGTATCCGTAATACAAACTTAGAGCTTAGTTTGGGACTAGGTTAATTTGTGTAAAATTATCTCTGTTACAAACACAAGATTAGTTTATTAAATAATAAACTAATTGTTTAGTTAAAAAGCCGTTCGACTGGCACAGGGCCGGAGTCGGCGCGCGCCAGCCGGCCGCCGTCGCGGCATTCCGCCCGCTAATGCAATATGAATGCCCGGAGTGTTCTGCTCATTGTAGCCAAGCGGGCGCTTGCATTTTTAACGATGTTTCCGGATTCTTCGGTCGAGTATTACAAATGTAATATGACAGTGATTTAATGAAAGGGAATAATTGTGGCGAGCGGCGTTACTCGAGCCGGCGCGTAGCAAGCTCACGTCGGTAATTACTCGTTTTGCTCGTGCTGGCGGAGCGAGTCGAGCGGTCGCCGCGGATTTTCTATTTGCGTGCAAAATCAATTGGCGAGTGCGGGATGTGGGTCAGGTGTCGGCGGCGGCGGGGAGCGCGGGCGGCGGCGGCGACGCGCCGCTGTTTGCCGCCTAATTGACCGGCGGCCGCGCCGATATAGGAATCATAACACGACGAGGTCACTCCGCCAGGGCGACTGTATACAGGCTGTCGCAGGTGCTACCTATGTACGCTTCTAACTGACTTCAAAAAGGAGATTCAGTGTTTGACTCGTATGTATATGTGTATGTTTGTATCTTCGCGATTATCTTAATAACTACTGAATCGAGTTACAAAATTATTTTTGGACGTAATCGTCGTACTTCTGAGCCAGTTTTCTAGAATCACACACACACACAAACACACGGTTTTCTGCACATCGAACTGCACTATTACCTTCACGCGGCACCTAGTTGGCGTGACTCTGGCTACGAAGCCAGCGGTCCTCCGTTCGCCCCGGGCAAGGCGTTCAAAGTTTTGTGTGATGAGCGCAAGTATTGTTGCGGAGTCTTGGTCTCTCGGATATTTCCTGTGTATCTCTCCGTGTGTTCATCGTTATCTAGTACCCATAACATAAGCCTAGAGCTTAGTTTGGAACTAGGTCAATTTGTGTGAGATTTTTGACAAATATTTATTACTAGCGGCCCACCCCGGCTTCGCTCGGGTGTGGTTTAGTATGTTCAGTATAGGTTAAAATTAATCCTAGTTATCATCATATCAAAAGGGAACATCGTCATAACTTATAGATAAAGCAATAGAACTTTCGGAAGAGTCTGTCTGCCGTTACTTCTCGTCTTTTTACAATCTTTTATTCAACTTGTTTTGTTAGTATGTACTTAGCACGCAGGTATTTAGGTACGTTATAATGTGGGAGTCTAATATTGGAATTTTATTTTTAACCAGTTCCCGTTATAGGATTTGGCTGAAATTTGATACACAACGTAAACCCACAACCCAATGACAAGTACAGTTAGAAAAAAAAGGTTGTCATAAAAGTGAAACGTTTAACAAAAACTTATTGCGTCCCTACGGTGAAGACTATAGATATTAGTTTTTCCGTTCTGAGATAATCGGATTTGAATACAAATTTTAATGCTTTGTTGTGGAATAAAATGTTTGAGCATAACACTGGCTTCTCTTTAGCTGCAGTCGGGTAATAACGGATCGGTCGGGAAATGGAACTAATTTAAATCTGATTTTTGAAAACATAATTTATAGTGTCAGCAGCTTTGAAACAACGGGAATTCCCTTAAGGGTTCCATAAACGGTTAAATTATATTTCTTTAATTCGTACCAGGAGCCTATACATATATTTTAAATTTGATGTAATTTTCTTTAAAAATGACGTACCTCCCATACCTACAAATTATAATCTACTATTTCGACCCCTTAGAGATGAAATTGACAAAACCGAATATGGTATATTTACAGCCTCATAGTATTTATAACCCTTAATGCCAAATTTCATGTTCGTACCTTTAAAAATGACGGACTTCCATACAATGGTTTATCTCCTATTTCACCCTTTTAGGGGCTGAACTTCGAAAAATCCCTTTTTATTACTTGCTTACGTCAAAAACATACGTACTGTTAAAGTTTAATGTTTCTAGCTTCAGTAGTTTCGGCTGTGCGTTGATGAGTAACGCGCATTCCGATTCGCTCTTTAAATTACCCTTTCGC
Source organism: Acleris cristana (assembly GCA_948252455.1). NCBI lineage: Eukaryota > Metazoa > Arthropoda > Insecta > Lepidoptera > Tortricidae > Acleris > Acleris cristana. The sequence continues at coordinate 16,536,160 of OX411784.1, forward strand.
CATGGATGCTGCAGCGCACACATTCTTTTGGCAATTTGTGTGTAATGTTAGTGTCGCTCTGCTTATCATTGTTAATAGGGAACATTCATGTTTTTTTTACAGCTTCAATAAAAGCTGATTCATGTATCTAACAGGTTAGAAAAAACATTTTTTGAATAGGTATAAAAGATTTGTTCCTATCTCTTTCTAGCAAAACAGAATTTTACGTGGAGTTTATATGACAAAACTGCACAATGACGTAACCGGTGCACTTCGGATCTCTCTGTATAATTAGCAGTTTAAAATGCTTGTATCATCCGTATTTCTTGACCGATTTTAATTTTGTTTTCACTTTTGGTGATCACGGTATTTTCATATTTTGTTGAGAAATGCGATTTAAAAAAATCCATGCATATTCTCTATTGTATGTGGGTTTCGCAGTACCTACGCAAGAAAAAAACGTTTTATCTTTATCTATCTATTTATTTAATTCCAGAGACCGCATGATTTTTTATATCTTCGCGATTACATTTGTTATGTCAGCCTCCTGGGAACCGATCCCAAAACAAGTTGATGTCGATAAAGAGAACAAAACAAACGCATGTCAATAAAACGTATAATCGCTGCCAAGGCGTTTCGCCCCCTACAGGACGCCGTACATATGAGAGGGCTTTGTATGTAGGCATGCTGGCCGGATAAGGAGCGGGTAGAGTCGCTCGCCGTTTCGCTGACGCGGCGGAGGAGCTAGCGGGGGGTGGGGGGAGGAGGGGTGAGAGCACATATATAAAGCAGTTTATTATCACATCAGCTGATTTATCGCGATGACTCTAATACGGCGTCGATCGCGCCCCGGAGATTAGGCGTATTTCGCGATCACATTTTGACAACTTTCACTTCTTTAATGTATTTTTCAGTAGTAGTTCCAGTTTTTCAGTCTCCCGTGTTGTTACTAAGCCTTTTCAAAATTTCTATAAAGCTCCTTAGTACGCTTAGGCCTCACGGATCAAGGGTCTTGACGCCGAATAGACGAAAATATATTCTGGGCCGAGGTCACTATAATACTTGCCTACCCTAATGCCGTTTCAGCCGGTGCGTCAGCCATATTGGAGGTTCATGCATGTGACGGGGCTAGCGTGTCTATATACACAGGTGCACCTTACACTATCACCCGCCCATGCTTTACGGATCCAAAGACATCCCTTCAGGAGTCTCGGCATTTTTTGTTCTCTAGTAATTAACCCCGGCAAGAAACTGAAGAATGATGTCATCTATACGGCGTGCCTTGAGAAGAAGCTCGCACTTGGAGGCCCTTAAATTATAAATCATTAAGTCGCTTTCAAAATTCAAGATACCATAGCCTCTAAAACGCAGCATATGTATGCGCCTGTTAAATAACTGAGACCGCGTAGTGTTCAGCTTATCTTTACCCAAGTGTATTCACTCGACATTCAACAAGCGTACCGTACCACGTACCAGTGTGTGCGACCGGCGCCGCGGCGAGCTCGCAGCAGTCGCAACTCGCAGAACGACACGCTATATTAGTTAATGTCGCAGCCGCGTCGCCGAATCGATAGCGGCTGTAAGTCCCGCGGCACGGCTGCACGGCTGCGGCGAAATGTGTCGTTTATTCACAACAATGTACAGTCCACAATCGCGCGTCTGTCCCTCAGGCCGGCGAGTCTGATTGTTCACATGTAGATTGAACTGCTTCGGGGGCGCATTGCTATAGTCTATAGAGCATTGATCTACCTTTAACCATAAACTAAAATTAGGTAAGTAAGAAATCATTTTTTTATTTGGAAATAAAAAGCACGCATTTACTCGTTACATTAAATTACATTTATGTAGGAAAGCGCGTGTTACACTCCGGATGCTGCCAGCGAAGTTGGGAAAGTTGCAGCTTCCTGTGAACACCGCCTCCGCCGCACCCACCGCTCGCATACTGGTAATAATTCAGTTCGCACGTGCAGAATTTCCTCTGGTCGTGTCGTCAAAACTAACTTTCTGTAGAAAAGGAGGGGGGGAGAGAGAAGTGCCATCCGTGAGTGATTATAGCATCGCAGTTCATCATTATCATCTTGTCCACTGGTAAAAGTTGACTTGTATCACGGCATGTATAGTGCTTCTGTAGTCTGCGAATGTAGCTCAAATCCGACAGCCTAACTCCAAACGTAAGTCGCGCCGCGCGACGAGCTCGCGCGTGACGCGTGTACCCGAGTAGGGGTGACAGGGGGTGGCTGCAACTATTACTGCATCGTCGACATACAATGCCCATTTATTCAAGATACAGTGCCAGAATATGGCCGTGTTTACCGCGAGATTGTTAATTGTATCAAATTAACATTTTATTTATAAACACCGGCAGATGTGTATCTCCCGTCGGGGACCTGGTGTTGTGTTAATTAGACGTCTGCTGAGGTTCGAGCGGCAGTAACGGGAGTAGCTGACTAAGTTTACTTAGCACTCTAGTTCTGACTTAACTAATTTTTATCTTTCGCGTTTTCGACACATATTAGACAATAGCTTCTGCCCGCGTAGATTTCGATTATCATAATTCCCTTGGGAACTTTTAAATTTTCCAGGATAAAATAGCCTACAAGTTAATCCAGTGTATAAGCTATCTCCACTCTTAATTTCATCTAAATCCGTCTAGCCGTTGCAGCGTGAAGGAGTAACAAACTAACACACATACACACGAACTTTCGCATTTATTAGGATAATATCAGATCTTTTGTATGCTTACCTGTAGTTAAAACAAGACCTGATTTTATAGTCCTGCCTTAAAAAAATCGTTCAATAAGGTATTTAATAGGTAAAAAACTTTCGAAACTTCTGAATTTTAAATTTCGTCGGATACCATAAGTTTATCTGCCGTAGTATCTGAGTCATTATAAATTAATATCATTCAGTTGTGAGTTTGTCTGTACTCTATTGTAGCCCACTTAAAACTTCCAAAAACATACCTATCTTCCTTTCGACAAGAGGAAGCATTAACCGTTAACAATGTTTCATTAGTACATTAGTATTTGGATTGCGAGGCGACGTCGCGGCTCGTTAGCGGCTCGAGGCTGGAATGGGGGGCGTGGGGGGAGGGGTTGATAGATGACCGACGACGGCCGCGGCCGCCGCGAGAGACACGCCGCTATTTGCATACGATTGCTCAAATTGTCCCGTCATGGTGCGGCTCTCGTACTCGTGACAGCTTTATCGTTTGAGATCAAACGGTGCAAAAATAAGGTTGTTAGGTATAATTAAATTTCTCAAGCCAAACCAAGACAATATTTTGCTAGTATTGATAGTCTGTTCTACGTGGGTCGTAATTGCTTAGCATCACTATGTATTCCCACCGCGTGCGTGCAGCGACTAAAGAGGCTCCGCGTCGCCTGCTCCGCGGCACCAATCTCCGGCGGCGCGCGGCGCACGAAGCCCGCCGGTAACCGCGACTGACGCACCACGGCTCCGTTCTCTATGGCTCTGTTTACCTCCGACGTGCTAACTATTGCGTATGAGATGTGAATATTTTTCATTATTCTGTATGATTTCCAGTTGCAGTCTCGATTAGACCCGAGACGCAGGTAAAAATGCCATGTTCAAGCCGATCAGCGCGTCGATAACTTACTTTTAACTTCGTTTGCTGTTGGTAGAAGTGTCAACTATAATACAGTCCCGCACCAAAAGGAAGGCGCATTCCCACGTAGATCAATCGCGCATCGTATTAGGAAGCCTGAGCCAATCGCTGCCAACAACCACCAATGTAATCAAGGCATGAACTTGAACTTTTGCAAAATATTTTCTTGAACTCGTCACAGGCGGTAGAATGCTACCTAGAAGTCCGCGGTGGACTAGACTAGAGACCACACGCTGCGCTGTTCGCACGCAGGCCCCGCGCTCCTCAGGCGGCGGACGGCTCTCAGCAGCGCCTCCTTTCCAGGTTCCTTCAGGTCCCCACCTGGAGGAAGCGAGTCTCATTATTTCAAGTAAGGCCACCGTCGGATTTGCTTTTATAAATCGGCGTCTGCTCCCAGCTCCATTTATAGTTAAAGACGACTTGAGCCTTTTGAGATCGAGCCCTTTGTTTTCGCCGCTCCTGATATCACCCCGTTCAATTGAATGAAAGACGTAACTTAAAGCGATTGCATTTGAATACAGCCGATCTACAGCGATCCTGAATTGGCTCTTTTGACGGCAAGCGCACTCGAGCAAGGCTCTATACTACATTGTATTTCCTTATCTTGTTTCTAAATTATTATGGCTTTTGATGCTATCGTATTGTGTTAACTCGGCCGCCCTTACTGGCAAGTAAAATAGGAGCTACCAAAACGTCGACAATACGATAACAGGTCAAAAACGATTTGGTTTTTACCGTGTTGAATAGAGGCCTTGGTCGTCTGGCAATAATTAACGTACAATCGCCTTTGGGTGGCAGCTAACATAGAACCCTGTCGCAGAACGAGGATTCATTTGAGTTGTTTCTTGTTGTTTTGTATTATGATCGGAGTCAGGAGGGCAAGCTTAACAAGTCCTATGTTAGTTTAACAGTCAAGCTGTTAAACGTTACAGCGCGTTGAGAATTGAGATGCGGATACTAGAGGAGTGTCGAACTGCGGAGCGGACTGTCAATAAATTATTATTTTAATAACGAAGATAAGATTTTTAAATTAAGTATGTTTATTTGTAAGACAAACAAGCGCACAAGCCCCTCACCTGATGGTAGCGGGACCTGAGACCCGGACACATGTGCATTCACAAGACCACGAACACAACACTGAAAATGCGTTGCCAACTCAGGCAACCGAGCTGGAATGCATCTACGATAGTTAGTTCACGGGTTGTCTCACCCTGACACAACACTGTGAACACTATGGGTTAAAGGATCAATGGTGGCAGCGCTCCGGGCGGGCCCTGTGCAGGTCCATCGCGGCTTCACCGACACTCATTTCATAGAACGTATCACTTCGCAGAATATTCCGTTTCATTAAAAGCTATTTTCTGCTGAACCCGTGTTGATTTCTTACTTAAACTTCCGACAAAACCATTCTTCCAGGGCTGAATACCTACTCGTACTCACGCATATTACTTAGGTACATGGTACCAACGTAAATTGTAAGCGTAAGTGGTAGTCAGGTGTTCTAAAGAAGAACTAACAGAATGCGAGCATAAATACCGCTTTTATATGTTTGCTTTGTGGAAAATATCCATCGATTTCCTATTAAATATTCTGAAAATCAATTAATATGCAAAGCGTTGTGATTGACACCCGTTGGATGCCGGCGCTGTGAGCTTTCCGCCCCGCCGCGCTCCCGCCGCGCTCTCGCCGCGCTCCCGTCACGCTCACGTCACGCCCGCGGCGCGCACCTGCAACTGACATACTTTTAGCCTCAGCAAATATGTAAAAACTCGAGAGCGTTTCTCTTATCTTCTCTTATTTATGAACTTTGCCTGCCTATATTTGTCACCGGCCGATTATTCGATTAGTAGTTTTAACGGGGCCGAGATTCTAGGAGTCTACGTTTTGATAGTTCTTATTTAATTGGCAGTAATAGCGGCTGAGTTAAAAACAATACCATTACAGGTCAAAGACGATATGGTTTTATACGAAATTTCAAAAATCTAATCGGAAATGTGACGCATTTGGTTCAGATTTATCAACTGGTTATGATTTTTAACCAAATTTCAATTTTCCAATACAGTTTTGAATATGAACCCAAGAAGCTGACTGAGTTATTGCTTGTTTCCTACTAGTCTAAAATATTTTAACTAGCTCATAGTCTCGTCCCCTTACCCTCGACCCCCGCTCTCCCCCCCCCCGCTCTTGTCCATCGACGCGCGTAAACAAACGCATTTGAGTATCGTCGTCCTCCTCCTTTGAGATCAAGATCAAACGGGCTTGATGCTATTGTTTGTTAAAGATTAATCGAAATGACTCCCGAGATCTCTGACGACAGATTAGACATTTGTTGTCTTAAGACATCGCTTCAATAAATAAGCAGGTTTACGTAATCGGAGCCGAAATGTTTGTGGACGCGCCACCATGAACTCGCGAGCGGAAACTAAACAAACTCGGGGCAGGCAGATAGCGGACGATCGGAGTTGATTGTGTGCGAAAACTAACTGCTCCCAACTAGGTTGATTAATTACAACATCCCCATATTTGACAAGCGCGGCGCGGCGCGGCGCGGCATCGATCGCCGTGGGATCAGCGACACACATATAAATAATTTAATCATTTAATAAACGTTATCATATCACAATGCCGGAACTTAGTTCAACGCCTCAGCAAGTCGAACGCTTCCTGAAATACCTAACATGTTTATTGTGTTTCACACGCAACATAATTTAGCAGCGTACTGGTCCGGTGATAAATTATGTGTTTTTTTAACCGACTTCAAAAAAGGAGGAGGTTATACGTTCCACTGTATGTATTTTTTTTTTTTATGTATGTTCACCGATTACTCCGTCAATTGTGGACCGATTTTAAAAATTCTTTTTTGTTTGATAGAGTATACTTCCGAGGTGGTCCCATTGTCAGCAAATCTGAATCTGATGAAGGGATCAGTGAGGAATTGAGGGAACTCCTCAAATATTGTATGCAAACATATAGCGATTTTAGTATTTTTAGTAACAAGTGTAGCATTTGCATTCAGAAAGTGTCACTTGGTGAAGCGGAACTGATGATGAAGACCACAGATGGCCACCGGAACTCCTCAACGGTACTGATTGCAAGGGTGGCGATAAGATATCTCGATTAAGATAGTTGAGCGACTACAACGAAGCACATTTAATTGTTTTAAAATGACTATGATTTTCCCGCGGCGTTGCTTGCGGTGAGCTTGAAATGTCTTAAAGTTTCATATATCAACTAAGAAGTGGGACTACATAAGCTTATTATGATCACTAAAAAGTGTAAAATAAAATAAATGTTTTAAAAAACAAAAAACCGCCTTCAAAAATGCAAAAAATAACTTCTACTACTAGGTACTTAGTAGTAGAGGTACCTATCCTATTAGGTTAGTCTAACTGAAGTCGGCGACCACAATATTTTCAACAAAAAAAGCCGACTTCAGTTGGACTAACCTAATAGGATAGGTTCCTACGTACTACTAAGTACCTAGTAGTAGAAGTTATTTTTTGCATTTTTGAAGGCGGTTTTTTGACGTGATAACGTCTTATAAATCGATGAACGCCGGCTGCACGCACAAAAAGCGTGGCTCTCGGTCACGTTCCGCCTCATTGTCACGTTCCACCTGAGCCGAGCGTGCAAGCGAGAGCGCGGAACAAGCGATAGAGAGGCACGATCAGCCTAAGCGTGCGGCTTGTGTGTTTTCTTATGACGTTATCATGTAAAATTATCCTCCGTAAACTGACTTTACAGACAACCAATTTTTTTGTTCACACTTACTGGTAAAAAAATTTACCCTGAAAAGTGTCTAGAGTTCTAGTCTTTAGAGTACCATTAAAAGTGATTTTAAACTTAGTTTATTTCGTATTTTATATGAGAACATTTGTGATAAAAGAAAAAAATATACCTACGGGTTGACTTGAGAACCTCCTCCGTTAAAAATTAGCTAGCAGAAAAGTAGGTTAGGTTAGAACTGCTGCAACCGTAACGCAAACGGGCTGTTTCCAGAACAGTGTGGTAGATTGTGTTAGAAATTTATGACACACATAATGCAAAATATTTTTCTGCGAAATCAATGAATAAATCAATCAAAAGTATGCTAAAGTATGATTCTTAATTAAAAAATAACGGAAGTGATTATATGCGCAAGGTAATTCTGCCAAAAGGTATTTCTGCCAAGTGACATTATGCAATACAAAAATATGACGGTAAAATTTCTGCAACACATTAGTAAACCTCTTTTGGCACTTCTACTTAAGTCCCTTCCCATCGTCTTATACTGCAATTATAAATATAATTGCCCTCTCCACCACAACGTGACTCGCGAGCCGTGCAAAGCGTTCAGTTCACGCTGTTTTCATTTCAATGGGGCTTTGTATGCCCCCCCCCCCCCCCGTGCGCCCGCTCCCCACCCCTCCCGACCCCGGCGCCGGCGGCGGTGCGGGTCCTGCCTGACGCGTCACGCCGGACATCAGCAAACAATACAGATTGATTTTCAAGTTTAATTGAAGTTTCACGCGTTCCAACTCCGCTTTGTTCGAAAGCTCCGCTGTATTGAAAATATTTTAATTCTGTCGCAGTGTTGTCTGAGCACTCGACCTTAAAGCATCCGGTGAGCTTCCGGCGCTTTGTGTGGCGCTTTCAGCGGCCGCGCGGAGCCGCGCGCGGAGACGAGCGCCGGCGCCGGGAACCGTCAACCTTGGACGACAGGCAATACATAGCGCCTCGCGAGCGGTCGGCTCGCAGCTTCCTGCAGCCCGCTATATTATTATAAGCGTAACTAATCAATACGCGCAGCCGTCTCCTTGGATATAGTTCACCAAATAATTCACGAAAGACTGAACCGTTCCAACCCCCCCCCCCCCCTTCCCCTCCCTCCTCATTACGAGTATTGTTTCGTCACCAGCCGTTATTCAATTAAGCAAACACGTGTTCTGTAATTCATTTTATTCGCTCCAATTTATTCGGAAAGTTGGTTGAATTATTGCAGCGCGCGGTCAGCCGCGGGAACAACGCGGAATTTGGGAAAATGCGGACCGAAGCCACGACAGCGCGAAACAAAAGTTGTCAACTAGCCTCGTAAATAATACTTCTTCAGTGTCTTGAGGAAACTCTGCCCTGTCGCGCGCGGAGGAGGCAATTACGGGACCCTCGGTGCGCGGCTTAACACAATGGCACCGAAATTTGCTATTAAGCAAATCGTTAGTGTTGTATGAACAATGCGACGCTCGGCTGAGCGGCGATAGCAACCGTTCGCGACTGACGCGAGTGTAGAGTGCGGTTAAAGTTGAAGACACGAACGCTTCTTTGACAGTTTGACTGCAAAACATAAACTAGTTTTGATCTTACGTGTACACATTTCATCTTCAACAGCCACCTACCTCTTATTTCACCATCTTGACAAAGATAGGTGACAGGTGATAGGGTAGGTTAGGTTCGGTTAGGTTAGTTTGGTTGAACAACACAAAACCTTTATTTATCTTCAAAACTCGTTATTTTTCTTATTTTCTACATAACCGTTCAAGAAGACCTTTATACCCTTGAGGGTCACCGCGGCCGCGGCATCTCGGCCGTGAGTCACCCCGAGAGCGCCGCGGGCGGGCACCCGGGCAGGCCCGAGCAGGGGCGCTCAACGAGTACCACACGACGGAGCTCGGAGTCCTCCTCACGCCAACTCCACATTTACAACTTTAATTACGCTCACGTCCTCGTTCTGCAAAACTTGCCCGCCGCGCGTCAACGCGGCGGCAGCGTTCTGTAATGTAATCGCGTTTGAGCTTCGTTCGAGTTGGCGCACGTGGCTAGTGAAGAATTAATTTCCATGCGAGTGAGCAATCTCATTAAAGAGTTGGCAGCGGCCGCGCTCGCCGCGCTTTTACGAGAGCAAACACGAAGATGCACCGATGTTTTGCTCTTGTTGCGTTTACGGGTATAATTCGATAGTGGTCTCACACAGTATTACACAACACTAACTAGAGCATCTTTCAGTGTAAGTACCAGCGAAGACTTAGATTGAACTGAACGCACGCCCGCATTGCGCGCGGGAAATAGAGTCCTTTCATTGCGGACACGAAGTAATGGCGCGTGCGTAGACGGTCAGCCAGGGGAAGGGGGGAGGGGGGGCAGCAGCTGATCAGATAGCATTGAGCGGCGCCCGCGCGCCGGCCGGCGCATTACACGCCGCGGAACAAACGAACGAGTGAAAAATGTACTCGCACTCAACCAGACAGTGACGGATGCGAGTTTCAACGAGTCAAGTCGCGGCTCAGCGCGCGGAACACGTCGCGCGGAGATGGAGATGAATGTCTTATGCTCAAAGATATTGAATTGTTTAGAAACTGCGTTCAATGTTCGAATACATCGGCCGGGCGGCGGCGGCTGCTTTCATTCGCCATCGCTTTGTTTGCAACGCGCGGATACTTTATTTTAACATTTATACCGGCACGGTGCAGCGCACCCAGTTCCTAAAGCACGACAACGGTTTATTCGCTTCACTTGCTGCGAGCGGGTGCGGGCGGGCGGGCCGTCTCGCCCGGCGATACATGCTTTCAATGAAACTGATAAAACTTCCGCGCCGCTTCTCGGACACGTTGTGTCTGATACCGAGTTACAATATCCCCGACGTACATAGGTATTCCTAACTTTTTATAACTTGTTATTTTATCGATACTTTACTTGAGTAACATTGCGTCACCTTACTGGAAAGTAAAGTCCCAGATAGACGGGCGAGTAAGTACGCCGTACTTACGGTTCGGCGACCTTACTCGCCCGTGTGTCACCCTAGGTACGCGAACTTTTAAAGGTACCTAAACAAAAAGGTTGTCGAGCTTTAAGTACGCTTTTTTTAAAATCAAGGATGTGTTTGCGTTTTTTCGACAACGAGGTCGAGGGTGGGAAATGCTTATCGAGAGTGACTTAGAGACATATTAAAATATGAGTAGTTAAAATGAATGACTATTGGATAGCACCTCTAGCACCTACCGAAGTGTATTTCCAGCGAGGATCAGCTCCTGTGTTCTTATAACAACGTTTCTATTTCCAGTACGAGTTGATTCAAACGCTTCCGCCATCTCCAAAGATAATGGAGCCCACTCGTAAATTTCCTCGAACAGGTAATTGGCGCCTGGAGCAGGCCCTTCTCGGGTATCGCGCGCCTGCTTGCACTGCGCACAATATTGCATCCTTAGGTGGTTATTTATTGACAGTAAATATTGCTTATGGTTAGAACTGGCCATAATTTCCGAAAGTCAAATTTTATTGGTTGCAGAAATTACATTCCCATTTTTTCCCGATTTTTTTTTTCCAATCTCATTCTTTTCCTATCCGAATTTTTCCCAATTGCAATTTTTTCCACTTATTATTAGGTCGAAAAAGGAAGGCAGGTTTAGGCTATGTTTGTTAGTTTTGCAGCAGTTTAGGTTAGGTTACTTTTCAAATCACCCTGACTAGAGGTGGGGAGCGTAAATGCATCCCTAAACTATCAAATTCATTTCTGGAATGGTAAAAATGCGGGTCCGTATTGGCTCATATAAAAAATTGTAGTCCAAATGTATTGCTATTCATTATCATCGCAAGTCATAAAGTGTTTTTTACTGAAACGGTTTTTATTTCAGGGTTTTTGTAAAACAAACTTAACCTAACCTAACCTCATTTACCAGCTAGATATTTCAAAAATCCTGAAATAAAAACCGTTTCAGCAAAAAACACTTTATGACTTGCGATGATTATGAATAACAATAATACATTCGGACTACAAAGAATGATGGGCAAAAATGTATGCAACCCAGCCCAATCACCAATAGAATTATATCGTATGTAGGCTTATTGATCCCACTATTTGCTGTAATTGTTATTATGACGACTAGACTGTGAAGGCTGGGAGAATAACTACTATAACTATTGTATTCATTTTTAAAAATAAATCTTTACTAACATAATAAAGCGCAAGAGTTTTTTGTTTGTGGGTTTGTGTGTTTGTTTAAACGGGGTAATCTCTGGAACTACCCATCGGATTGGAATAAATCTTGTTGTACATGATAGCCAGTTTCATGAGAAATGGTTTAGTCTAAAAAAATCGGTCAAGCGTGAGTCGGATATACGGGAAATAGCATTGCAACGCATGCGGGGTACAGCTAGTGTAGTAATAAACGTGTGTGTGTGAATATTTGAAGGCTGATAACTCTTTTCTCCGGGGTTTTTGTAGTTTCTCCGCGTATTAGAAAATTAAGCTTATGTAACTAGCTTTCACGTGGTATACATGAGATTTTTATTGGTTATATGGGGCAATTTACCCATCATTCTTTTTATATGTAACAAAGCGCTCCCTAAAAATGCGTTCTGGAAAAACGAGCCAGTGAAAAAACACGACTGTGAAAAATGAAGATCGGAAAAAAATAGGAATGGAAATTGTGCAACCAATAAAACTTGATTTTCGTAAATTATGGGCCACACTCTATGGTTGTGTTTTTGGATTTTTGCTAGTTGCGTGGACGCGCTGCGATGATATGGGTAGGTGTTGTATTTAACTTTTATTCGTATGATGACGGTGAACGGTTAATGATGTTACTGTATACCGCGTTCAGCGCCCAGAACTTGACGCTTGCTTTGCGGAAACCGTATTCGGAAAACGAATGTATGCGGCCGGCCGCGGATGTCCGAATGCGGAAAATGTATTCGGAAACCGTATACGGAAAACGAATGTATGCGGCCGGCCTAAAGGTAACATCAGGGCAGCCGTGCTGGGCGCTGAACGAGATGGCTGCCGTGTTCCGGGCGCGGGGCACGCCCGCCGGCCGACGGCGCGGCGTCGCTGGTGCGTGTCGGAAACGACTCGAATTGTCTTCCGCTCCAGCATCGACCCCGCGTCACGCGCGCCGCCGCGACGCCGTGCGCCGAACGGTAGCTTAACAGTCTTAACACTCGTCCACGCAGGAAGTCAAGCGAATAAGTTGCAATCGTACTCGTGCCGCCGGAGGATCGCGTGGAGATTTGGTTGAAGGTAGGTCTATGTCGTCACATCCCAAATAAGTAAAGTAGCTAAATGTTAATAAGGATATCAAATCACGTATTGGTCGATTATATAAACAATGAGCACACGTCATGCACATAATAATGAACGTAATTAAACCAAAATGTACAATTGTTTGATGCATAAAGCTGAGCGGTGACCATTTTGGCTGTAATAAAAAAAAATAGGTTAGGAAACTATTCGTGCTTGTAGACGGTTTTTTATATGCTACATAAACTATTTTTAATTTCAATTTCACAACCATGGCGACACGCTCGCCGCCAGCTAAGTACAGTCATTAATATCGTGTCGCGTCGTCATCCCGTTGCGGCTGAGTTCAGGCTCATCGTCGTGTAAAGCAGTGTTTTGCCGCGCGGCAATCGCGGCGGCATCGCTGCGGCAGCGCATAACCGAATCATCTGCGGAGATAAACTAGTTAGCAACTAGTCGGGGGGAGGGGGGAGTGCCACAACCATACAAATATAAATTCATCCACTAGGATCTTTGTCTAGGATCGCGAACCACTAAAAACATTAATTAGACCTTGAACATTTTCTCTGTTGCATTCTAACGACGAAGGGGAGAGGCAGGCAGGGGCAGGTCCCACTTGATCACTGAGCCGACTTCACTACGGCTCAATCACTTCAACCTTACGTTTGCATGCGTGTAACCGTCTGTAACATATTATTAGTTAAACAATCCACTATACGTTGAAGCCATAATCTGATCTTGCAATTTGGTGCGGCTGAAACATATTACAGACGGTTACATCAACCAGCTGTTATAAATTAGGAAAACAATCGAATTATAACCGTTGAAGCCATAACCTGATATAAGTTCTTGCAATATACCTCGGCGCGGTTGACACATATTCGACAGCGGTTGTAATAACGCGACTAGTGACGAACCACTTCAGTCGCGGCAACTTCCACAAGTAAGTACTTATATATAAGGGAACGCTACGCTAAATGTTCCAATCTTGATTTTTTGTCTGCGTCGTAACGGAGAAACAAAATGGTGAATTTTTGCACAAAATGTTTTGAAACGCACAACACGTGGTTATACTAAGGAATTTTTTTCCAAAAAAAAATCATTGATTCCCCTAAAAAAGCGATACACGAATTCTACGATATCGACGCCACAGGTCAGGTAAAAATTGTCTTTTCTTAAACATGCTCGGCAATGTTATGTACGTTAATGGCACGAAATGAAGACATGAAGTTTCTTGTTTATGGCTCCCCACATTACTTTTTGGCCTAGGCCCAGAAGTAATGTATGAAAACCCTAAGAAAAAATAATATTGGCCGCTGCTCTTACTTTTTAAATTTGCTTACTAACATTAAACTGACAAAGGAAAAATGGTATGGTACTAATATTTATGTGCAGTTTTGAGGTGGCCGTCGTAAGATTGCAGTCCTGAGATTGCTATCGTAAGATTGTTGTCTTGAGATTACCATCGTAAGATTGTTGTCTTGAGATTGCCATCGTAAGATTGCAGTCTTGAGATTGCCATCATAATATTGCAGTCGTAAGATTGCAGTCTCGAGATTGCCCTCGTAAGATTTCAGTAATGTACTTTTAATATTTCCTCACATTGCTTGAGAAAAGTACTATACAATCCTCGGCCGGAACAGGGATTGAAGGACTCGTTCTATTCTCGTTCTTTTCTACCCCAAACTCGTCCTTAAATCCCTGACTTCACGGCCTCTTCAGTAATGTACTATTATTCAGAACGCTGCCTTAATCGTAAACGCAACGTAAGGCAAGAACGCTGGCTGCCTGTTTACTTCAGGAAGCTTCCCTTTACGTGTTCACCTCGGCGGCCTGCGCTGCTGCTCACAACCGCTCCGTTTTGAACCTGAACACGCGCCAACTCTTGTTGTACGCGTCCCGATTTATAGTTTTAGTATGTGGGCTGATTAAGTTGAAATTTGGAAAATTAAAAATTATTAATGAAGTTTAAATATTTGGGTTATTTTTAGGGGCAAAGGTTTTTTTAAAGTTTCATAAACCGTGTGACATACGAGTATTAAATGAAGGTTAGGTTAGGTTAGGAAACACGGGAAATAGTTCTTTACTTCTTCACGCGAGTTCAACTCGCATTTCTCCGGTTATTATCGTAGATTAACGTAGCTCATAATACGGACGATTACAAGAGCCGTTGTGGCCAATTTTCTGAATGAATAATTTGAATAATAATATTTGAATGTTGGCTTCTGATAACCGAGCCGGCCTCGGCGAGGCGACCGTGAGGCGGAGGCGCGCGCGGCTTTTGCGCTGAAAAATTATTGCGCCGTGATTGACCGCTACGCCGTAGCGCTACGAACAGATAGGCGCGCGGAATGGTCGCCATCCGTCTTCAACTCCACCTGGGGCACTATTTTGATTTGTTTTAACCCGTCTTGCTTCTACATCGTGACCATATGGTTGACGATTTTCAGCTATTACTGTTTAGTGAATAAGAACTACCGGTTTGTGGAATACACGCTCTGCGCTACAGTATTTTTTTGGAGTGAGGTTGTAAAATATAAACAATCAATTAAAGCATGTTTTATCAATGCTAATTGCGTTTTATTTATTCCATGCGCATTTTCATTACACGTCCTGATGGACAAAATAAGTTTGTATCGTTACATCAATCCATAATAATATGTATACGATTTTAATGTCATACTAATAATATACTGGTAACAGATTTCAAGTAGGTACCTACCTATTAAATCGATATGCTGCAGGAACCAACTCTGTTTAGTTCAAAATGATGTTGAGATTGAGACTATAGGATTATAATATGAATGAACACCAATACAATTGACCCGTCCCGGGCGGCGGGCCCTAACCAAACACGCGCGACAACTCACTCGCCGCGGCGCGCCTCAGCGCGGGTCACCCGCCGTAACCTTTACGACATTTTTTAGACCTTTTATGAAAAAAAACAAAAAACCGGGCTAGAGCATGTCAAACCATGCTCAGTGAAGGGATCCGTAACTCGTAACTCTATCTACTCGTAAATCGAGTGGTAACATGATTTGCAGAAGGTAAATTTGGTTTGATTTATTTTAGTTAACCCTGCAGCTTCACCTCAATCTCGTGACGTATTTACTGTCTAGCGGCTCGACTATAATGGTTATGGCACAACAACTATCCTGTTCCACCAGAGCTCAGGTAATCGGGCGCCTTCTGCTTAGAGGCTTAATTCAGGCGAGAGTTTCGTGTTGTTAACCTGAACTGCATTTGTAAGACTCGCCTAAACACAGAGTGCTGACAAAGCAACAACGAACTAACAACGAATAATAATAATAAATAAATCTTAATTCAAAGCACTATTTTACAATGTATAACTACTACAATCTTTCTTGTTTGTGCTCTGACCGTACCTGAAGCTGCGCGAGGCGATACCCGAAACAACTAATTTGATTACTTATTCTTTTTAATTACATTACCAAAGGAAAAGGCGTCCCGGCGGATGTTCCGGGATCCTTCCGCTTCGAGAGGAAATCGTCAAAGGCTCCTAAAATTCCTAAATTTTCCATCTCAGCGAAATGTTACCGTGATCGCGTTAGGACGATGTTTTAATTTATTTGAAGCATTCGTTCAATTTGTTTAGGAATTAGTCGTTGATTCATTTATTTTGAAACGTAAGCAGAAATATACTTAAGACTGATTAGAACTGCTATAATTAGATTTGTGGTTTAATTAGCTAAGGTTTTCATTAAAGCTTTTGTATTGCCTGTACAAGTGCATGCAAGTTCCGGCGAGGGGGTCGTCGCGGCGCAGCACACAGTCGGCTGCAATTAACATCTGCTCTGACCGCACTTCAGCGGCAGGAGGACCCCCCCTTCTCCGCCGCCACCCCCCGCTGACCACGTCCCCGCGCTTGCAATAATTATCGCACCTCATGCAATATGCACGCGAGTATAACGAGCTGCGGCCGCGCCGCCGCGCGAGCTACACCTTACAAACGATGTGTCACTTGTACTTGTATATATTCTCTTTACGGAACGACGTGGGACAGAGTAAGAAAGTTGACATAGATAATTACCAAAGTAAAAAAATATATAGTTATGATAACGATCCTATATGAGATCCCTGTGGCACGCCAGACGGAATGGCAATAGACCGAGAGTATCCACGCAATGATACCAACAGTGTTCGCTTTTTAGGGTTGAGTTCCAAAATGGTAAAAAAGGAAACCTTATGGTGAGACTGCGATGTCTGTCTGTCTGCCTATCTGTCTGTATGTCACAGAAGTTTTTCCTGAAACTATATAGAATATAATGGAATAGAATAGAAAATATTTATTCACAACACACAGAAGAAAAAACAGTAGAAAAATATAAAGTGAAAAGAAGACATTACGTAGAACAGGATCCCTCTCTGCATGGTGCCGCGGCGAAACTATCAACTTGAAATTTGGCATAGTTGTATAACTTGCTTCCCCGCATCTGTTTTTAGTAAAAACATATGAAATTATTTTTTTTAAGAGTTCGACTCGCACTTGTCCGATTTTTTTAGGTATGACTCGCACCATGTTAGAAGAGAACCATAACAAGTCGTTCAAGTTTTTTTAGTAAGATATTATGATCAATCAGTTTGTGTGATAGCTGGCCAAACTTCCTAACACACTGTCATATTTATAATGTAATTTTAATTACTTAGGTAAGTAAGATAGTTAAAGCTACGACGCGGCAGTGCAGATCTCACTTACTTGACATTGGCAAAATTACTATGGAACCGCCATAAATAGAAATGAAAAAGGACACTAGAATTGTTTACCGTGTTAAGAAACAACTGTTTCATTCTGCAGTACGAAGGTAATTCATGACATTTATTTATTTTGTAGCAAAGCGCACGAAGCATTCGTGATGATTAAACCATTCGGGTCTTGAAATGGGGTTGCTAGCACAATATGTAGGTAAGTACTGTACAATGCCGCGTGCGGACGAGACGCGCGCCGCGCGCCTTTGGCTGGGCTCCAGTTGACAGCGTTCACAGCGTGGCCGGATCTGCTCTCTCTGTTTTATAATACTGATACAGGGTCATCCAAAATAAACATGCGTAACAATTATGTGAATGCGTGTCGTTTTTAATTATTAAATTAAAACATCCATAAAGATGTTTCAATTTAATAATTAAACTTAACGACGAGGTACACAAACTCATACCTTTTTATTTTTATTTTCGTATATACAATAACGTGTTTTATTAATTCTGATACAGTACCGTTTGACAACCGATTACGCTACTCTCTACAAAGCATGCATACTACCATGTTATTCTAAACTTAGCTCACTTTCCAACTCCACGGACAACTATTAACTGCATGGCAATTTTAATTTGTGCTATCAAAGCGTAAAAACAACATTTTGGGGCATGCACTCGCAATAAGGGACTTAGGTCAAAGCTCGCTTGTATGAGCACGCTCGCGGTCGACAAGAAGCCGTGTTCGTGAACACCTCGGGTCGCGCGGCCTCGCCGCCGGGCACCGTATCTGGGTCGCGGTCCGCCGCCGCCGCGCCAGCGCCGCCGGAGCGCCGCGCCGGAGCCGCGCCGGAGCCGCGGACTCGTCACGCTCTCCGGTTTCTTTACATATTTAATTCCGCTCCTGAAAGCCCTTCCCTAATTCGATTGCCCCCGCGGCGCCGCCCGGCGCCATGCCTCGCGACCACGCTCAACAACAATATGCTAAACGTGTACGATTCAATACACTCGTACAACGTAAACGCCGCTTCTCCCGCCGACCCGATGGAATAATTCGCAGTAACTTGCGGCTCCACACGCCGTCACTCTCTGCCACTAGAAAGGACTTTCTATCCTCTGCAAAAATGTACTATTTCTCAAACATGCTCTGAAAAGGATGGTCTTTCTTTTGAAAAACGAAAACTCATTTTCCTCCTAGGAGTAAAATAAACGCAGGTAAACACTTTCCTTGTCCATTTTTTTTTAATCTAAGCAAAAAATCCGATACAGCCAAGGTAACAACCGCTCGTTTTCTAGCACAGTGCGTATGTTTTTCAATTTTATATTTCCTTCTAAAATGTAGGTAGAAAAAATAGTTCAAAAAGAAAAAGTTATTGAAAATTAAAACGCAAAGCTTGTTGGGTGTAGGTACTTGTAAAAATGAGCGCGAGTGATGTTTTCATCGGTCCAAGATCTTACAGCCAATTTATGCTATGGAGGACAAGCAAGAGTTTTAATAGCTTTTCTGAACATAATGTGTTTTTAGGTTATTAATTTCAGCTTAGTGAGCAATATAAGACCAAGAAGCCGTCGAGTTATCAGGTTATCAGTTTATCAGTTTATTCGTTGCTTTCATAGTTAGTATCAAATAGTCGAAAACGTAAGTGGTCACGGCATCAACTCGCCTAAAAATCATTTGGCTAAAATCGCAGATAGTTGAATGAATACGTAATCGGTCCATGAAGCAACTGGCCTAAAATCAACTGGACTAATTAATAGTTCGTCCGACTTGTAACCGGTCTCTTTAGATAAATAGTCTTAAGATCATCTAGACAAATTCGCTACTAGGTTAAAAAGTAATCAGTCTATAAAGCAATTAGACGAATTCGCAACTCGTCTTCAATTTTATAAACCAACTCTCAAAAGACGTTTGTTATCTTTGATTGTTAGGCCACTTATATAACGACGAGCTATTTAGACCACACGCATTAATTAAAGACGAGTTGCTTTATAGGCGACACCAAGCGACTTAGACGAAATTCATTTAAGACGAGTTGATAATATGACAGAGCAGACAAAATTATTTCGTGACGCGTTGCTTCATGGACGAATTACTTTTAAACCTAGTTACAATTTGGTCCAGATGATTTTAGGAAGAGTTGATGTTGTGGACCAGCTGCGTTTACGACAAATTTTGTGTCACTGAAATATCAGCATCTCAAGTTGAACAGATAACATAAATGTTCCCGGAAATCCCGTAAAATTATAGAAATACTATTGTAGGTACCTATACAAGAGAGTTTTTTTTTTGACATTGTGTACATAATTTATTATTCTTAATGAATGAAATATTTTTATATACTTATTATGTTATAAATCTGTGGTTTTTACTGTTAAGTTATAATTTAATTAATAATAAATCAATGAAAAACATTAATTGAAGTTCTGACTTCGGTGAGTCGGCATAATTTTGAAAGATCTTGCCAGTGCAATCTACCGTCTTGAAACAATAGTACATTATGATACAAGTGTGCTAAGTTGACCATTATATACTAGGCGTTATTGTGTGCGCACGAGCGAAAGCGAGTGCGCCATAAGAAAGCCGCGTATATAATGGTCACAGGCACACGTGTTTCATACGACGTTTTTCAACACACTTGCGAGGAAACAACAAGACTCTTCATTTAGTCAAATTTTAATTATTAAAACAGATAGTAAATGTACAATTTCCAAAACAAGTTTTAGGTAATATTTTTAATTTTTACAAGGAGCATTTCACCGTGGGTTTCTATAATATCTTGAGTCGCTAGATCACTAAGTTCTTTACGTCTACACGCACCTGTAACGCGAAATCATAACGAAACCTGTAAAGAAACCAAACATAGTTGTACTTAATATAAGAACATTGTAAAAGTTCAACTGACCTTTGTTGTATAAGTTCAACTTTGTTGCAAGGTACTGATTATTAGGAGCTTCTTTCAAAAACCTCTCCACGTCGGATGGAGTCAATACTTTTGATTTTCGGCAAGTGAATCCGTCCGAGCGTCTCTTCAAAAATGCTATCAGGTTACTGTACATACGTTCGAATATCTATGTTATTCTTTATCTTAACTGTGCTTTTTAACATAGAGTAGGTAAGTGCACCAAAGCGTGCTGGGCATATACTTTTTTGCCAGTTCATTGAAGTAGGCTAAAAATACGCTCTCTCTCTCACTCTCTTCTTGCCAGTTTTCCATTTTAAAAATGTTTCATAGGCCGCTAAATACTTTTCATTAGATTTTGATGGCAAAAGGCTATTTATTGCACGCGTTTTTCGCCTTGTTACGTATGTCCGGCGGAGTTAATAATAGGCTTTCTTCATTTTCTTTACTTGAAGTAGACATTTTCGTTAATATTAAACTTCACAATAAAATTAATCCAAACTTCGTCACAGCCATCAATTATTTACAAAAAATGGCGCGTTGTTTTTTTTTCTTCCCGCGATACCGATGCGCGCGCAGGGCTAAGGCGCGAACGAGATCGGCCGACACTCCAGATTAATATAATAATTCGTATGAAAAATTTAATAATTCGTGTTTAGAACACAAATTACAGAAAAATTAAAATGATTTTAATGAATTTGAGTTATTTTTTAGTAATAAAGCTGGTTTTAGCAATTTATTGAAATAAATATGTAGATACTGTTATTTGCCGCATAAAAACTATTTGTTGCAAAAAAAAAAAGGTATAACCCGACTAAATTATATCGCTTCTTCTTTGTACTTTCAACTTGGTACTAGGGTACAAATGTCAATTGGACGGGGTAATAAACTAAAGGCACTCGTGCAATAATATACTGAAAAAGCACGCGTGTTTAATATCTAGGATTATGAGCCAAAAATCGGTGGAATAAAAACGTCGGTTTGAGCAAGTGTGTTGAAAATATTATTACTTACTTCACGCTGACGAAGTCGCGGGCGGAAGTTAGTAACAGATGTAAGGTAAAGTTGGTAATTATCAATATCTTCGTGTTTAGCAAGCAGTTGAGTGGTCGACCCAGCGTGTCGAGCGCCGGCCCCCGCGGTCGAGTGACGCGGCGCTGATTGCGGCGCCGGCTGATTGCTAACACGCCGCGTCCCTCGCTCGCCTCCACCCCCGCATTTGCACATGTGACGAGCGGATAATTCAATTTCCTTCCACTGCTCACGCGGCGGCGAAATTCAGGAAAATTCAAATACTCGTAGAAATGCCAAAATTTTACGTCTGCCTTAAGAGGCTTCCCGAGCCCTGCCTAATTAGCCTCGCGCGCCGGCCGCCGCCGCAGCCGATCCGCGAGGCGCCCGAGCGGGGCGATGTGTCGCTCGCGCGCGTGGGCGGAAGTCCTAAACAAATAACGACGTGTCCATGTGCTGCGCCAGGAAACGTTTCTTCCAGCGCGGCGGCACCGCCGTGGGGACTGTTACACCTCTTCGCATTGTACTAAAATTCATCTAAATACATACCTATGTATACCTACGTAAACATGAAATCTTCAAATATGAAAATGGTCCAGTACAAGTTAGATCATTTGAAAAATTAAATACGCCAAGGCGACACTGCGGAAATTACAAGCCAATGTTTATCAAATAAAATGTATCCGTGTGTAACCATGTGTTTATTATTATTTTCGTGAGTCTTTCAGATAAACATTAAAAACTTTCAAAAAAAATCTTCTTCGAGCCCAGCTGGCTCGGCCCTACACGTGGCAGGCTCGTAGAGCGATTGGTGTAGAGAATTTTAGTTGCTCAATCTAAGATTAAGTTAAACTAGCGAAGCACACTGTTGCGGACTACGAAGAGTAGATTTTGAAACAATTGGGTAGGTATCAAATTAAACTGCATCTTAGTTCGTAAATTTGAACTATGTGTTTATTCAGTGTTTCATAACTTAAGTGAAAACGAGGGACGGGACAGTTCATCAAAAATATCATAGAATATACTTATAGGAATAAACAGCGTGCCCCCTCCGGCCCGGCGCGGCGGGGGAGGGGGGGCCGACCAACACAAACACGTCGCCATCAACACAACAGTAGAATGTAACGAGATAAAACTATGAACGTAAGGTACGATACGATATCACAGGAGACGCCGCGGCGTCGCGTCGCGTCGTGCAGCACGTTATGTACAGTGAGCGCTATGTACAGTCGAGCGCGGTCGCACTCGGCACCCGGGGCGCCCCGTCACACCGTGGTCTCGCGGTCCACGTGGATGTACTCGACGGAGCGCTCGCGCCGTCAGGAGGCGGCCGAGGAGGCGCGCGAGTCGAACAGCAGCTCCTCGGTGGCGCGCCGCCCGCCCGCGGCCAGCAGCGCCTTGTCCGCGCGCCGGCGCCGGCGCAGCAGCGCGGCCAGCAGCAGGCCCAGCCCGGCCGCGCCGGCCAGCGCCGCCGCCGCGCCCGCCGCGGCCGGCGCGCCCAGCGCCGCCAGCAGCCGCGCCGCCGCGCCGCAGCCGGCGCCCGCCGCCTCGTCCGCGCCGCCCGGGCAGTCGCGCGCGCCGTCGCACCACAGCGCCGCCGGCATGCAGGCGCCGAGCGCGCCGCAGCCGCGCGCGCACGCCGCGCTCGCGTTCACCGGCTCCAGCACGGCGCCCCCCGCGCCCGCGCCCGCCGGGCCCGCGCCGGCCGGCCGCCACACCTCCATCCAGGCCAGCCGCGCCGCGCCCGCCTCGCGCGCCGCCCACACCACGAGCAGCGCCGCGCCGCCGCCGCCGCGCCCCCACCACTCCTCCGAGAACACCTGCACCGCGCGGCCCTCCGCGCTGCCGCTCGGGCAGATCGCTCGCACCAACCTGAACCGACGAAGGGAAAGTGAGTGAACGTCCTGATGAGCTTGTATTCTTTCGAAGCGTTAGTAAGCGGAACGGCGGGGGACCTGTGGTTGTGCGCGTGGTAGACGAGCACGCGGTTGGGCGTGTGGCAGGGCGGCGGCTCGGGCGGCGCGCCGGCAGGCGGCGGCGGCGCGGGCGCCAGCTCCTCGCCCCACACGCGCAGGAACACCGAGCGGTTGCCGCGCGCCGCCAGCAGGAACGGCGTCTCGCCACACTCCGACGCGCGGTTGTCACTGCACAATCGACAACGTTAGTATAGGTAGGTACACGTCACACGTTTATTTACCTATTTATTAAAAGTACAACAGATACAACACTACCTAGTATTACAGGGATTATACATATACAACACTACCTAGTATTACAGGGATTATACATACGATTACTTTTTCAAATATATATATTTGAAAAAGTAATCGTATGTATAATCCCTGTAATACTTAGATAAATAAGAACATTTTTTTTGATAGCCATTACTTTCGAATATACCTAGGGGGGATGGGAGGGTGGTAAATTTTCATCTATCTACCTGTTACATGGTACAATTTGTAAAACGTTTCTAATTTTCCACTAGATAAAAGACCAAGTATAATGAAACTCACTCGTAAGGGTAGAGCAAATGCAAGTGCCCGCCGGGCGGCGCGAGGCGGCGGCGCGCGGGGCAGGGCGGCGCGGGCGCGGCGGCCCAGGCGCCGCGGAAGTGCAGCTGGCGCGCGTCCTCGCCGGGCGCCAGGCGCCGCGCCGCCAGCACCAGCTCCAGCGCGCCCGAGCCGCGCACGTTCAGCGGCGCCGACGAGTTGTCGCACACGCACGCCAGCGGCACCTGGCGCAGCGATCAACATTCACGTGACAACTACTAATATATTACAACATATTATGCATGTATAAAAGATTGTGAGAAAAAACGGTAAATTTTTCGGTCTCTCACCCTGTAACCGGGCCACGGGGACTCATATATCATGAGATGCGGCACGCGCAGCGTCTCCTCGTCGTCGCCGTCAAACTCGTCGTCAGCGTCGTCGCGGTCGTCGGGCGGCGCGCCGGGGTCGGCCGGGTCGGAGTCGGGCACGCACACGGCGCGCCCGCTGGCCGGGTCGCTGCGCGTGGAGCAACGCGGGCGCGCCCCGAACGCCGCCGCGGCCAGCTGCAGCGACACGGCGCCGTCCGCCTGCAGCCGGTACACGCAGCGCAGGCGCCGCGCGCCGCCGCGCCCGAACCACAGCGCGTTGCCGGGCGACGCCAGCTCGCCGGGCCGCGTTAATAGGCGCGCGCACGCGGCGGGCGCGGGCCGCGCGGGCCGGGACACGCCGGCCGGCAGGGCCGCGCCCGGCAGCCGCGCGTCTACGAACTCGTAGTGCAGCGCGAACGCGAGCGGGTGCGTGGCGGTGCCGGCGCGGCTGGTGGCGGCCAGCGCGAGCAGCGGCGCGCTCGACACGTAGCCGTCGGGCGGCGCGCAGGGCCGCGGCGCGCGCGTGGCGTTGGCGAGCGCGGCGCGCGCGCACAGCCGCGGCGCCTCGTCGCAGTAGCGGCCCAGCGGCGCGCCGTCGCCCGCCGCGCCGCCGCCGTCCCACACGCGCAGCTCCACGGCGCACGGCGCGCCCGTCGGCCGAGCCGCCGTACTGGCCGGCGCGCGCGCCGCGCCCGCCTCCTCCTCGCGCTCGCCGCTCTCGGCCCGCCTCCCCTCGACCAACGAATACTGAGTGAAACTCGAAAAATAGATCCACACTAGGTCACCTGTGGACAAGAGAGCGAGCGTCAACACTCATTTACTGGTCTATTTGCATCTGTTTTCGAAACGTTACTCACCGGGTCGACCGTGAAACGTCCACGTGCAAGTCGTGTTCGGGGGCAGCGTGTGCGTCGGCGCGTGCAGGCGCCCCCTGCGCCCCCGCCCGGGGGCCCCTGCTGCCGTCCCGTTACCCTCTTCCTCGGTGGAGGAAGCTTTCACATGAAATTCACAACGACGAGCCTCCCTGTAACATACCGGATATTCATTCGCCATCCGATAGATACATACTATACAAATAGACATAAACATATTGTTGGCATTGGCTTTACCTGGGAGCCTGCTGTTTTGGCGAAATGTTTTTGGTCAGATATCATTTCCCAAACAAATTTTCATAACTTTATTATTGCCATCTCAGTCTTTGGCATTTATTTATTTAGCATATTTTTTACTTTGGTCAAATTATCACTTTGTGGAATAGTACTTGACCAACTTTTATTAGATCATTTAATCGATGCACAAATGTTAATCAAATAATTATAAATCAAAAAAAGAATGTCCGAGTGAACGATAAGCATACTTTTAATATAGCTGAGAAATATTTAGATGTATTATTTGCCATAATTCATGAAGCATCTTATAGACTTTTCGCATACCCAAGATGATTAGGTTTAATGTTTTTTATTGAAATTTGCCGCACTATGCTTGCGTTAACCGATAAAAAAGTTTACTATCATTCGTTAACAATTTGGCCCAATCGGAAAAACCACTCTTGATAAAATGTCTTCGGCGGAATCTTGATGCGAGTCATTTGCCATATTTTGTTTTGGATTTGTATATATGCTAACCAATAAATTGACTACATAAAAGTAAGTGCATTAATTAATGAACAAATACTTTAATGACAACACATGTGTTTGCTTAACATTCGGGTTGGGAAAAAGTTACTCATAGGTATGGAAAGCGTTTAATTGGATGTTTGATAAAATGAAACGTTGCGATAAAATGTTTAGAAAGAAATTAGGATAAAAAACTGCCATTGCAATAGCTTAATTTACCTGGCGTAGTCAAGTGAGTCGGAGTCGGCGAAGATGACGTCGACGTCGAGCTCGAAGCCACGCAGCGGCGCGAGCGGCGCGGGCGGGCGCAGCGGCGCGCTGTACGGCGAGGAGTGGAACGCCACGAGCATCTCGGGCCCGCGCGCCGTCACGCGCGGCAGCCAGTCGCCGCCGCAGTACTCCACCAGCACGGGGTCGTCTGTCGACGCGCCGTCGTAGAAGATGAGCCGGTCGCGCTCGCCCGTGCACTCGCGCCACGCGCGCACGGCGCGTCCCGTCTTGTTGAGGCTGCAACAAGCGCGCGGTCAGACCCGCCCGACTAAGTACACCTAGCAGGGCACGTAGCTACACAGTAAGAACGTAGCCGAGAGGAGCGGAAACAGACGCCGTACTCACCTTGCCATAGAGATGGAGCGCTTTATCTGCATCTTGTGCGCCTGCTCCTGGCGCACGGACAGCATGGCATGCTTGCAGGTGGGCACGGCGCGCTGGCGCAGCGCCCAGTAGCAGGACACGTTGCGCGGGTACATGCCGGGGTAGTTGGGGCTCTGCAGGCGGCAGCGCTTGCGGTGGCACTCCTCGTAGGTGCGCGTGCAGTAGGTGCCGGGCGCCACCGCGCCGCGCTCCAGCGGCGCCTCCAGTGCACCGAATCTGCCCAACCGACCAGAGATGTTATTCTCTAAAACCGGCTAGAGTTTTAAAATACCTAATTGAGAATGCACTTTCTAAAAACTTTGTATGCTCTACAGGCATAACTTAAACTCGCCGTTTATTAATACGTCCATTGAGATGAAAATGAGTTACTTTAGAGAATAACCTGGCACTAGGCCCGCGCGCCAGCGCGGCGGCGGCTGCAGCAGCAGAGGGGGCGCGACCGCACCAGACTTATTGTGATGAAAAAGCACGTTGGATTGATAGATACGAAGTACTACAGCTTCAAGCACGGGTGAAAAGTTACTCATCGACAAGAATTTTATTAAGTGTGTTTTGAATAGATACTTGGTCATTTTCGTAGCGACTTTAGAAATATAACAAAAAAGATTGACCTCGGCGATCGCACGTCAGCTTACGACGTTATACTGCGCCTCTATTCTTGACGGTATAAACGATATCGTAGTTTACCTGTTAAGGTATTGTTATGACGTCACCCGTCATTACTGTCAAGAAAATAAGAGCTATCAAAACGTTGACAATACGATAACAGGTCAAAAACGATATTGTTTTTACCGTGTTGAATAGAGGCGTTGAAATGCCACTTAGACCGGAAACTTTGAAAGGATTTTTACTGCAAAAGACAAATACTTACTTTTGTTCATGTTCTAACTCACCTTTTACCATCTGTAAAATCCACATATTCTTCTGAAACTTGCCACCAACCCCTAATATGATGATCACATATCAATTGAAGATATAAAGGTATGAGGTACCTGACGACGGCATCGCGCTGCTGCAGGAACTTGTACCGCAGGCGCAGGCCGAAGGGCTCGCCGAGGCGCGCGCGGAACAGCTTCACGGAGACGGTGACGGTGGCGGTCTCGCTGAAGTAGAGCGCGGCGCCGGCGGCCGCGCCGCACCACGAGCCGCCCGTGAAGGGCCGGCCCAGCTCCGCCAGCTGCATGAACCCGTCGGGGCAGCCGTCCAGCGCGCCCGGCGCGTAGCGCCCCACGCGGAACTCGTCGAAGGCCAGCTGCACCAGGTCGCCGTGCGCGCCGCCGCCCGCCGTGAACGTCAGGTGGCACAGGAAGGGCACGCGCGGCGGCGGCGCCGGCTCCGCGCCCGGCGCGCCCACGGCCAGCGCGTACGCCACGCCGGCGCGCCCGTAGTACGTGCGGTTGCACGGCGAGCAGTCGCGCGGCTCGTCGCTGCCGTCGGCGCAGTGCGCCGCGCCGTCGCAGTACCGGTCCAGCCGCACGCACTGCCCGCTGCGGCACGCGAACTCCGCCACGCCGCAGCTCGCGCCGGCGCGCGCGCACGCCAGCACCGCGCACGCCGCGCACGCCAGCAGCAGCCGCGCCGCTCCCTGAGCACCACCCAAAAGACCCGTTAGCGAGCGCGCGAACGCATGGAGGTATCGAGTTGAAATTAAAACCATATATTTACTCCGGCCTACAGTCCCTTGCACCTGTGAAAAAAATCAAACTTCTACATTAACCACTCTTATGACACTCTCGAGGGAATCAAAATGTATTGGATATTTCCCGTTGACCTAGAACTATGAAATTTGTCAAGTAACGCCTTCTTTTACTACAAGTATAGGGAAAAATCTGAAATCTGTCATTTTTAATTAAATCACAAAAAAACAGGATCTTTATGCAAGGAACAGCGGTCCAAATTATGAATTAAGTGAACCGTGTCGTGCGGAACCCTCGGTGGGCGAGTCCAACTCGCTCTTGTCCGGATTTTAATTCGCGTTTACCATACCTCGGTAATATTATCAAGGAGCAGGTAAATAGATGTAAGAAAAAATCGGCAGGTCAACAGAGTAACGGTGGCGTAATGTTTTTGGTCGGTGATATTATTGAGCGACAGGCTTCATAGAAACACGGAAAAGAGTGGAAATAACTATTATACATACTTTAAGAGAAAGCAAGGTTTAAGTAGACTAGCAATAAAAAATTCAAAAGTTGACTGGTGTCTCATCCTAACTTTAAAGTTTCCCAGCTGAAAACGTCACGAATTTGATACGAGTAGAGAGTATGCATTCCAAGCTAAAAACGACGTTCTATACAAAATTTCAAACTTATTATAACAAAGTTTCTTACAAATTTGTTCTGTGGTTTTTTTTGTTAAGTGACGCTTTTAATTCTTGCATATTTAGCAAACAGATTCAAACTTGAAAGCTATTTTAAAACTAATTTGACCAAACATACATAATAAAATGAATTCATCCTTAATATAATTAAATAGATTCATATTCGTAATCATTAATGGTGTTTCACGAAATTAATCATGTTTTTGCACAGTTGTAATTTTAAGGTTATTTCCACGCCCTATAACGCCGGTACTGGCAGGAAATCAGCGCTGTAAGTGTCTGACCCCTCGGCATTTCGCTGAGCCAGTGACCGATTCACTGCCGCGAGGGCACACATTTGCGTGCTATGCCCGTTACCCTCATTGTTTTCTTGTATCTTTTGTATATTTGTGTGTCTTATGGTTTTTGAATAAATGTATTTCTTCTTCTTC
The DNA here is from genome assembly GCA_948252455.1 of Acleris cristana. Classification (NCBI taxonomy): domain Eukaryota; kingdom Metazoa; phylum Arthropoda; class Insecta; order Lepidoptera; family Tortricidae; genus Acleris; species Acleris cristana. The sequence goes on from OX411784.1 coordinate 16,565,255, forward strand.
TTCTTCTTCTAAAAATTGTCTACACAATCACTGAAAATAGCGATAATCCTCCATTCACAAACACTGTGATTGGTTGTTTAGAGGTTTCCAAAGTAAATTAAAAAAATATTACTTTAGTCCCTAGAGACTAATAAGGAGCTTTGGTCGCGATATGCAGAGACTAAATTATCATTTTAAGAGCATGAGAAGTGAAAAATAAAATAAATAAAATGTTATTAATGAGGACGAGGAATGAGAAACATGTTTTTTTTGACGTTCATTGCTCGTTTTTATAAATTGCCTTAAATTTCATGAACCGTAACAGGTATCTAGACACTTGAAATTTTCAGAGTGTATATTCCTAAAAAAGGCGCTAGCGTAAAAAATAATAAAAACAAAATTAAACGGGGGTCCCATAAAATAAATGTTAAGCAGGCGTTTTTTGCTCGACCTTATTATTGTACGTACGGTGGTACGGAACCCTTCATGAGCGAGTCCAACTACCATTTGGACGGTTTTTAACAATGTTGGTGTATTTGTTTTGGTTTTCATCAAACTTGACCATCTTCAAAATTCAAAATAGGTATTTGTTCAGTAAGTTGGGCTCATGAGGGCTCTTTTACACGTCGGTAATATGGAGTGAATCTGCTAGCGCCTCGGACAAGACCATCATTGCGGAGAAGCGCTGCAGGGAACTCCAGCAGAAGGTCATTTTTAGGGTTCCGTGCCTGAAGGGAGCCCCCCGCCGCCCTATAGACGCCTCCGCAGTCCGCCGTCCGTCCGTCTTAACTTTAAACAGCTGTATCTTTTTCACCGTCATAGACAGAGGATTTTTTTAACATATGTTATAACGGAAATACTACGGAAATAATAAATGACGTCCCCATACAAGAAACCTTTTATTTTCAACTAATTTTTATTTATATTGTATTGTAAAAACGGTAGAACATAACGTAGTAGCGTCAAATTTGGTATGATTATAGTACAAACCCTGATAAAAAGCAAAAAATACTAAAAAATGGTCAAGTGTGAGGTGGGCTCGCGCTGATTTGATTCGAAATCGAATTCAAATCGGAATAAAACCTACGGCGCGGGGGCACGGAGCCTCACGAGTCCTACTCGCCCTTGGCAGGTTTTTTCTTTCACCTTCAATACCACCTTTTCGCTTTTTATTAATAATACAACTCCATGGTTTACTGGCAACTTTCAAAAATCCTGTTATAAAAACTTTTTAACAAAAAAATTAAACCGCCGAAAAAAGGAAACTGAAAAGCAAAAACTTTTTAACAAAAAAATTAAACCGCCGAAAAAAGAAAACTGAAAAGCAAAAAATAAAACAGAGCCTTTTAAGTCTAACTAAGCTCCTACACTAATGTTAATACCTTAATAAATAATTTTGAGTCGGCGCCAAACAAAAAAACAAGCATGGCAGGCACCGACTTCAAACCACTCAGGAGGTAGCACATACCATCACACACATACATCATTTTACTTTACGAAATATTTAATTTGCTTGTTTGTTTGTTTGGCGCCGACTCAAAATTATTTATTAAGGTATTAACATTAGTGTAGGAGCTTAGTTAGACTTAAAAGGCTCTGTTTTATTTTTTGCTTTTCAGTTTTCTTTTTTCGGCGGTTTAATTTTTTTGTTAAAAAGTTTTTGCTTTTCAGTTTCCTTTTTTCGGCGGTTTAATTTTTTTGTTAAAAAGTTTTATTTTTTGCTTTTCAGTTTTCTTTTTTCGGCTGTTTTTTTTTGTTAAAAAGTTTTTATTTTTCACTTTTCAGTTTATTTCACTGTTAATAGATACTTATTCTTTGATTACTTAATTTAACTATTCATTGTTTCGCTACAAAACACAACCGTGTCTATACAATTCGTTCCATAGACGAGTCTCGTGAAGTTGCTACCTATGGGAAGAAACCTCCCGATAATGTTGTTCCAAAAGATGTGAACAACTGTGGCGGTCTTTTGTCTGAGCTAAAATTATCTACCGAATCCCGTGTCATGCTTAGAGGTAACATATTTGATATTACCTATAACATATACCTGTGGGCCTCGTCAATGGTGTTTTTTTTTTTTAATTAGTGGCTTTCACTCCTTGTTTTAACAAGGTGTATTTCGCCAGTATCGAGTTTTAGACAATCGCCTTGGACTTATTAGAGAAACAAGTCCATGGATATCACACGCGAGGACAATTGTTCGGTTAAAGAGATTTACTCTGGTGGACTAAACAGAAGCACATGGGGTTAGCTACAACAACAACACGGGAACAACACTTGATAAAGCTGTAATCGACCTCGGAAAGAAACTAACTTTTTGCCAAGGGGCAGGTTTATGTTGCTCTTAGTATATTAGTTAAACTACTTGAAGGTAGAGCGAAATAAGGTAGGTATAACAAAAGCCACACGATGAATGAGCTTTAGCAGAAATGCAGAAACTGAGAGGTTTACACACTACACACAATTACGTCGCAATAGGTTTGTTACACTCTGATTAATAATTTAAAAACCTTAGTTTCCAAACAAATAAGGGCTTCCCTCGACAGCCTTCCAACTCCATCATCAAACCCCATCATCAGACCCTCGATGGTAGTCATAATCCGTGCATCATACTTAAGTTAGGTATAAAGTTCTCATTAAGATGCATGAATAAGAGAAATCACGAGGTAGCTGCTGTAATCCGTTGAAGAGTTCCCTCATCTGTCTTCCGTCTCAGTTATCAGATCAACACCAAGTCTCCGTCATGTTGTAGTGTCAATAGAATTACATATGTGTGCTAAGTTTGAACATAATCGGTTCACAGAAGGGGGGGGGAGTTCCAAATTAAATGGGAGCAACTTCAAAGTATACTCTTATACCTTAGTTTCCGAACAAATAAGGGCTTCCCTCGACAGCCTTCCAACTGCATCATCAAACCCCATCATCAGACCCTCGACGGTAGTCATAATCCGTGCATCATACTTAAGTTAGGTATAAAGTTCTCATTGAGATGCATGAATAAGAGAAATCACGAGGTAGCTGCTGTAATCCGTTGAAGAGTTCCCTCATCTATATTCCGTCTCAGTTATCAGATAAACATCAAGTTTCCGTCATGTTGTAGTGTCAATAGAATTACATATGTGTGCTAAGTTTGAACATAATCGGTTCACAGATAAAAATTCATGGGGTCAACTAACATCCCTATATTTCTACCATTGATGGAGGGGGGGGGGGGGAGTTCCAAATTAAATGGGAGCAATTTCAAAGTATACCCTTATACCTTAGTTTCCGAACAAATAAGGGCTTCCCTCGACAGCCTTCCAACTCCATCATCAAACCTCATCATCAGACCCTCGATGGTAGTCATAATCCGTGCATCATACATAAGTTAGGTATAAAGTTCTCATTGAGATGCATGAATAAGAGAAATCACGAGGTAGTTGCTGTAATCCGTTGAAGATTTCCCTCATCTGTTTTCCGTCTCAGTTATCAGATCAACATCAAGTCTCCGTCATGTTGTAGTGTCATTAGAATTACATATAGGTGCTAAGTTTGAACATAATCGGTTCACAGATAAAAATTCATGGGTTCAACTATCAATCCCTATATTTCTACCATTGACGGAGGGGGGGGAGTTTCAGATCAAATGGGAGCAATTTCAAAGTATACTCTATCCAATAAAAAAAGAATTATTGAAATCAGACCACTCAGTAAAAAGTTATGCGTGATCATACATAGTAACCATAGTAGCCATTTGTGGTCTTCATCATCTGTTCCACTTCACCAAATGATACTTTCTGAATGAAAATGCTGGATTTGTTACTAAAAATACTAAAATCGCTATATGTATGCATTTAATATTCGAAGAGTTCCCTCAATTCCTCACGGATCCCTTCATCAGATTCAGATTTGGTGACAATGGGACCACCTCGGAAGTATACTCTATCAAACCAAAAAATATTTTTTAAAATCGAACCTCTCTGTGAAAAGTTATGCGTGATCATACATAAAAAATAAAAAAATATACGCGTCGACTTGAGAACCTCCTCCGTTTTTTTTCGTCGGTTAAAAACGTAACTTTTCCATGCTTAAGCGAAAATTCCCCCGTTCCTTTTGAATGATACAGTTAGATATTTCAACAATTTAAGTAAACTAATAGCCACGCGGCGAAAGAGAGTCAAATTTTGAGTTAATAATTATGTAATTGTGAGGGCCAGAATGACCTAAGTCTAAAATACGTGGAAATGTTGACGCCTTCATCTATACCTACTAATAACGCTTAAGCTAGGGACTTGGAATTTGGAAGGAATGTTCCTTGGTTATCTCGCGGCAGCGACACCGCTATGGAAAACCTTTCAATACGTCCTCCAAGCAGACCTTAATAACGTTGTCGTTAGTTTTTAGAGTTCCGTACCCAATGGGTAAAATGGGACCCAATTACTAAGACTCCGCTGTCCGTCTATCCGTCTGTCCGTCTGTCTGTCTGTCTGTCGGGTACAGACCCACCGTACCACTAAACCGTACCACTGACCAAAATTAGTATCATAAATATGAGGTAGGTTTAGGTTATTTTAGTTCTTCAGCAGGCCCGGAGCGCCAAACTACCCAGAAATAGGAGCTCTACGGCAGCAGAGGGCCGTCGACTCCGTTAAATTCTATTTTAATAGAAATGATTGGTCAAAGTACCACCACCAGGTGGTACGGCCGAGGGGAACGGTGGGACTGGAAGGTGTCTGTCGGTCACCAAGCTGTATCTCACGAACCATGATAGTTAGACAGTTGAAATTTAAACAGAAGATGTATTTCTGTTGCTGCTATAATAGAAAATACTAAAAATAGAATAAAATAAATATCAAAGTCCCATACAACAAACGTCATTTTTTGCCGTTTTTTGCTAATGTTGTATAGATAATGGTACGGAACCCTTCGTGCGAGAGTCCGACTCGCACTTGGCCGGTTTTTTTGCATGTAAGGATGCGTTGTCAACTTCATAATTGTGTCACAATACTTTTAATAATTACTATAAATGGTCATACGTTAAATCGTAATATAATAATTATGACGATATCAACTAAACACCAATTTAGTGGACGAATGACGGAGACGTTTCACTGCGATCTGGGCACCGGCGGCGGCCCGGCGCGGGACGACGGCGACACGACCACAGCAACTTCGGACACTACTTTTACAAGCTTGTAATAGTGGCCGTTGTAATTTGTTATTTCACTTATGATATCCGTATATTCCATGTAATATGTCGTGTGGTAATAAAACAGTACCTACTTACTGTTTACTAGCGCGTTAAATAATGAGGAGTATTCATTACGAGTATTTATGTATAAATATGTGTCGTTTCGTAATAATCCACGGGCGAAACATGAAGTGATTTGTAATCAATCCACAACTAGCCTGATCTGACCGTATACAGCCGGGGCATGCAGCTTCATTTGAATTGCAACTAGTCGATAACACCGTAACCCTCCCACTTGAACAGCACACATGCTGGGAAATTAATTGTAGATTGATCCTTCTACACGTTGTTGCAAATCTGTGTGAATATTGCGAATTTTCGGAACATGTTGTTGTCATTACAATCACGTCAGCTGGTTAGGTAGGGAAGTGTACGGCGAGCTGGCTCGATAACCTCTACTATTATTCGAGCAGGGCCCAACGGGCGGGGCAGGGCTCGGGCCGGCACTCACCGTGTGCATCGCGCGTCAGCAGCGCGCGCCGCGCGGCATGTCGTGTGTGTCGCGCGTGTCGCGCGTGTCACGCGTGTCGCGTGCAGTCAGGCGTCCGGTCGCGCCGCGCGGAGCCGCCACACTGCTGCAGCGCCGCGCCCCGCGCCTGCGCGCCGCGCCCGCCACAGCCCTCAGAGCTCGCCTGCACGTCTCGTCAGACAAAATTCTTTGAATAACCTTACAAATGTATTCAGTATTATTTATTTATTTATTTATTTATTTATATAAGGAAAACCAACAGCTACGATTAATACATTAGAGACACGCATACATTCAGAAAGCCAATTACAGGTTCTCGCCGATAGAAATATAGTATCTATAAAAATTTACATCGCATAAAGCCGACGTTGGTGCATCGACTTAGGATTAACGATATCAACCAAATACAATTAAATAATACCTACTACGGAGGAATGGTACAAAAGAGTGGGCAGGGTAGGGATTATTAATTGATTGGAAAACTGAAAGAAGGTAAGAATAAGGAGAGGGGGGGCACGCTCACTCAAAGTAAATGTTTATTAAAGCACGTCTTATAGTCTGGGTATTAATGTTAAACACGTCAATGTCAAGCTTTTTTGACAGTTTGTTTATGTTCTTACTCGCGCGAATAAGGAAACTGTTCTGCCTGTAGTTAGAGGATGCAAGGGGAACAGAAATGGGGGGGAAATATCTTTTTTGCCTATTAGGAGTGATGAATGAGAGACTACTGAGCAATTCAGGACAATCGATACTGCCATTACAGATTTGTAATAAAAATATAGTGTCTGCAATTTCACGACGCTGAAATAATGGCACTAAATGGTGCTTTTTGCATACATTTATATAATTGGAAGAGTTGTATGCGTTATTTAATTTAAAGGAAAGAAATTTAATAAACCTTTTTTGAACACGTTCAATTCTATCAACGTAGGTACTATAACACGGGTTCCAAATTTGAGAAGCATATTCCAGTTTGCTCCTTACATACGCACAATAGAGAATCTTAAGAGTTTTAGCCTGTGTAAAGTTGGCGGAATTGCGCATTATAAAACCAAGAGACTTATTAGCACTTTTAACAATACTGTCAATGTGGACATCGAAAAGTAGTTTAGAATCATGAAAGACACCTAGGTCTCTTAAGCAAGATGCTCTGCACAGAAATTGATCCTTAAGTTTGTAGAAGGTATCAATCGGTGTACGCTTCCGAGAGAAGGAGACGACAAAACATTTAGATGGATTCAGGTCTAACTTATTCGATCGACAGTATGTGTCAAGACGCTCGAGATCAGCCTGTATGAGAGCAGAGTCCTGTACAGACCTAATCTGAGCGAAAATCTTCATATCATCAGCGAAGCAAAGCAATCTCGAGAGAGTGAAACATGTGCCGATGTCATCAACAAATACATTAAAAAGTAGGGGACCAAGCAGAGAGCCCTGCGGGACGCCACTTGGAACGGTAACCCACCCAGAAACATAATTGCTCATGACAACAGCCTGTGACCTGTTATTAATGTATGACGAGAACCATCTCAGCAGATCACCGCTAATTCCCTTAAGTTGAAGTTTCATGATAAGCAATTTGTGATCGATGCGGTCAAATGCCTTACTGTAGTCCGTATATATAACGTCTACCTGACCACCACTGTCCATAGCCTTAGTAACATAATCGTTTAATAGCACGAGGTTGGATACCGTTGATTTGCGTTGCATGAAACCATGCTGACTAAGGCTAAAAGATTTTTTGAGGGCGTCATAAACCTGCGTGTATACTAATCTTTCAAGAACTTTTGATATAATGCACAATTTGGAGATAGGCCTATAATTAAGTAAATCTGTTTTGGAACCCTTTTTGTGGACGGGTGTAATAAAAGCAGCCTTCCATATAGACGGCACTATGCATTCAGTGAACGACCGCTTGAATAAGAGTTCAATCGGTCTTACAAGACCTCTAGAACAATTAATCAAAAACTGAGCTGGAAGATCATCCGGGCCCGCTGATTTAGCTGGATCAAGATTTAAAAGCAGTTTAGAGATTAACTCAGGATTAACCTCGATGCTCGATATATAAGTTGGGGAGTTATCAGTAACATGAGGTAGACTAACCGTATTACTGCTTGGTGTTGAAAAAGAGGCACGGAAATAATCGCAAAAGGCGTTACAAATATCTTTACCATTATTCACCAGTCTATCTCCGTATTTAAGGCTACTAGGTATGCCGTGAGAGCTAGAGCGAGATTTTATGTAAGTCCAAAACTGCTTTGGGTCACGGGCAATGTTGTTTTCAATGCGGTTTATATACGCCGTATAACAGTCGTGTTCCAGTTTTTTTACTCTGTCCCTCTGTACGCTATAAGAAATGAAGTCAGATTTGTTACCATAAATTTTGAATTTTCTCAGATACTTGGATTTCTCCTTAATAGCTTTCTTTACACTAGGCGAGAACCATTTAGGAAATGTATCATTATTAACAACTCTGCTTGGAATGAACTTATCCCTTAGGTTTTTAAATGTACAATAAAAAAAATCAAGACTTTGATCTAAAGATAGCTTTGAGAATTCCATATCCCATATAATTGACGTTAGTTCATTATTAATAGAAACATAATCACCTTTATTATAATAATATTTAGTGCGAGAAGCCGGTTTCATGTATTTCAAATTAGCATATTGTAAAGATATAATTAAGGCTTCGTGGTAAGGATCGATCGGAACTAAGGGGTCGCAACACTTATTAACGCATACAACATCGTTAGACAGAACAAGATCCAGTGTTTTACCGTAGCGATTAGGGATACAATTAAATTGACACAAGTTAAGTAGGTTTAAATCATCGGTGAAGCCACGCTCGTCACTGTTAGTGCAATTTGTGGGAATCAAAAATGATTCACGAGAAATCCATTCTATATTACTCATATTAAAGTCGCCACATAATAAAAACTTGTCGTCGGGATAACTAAGTATGAAACTTTCAAGTTTATCGGAGAAGTTAGACAACTGTTGTGAAAAAGTATAGCCCATATTTTGCTTACACAAATATAAAACGCAAAGGTGTACTTTAATTGGCATGTTAGAACTATCATTAAGTGACAATGTGACCCATAAATCCTCAGCCGAAGAACGGTACTCAGTCCGCGGTGCGACTGTCAAGTCTCTGCGAGTGGCAATGAGGACGCCACCGCCGCGGCTCTGGCCAGTCAGAGCCAGGTCACGGTCCCGCCTCCAAACCACGTATCGATCATCGAAGAGCTCAGTGTCCAACACTCCATCCAATAGCCACGTTTCGGTTAAAATAATTATATCATAAGAGGCTAAATTTAAATTACGGAAGAATATTAATGTTTTGGACCGCAGCCCCCGTACATTCTGATAATAGATTGTAGGATAATTAGATATTTTTTTGCTCATTTTATTAGTAGCCATTTAAAGATAAATATATAAATAAACCATATAATCATAATAGTGTTTAAAGAAAGAAAGGCAAGCGACAAAATAATCAGAATATTCTTTAACAGACATAAACAGCTTCCCATAAGCGCGAGCGAGTGAGTCATTAGGAAATGCGACAATTGAGTGCAATAGACAGAGATAGTTATCTGGTAACGAGCATGCCCATTTTAAAACTAATACAATGCAAGGAATGCGGTTAGCGATAAGCCACCGGTTTTGACGGTAACATCTGCCGATCCGCTTGGGTAAGGCAGAGGTTCCCAAAGTTTCACCACTAAATTTAATTATTACCATGGAAAATACCAAAAACGCCATTAAAAATAACAATAACTCCCGTAATAAACACATTAAAATATATAAGACATATAAGACACTGATTAGAGTAATTTGTTTAAATCGTTTTCGCTATTAATAATAAAAACCCTGGAGTTATCATCCTTCCGTACATGAATTTTAGCATATTTGACCCATATGTAAGCGTAGCCTTTCAATTTCAGAGAGGTTTTCGTTTTAGTCAACAGCTGCTTATATACAGGAGTCAAATGATCATTGGTGAAAATCCTCTGCTGGTTATCCTGGAATCCAATATCACCAGCCACAACCGCCTTCCTAAGTCGCGCGGAGGCTATGAAGTCCTCTTTAATATATCTATTATTAAAGCTGACTATAATAGATTTGTCATTGGAATTATGGGTTGGGACCCTAGATATGTAGTTAATGTTGTTCTTATCAACTGAGTACCCCACAACCTCACAAATTTTCTCCAAGATTGAAAAAAGGTTTTCATTTTTCTTTAATGGCACTCCCTTAATTTCGACATTGTTGAGCCTTTGCCACTGGTCTTTGCTAGAGAGCTCGTTTTTCAGATTAGCTATTTCGTGGCTTAAGGATAGAACTTTGCTATGCAGAATTTCAAGCTCCGGGACTTTGCGCTCGACTTCGTTTAAACGTAAGGTACATTCATCCAATTTTTCACTGGTGAAATCACACGCTCCTTTAACCTCCGAGAGTTCGGTCTTGATCGTGTTTATATCTTGTACCAGAGTGGGTAGGCACATGAGGTGCTTTTTCATTTCACGTAGCTCGCTCATTATAGTGTCCAGATCAGTTTGTTTCGGAGTAACTGACTTAGGAGTCAGTTCATCAGTTGGTTTAGCAACCGAGGGGGCTGGTGAGGCATCCTTCCTGCATCCTAGGCATCTCCAGGCAGCTCTTCGATCAGGACCCAATTTCCTGTAACCCTGCTCGGTAATATTGGCACAACAATAGCCAATGTATTTTTTACATGCACCGCACTGAGGGGCATCGCTGACACCGGCACTACAGACACTGCACCGCATATCCAAAGCAGAAGATAATAAACAACAAAATAAAAGTTTGAGAATCACTGCACCGGTCAATACAAATAAATCCGTGCACTTGCAACGTACGACTCTGACGCGCGTTTGCGATGGACTGATATTAAAAATGCGAAAAGACACTTCAATAACAAAAAAATACAAATATAAAAAACACTAATAAAAATTACATATTATCCTAATTTATTGAAATTGTTAGGCACATATTTATATCTAGTATGAAAAAGGCGACTCTATTTCGAAGCCCACATAAACTAATAACAGTTTAAACTGTTTTAAGAAATTTTTATTTCGAGCAAAAACAAACAAACTACAAATATCTTATAGACTAACATACATAATAGTACAAAACTTAAAACTAACACCTAGGTCACAGACCAGCGTGGTCCTGTTTTGCCAAATTGGGGTCATGGTCGCTGCTGGTAGGTTGCCCCCTTTCGTCCTGAAACGCGCTACAAACGGACCGAAGTCCGCACTTCACGTAGCAAAGCGACCGCAGCTGGACTGTATCCACTCCACTCCACCCCGTCGTCTACCGTAGCAGAGAGAACAGCGAGCGCTGTGTTCGGTGTAGCTGCCCGCAGCTAGGTTGTTATAAGAACAACTAACTACAAATTCCTTTTTTGTTTTAAATATCCATTTAATTTTGACCGTGTTTAAACTGTTTCCCTTTTCTTTCAGATTAATCGAAATCTGGATTAAGATCAATTTTAATCGGCGTTACTTATGAATCTTCGCAATTATGTCGTGTACCTACTCTTTATATTTACAAAACGTATCTTCACCCAAAGGTTAACTGGAAGAGATCCCTTAGTTAGGGGATAAGCACACCTTTGTACATTATTTTTCTGTAAATAAAGTGCTTACATACATACATATATAGATTTCTTGCTAAACCGTCATAGACCTATGAGAAGCTACATAATACTTAAAGGATTGTGTCTAAAACATTATGTAGAATAAGATTTTGTCATTATTAGCCTTGTCAATCTCGATCCGTATTTTGGACTGCCAGAAATACCTTAGTCCGTCCGGGGATAATCTGCATTTATATTACGCCTAAATCTAGATCTATTAAATCATCAAGCAATACTATAATGTTTTCTTAAAAAAAATAACACTTTTATTTATTACTATTTAGTACTTGAATAGTGCCACATGTTTCCTTCACTTCACTACTGTAAATGGTAGTTAGTTTTTGTTTTTAGGTTATGACATAAACAAAAAAAAATGGGTTGACCAAAACGGAGAGTTTTGACGTTTTACATACCTACTAGTTTTCTTTTTACAAAATGTTAGCTTACGTATTCCAATAATAATAATCCTTCTCTAATAATTTTATAAATGCGAAAGTTTGTGAGTGTGTGTTAGTTTGTTACTCCTTCACGCTGCAACGACTGGACGGATTTGTATGAAATTTGGAATGGAGATAGCTAAAACTTTACCGGAAAATTAGAAAGTTCCCGAGGGAATAACGATAATCGAAATATACGCGGAGGAAGTCGCGGGCAGAAGCTAGTTGTACATAAATAGCACTGAACCGCTTTGTCCGGAGGCGGCGCGCGGCGGGCCCGCGGCCGCAGCCGCCCGCTCCGCCGGAGCCTGCCGCGTGCATCCCGCCCGCGCCGCCGCCGCCGCGCGCTCGCGCCGCACACGCGGTTAATCACTCCTAGACAAAATATAATCCAGTTTGCAAATGGAAACACTAATTATATCTACATAACTAAGTTAATCTATACATACAATGACTCTTCAACAAAACAGTAAAGTTTGCAAATATTGACCAAACCACGAGATTATGAGTAACTACATAACTTAATTTACGAATATAGTCTACATTGAACCCTTTCTTCAAATAAGTGGTCTGAGAGCCCAATTGATTTAGGGAGGTTTATAATTGTATCATATGAAATACCTACTAAGTATATAAATTGACGCTGAAGAAGGCAAACGTTTATTGTATTTCATTTCCTAATTAATACATGTAAGTAGGTACTTACTCTGTTTGTTAGTTTGAACTGAACCTTGAGATCGGGTATGGGAATGGCTTTAAGCCCGGGGATGGACAAAGGGTACATTATGTGGACATGTCCCGAAGGGATAGCGATAAACGAATTGCAGGTGGGCGGAGACGCGTGCGCGGCTTTAACGCGGGTCCCCGTGTACAGCTATGTCTTTGCGGAATAATGGGTATGAAAATAATTCAAATCAATAATTCGTATAAGTGTTTTTTAGTAATTCGTGTAAGTGTGATTTTATGCTGCAAACTTACATTGTTGTTAAATAAAAATAAAAATAAAGGTTGAATGTGAAGGTTGGTATTTGGATATCTGGTGCCAAGGCGCCCAGCTGTCGCACGTGGTATGCGCTATATGTTCAGCAGAACTGTGTCGCTAGAATTTGAAAGTTATATACGAAAACCTGACTGGTGACTAGTATGATGCACCCTTATAAATTTTATACTTAAGTGTAACTTTTTTTAATGAATTATATGACTTTTCATTTATTAAGTTCTAGAGATTGTTACCCGGGACGGCGAGCTACTACTTAATAGTCGATAATCACAATATTACAATCCTTATACAAAGTAGTTCTAGTTGAAACAGAAGAGAAGAACCTTCAAGCCCACTACCCGTTGTTGGAATCTGAACTAAGCCGCGGCGGACACTGCGGAATAGTATCTCCAATTTGTAGTAAAGTTATACTGTTTTTCAATATAAATCAAAGAGAAAAATCCTCTTTCCAAACAAATCCAAAACCTTTATACTAACTTCCACAAAACAAAGTTACAAAGTTAAGCCAGATTTTTTAAACGTTACAGCGCCATCCTTAGATTTTTCATTAAGTAGGTAATGGTAACTCATATTTTAAAACCGTGTATGAGTAGGTATGAAACGAGTGAACATATAAATCTAAAAATTATACATTTCCAGCATAATATGTTCAATCATAATTTTAATATAGTTCATAGTTTAACAAAACCTTATAACAGATGGCGCTAGTTGTACGGATTTGCGAATAACTACACCGTCTACCGAGTATGCTGACACAAATTATCTTTTTGCTTCAGTTACGCAACATAATCATAGATGGCGTTAGCTGTCCTCATTTTGTCGACGCGCTGGCCTAGTTCGTAGTGAGTACCCTGCCTACGAAGCTAGCGGTCCTGGGTTCAAATCCCGGTTAGGGTAGATATTTGTGCGGTGAGCGCGTAGTTTTCATACCTATTTATTAGTTTTTTTTAATAATTTTTTTAAGTTATAACGTAAAGTATGTTTATCCATACTAGTGTGTGTTTTTTTACTATGTTGGAAAAAACATCTTTATGCGATTACTAAGATAGTTGATAAAATAAAATCGGGCAAATAGGTTTAAAAACTTCGCTGATTCGTGATGATTCTAATAAAGTAACATACCGCTAAAAACTTTTAAAATAAAACAAGAAATTAAGGATTTTTTGTGACATGGGCAAAAGGGAAAATTACAAAAAAATCAGATGAATATGCTCAATATCTCCAAGACTAGTAAAAATCGCTGAACATACATAGGGGTTAAATCTATAGCTTTTTTGCTGTTCTATCAGCCCTAGGCGGATTAACGTTGAGTTTTGGGACACCCTGTATATTTATAATTAATTAATCAAAAAATACACGCAATGAACACCCCATATATATTGCGGTATTGAAATAGGTCTGTTAAGGTTCTTAAGCAGTCATAAATGCCACTTTACAAAGGTAGGTGGCGCTAGTAAACACAGTTTTTTCATCGTACCGGTTTTGTGACGTTGGTTTTAGTAGATATTTTGTACCGTGAGTCCGTGACTAAAAAAGAGGGCTACTATATGTTGTTCGTGTGCGTACCTGTGTGGCACGTAGCTCCCAAACGGATGGATCCGTCACTTTCTATTGTTCATCGTTCCGCGTGTAGTGATGGCGAATTAAGTAATAAACTTCCCAAGGATTTTATTTATGTTAACTCGTAACACTAGATGGCGCTAGCAGTCCTGCATTTTTGTGGTAATACTGGTAATAGTTAAAAAAGTAAAAAGTAAAAAGTAAAAAACATTTATTCACTACACACACAAGACACACAGAAAAAAGTAAAACCAGAAAACAACAATAAACAAGTAGTTGGTGTCTTCGCGGCAGTGAATCGGACACTGGCTCAGCATAATGCTGAGGTGTTAAACACCTGCAGCGCTGATTTTCAGCCAGCTCCGAGAGGAGGAGTTAGGAACTACGGCAAATCAAAGGAAGGGTAATGATCTTGACATCCTTTGCATGTATGTATGTATGTTTGGGTGTCTAGCATCGTTCCTAATTGACCGATGAGACATTGATTGACAAATGAGGTGTCCATCGATTTTACTTTATTGTGCGATGGTTACAGGCCACTTTGGTTAATTATAAAAAATTAAACCGCCGAAAAAAGGAAACTGAAAAGCAAAAACTTTTTAACAAAAAAATTAAACCGCCGAAAAAGAAAACTGAAAAGCAAAAAATAAAACAGAGCCTTTTAAGTCTAACTAAGCTCCTACACTAATGTTAATACCTTAATAAATAATTTTGAGTCGGCGCCAAACAAAAAAACAAGCATGGCAGGCACCGACTTCAAACCACTCAGGAGGTAGCACATACCATCACACACATACATCATTTTACTTTACGAAATATTTAATTTGCTTGTTTGTTTGTTTGGCGCCGACTCAAAATTATTTATTAAGGTATTAACATTAGTGTAGGAGCTTAGTTAGACTTAAAAGGCTCTGTTTTATTTTTTGCTTTTCAGTTTTCTTTTTCGGCGGTTTAATTTTTTTGTTAAAAAGTTTTTGCTTTTCAGTTTCCTTTTTTCGGCGGTTTAATTTTTTTGTTAAAAAGTTTTATTTTTTGCTTTTCAGTTTTCTTTTTTCGGCTGTTTTTTTTTGTTAAAAAGTTTTTATTTTTCACTTTTCAGTTTATTTCACTGTTAATAGATACTTATTCTTTGATTACTTAATTTAACTATTCATTGTTTCGCTACAAAACACAACCGTGTCTATACAATTCGTTCCATAGACGAGTCTCGTGAAGTTGCTACCTATGGGAAGAAACCTCCCGATAATGTTGTTCCAAAAGATGTGAACAACTGTGGCGGTCTTTTGTCTGAGCTAAAATTATCTACCGAATCCCGTGTCATGCTTAGAGGTAACATATTTGATATTACCTATAACATATACCTGTGGGCCTCGTCAATGGTGTTTTTTTTTCTTAATTAGTGGCTTTCACTCCTTGTTTTAACAAGGTGTATTTCGCCAGTATCGAGTTTTAGACAATCGCCTTGGACTTATTAGAGAAACAAGTCCATGGATATCACACGCGAGGACAATTGTTCGGTAAAAGAGATTTACTCTGGTGGACTAAACAGAAGCACATGGGGTTAGCTACAACAACAACACGGGAACAACACTTGATAAAGCTGTAATCGACCTCGGAAAGAAACTAACTTTTTGCCAAGGGGCAGGTTTATGTTGCTCTTAGTATATTAGTTAAACTACTTGAAGGTAGAGCGAAATAAGGTAGGTATAACAAAAGCCACACGATGAATGAGCTTTAGCAGAAATGCAGAAACTGAGAGGTTTACACACTACACACAATTACGTCGCAATAGGTTTGTTACACTCTGATTAATAATTTAAAAACCTTAGTTTCCAAACAAATAAGGGCTTCCCTCGACAGCCTTCCAACTCCATCATCAAACCCCATCATCAGACCCTCGATGGTAGTCATAATCCGTGCATCATACTTAAGTTAGGTATAAAGTTCTCATTAAGATGCATGAATAAGAGAAATCACGAGGTAGCTGCTGTAATCCGTTGAAGAGTTCCCTCATCTGTCTTCCGTCTCAGTTATCAGATCAACACCAAGTCTCCGTCATGTTGTAGTGTCAATAGAATTACATATGTGTGCTAAGTTTGAACATAATCGGTTCACAGAAGGGGGGGGGAGTTCCAAATTAAATGGGAGCAACTTCAAAGTATACTCTTATACCTTAGTTTCCGAACAAATAAGGGCTTCCCTCGACAGCCTTCCAACTGCATCATCAAACCCCATCATCAGACCCTCGACGGTAGTCATAATCCGTGCATCATACTTAAGTTAGGTATAAAGTTCTCATTGAGATGCATGAATAAGAGAAATCACGAGGTAGCTGCTGTAATCCGTTGAAGAGTTCCCTCATCTATATTCCGTCTCAGTTATCAGATCAACATCAAGTTTCCGTCATGTTGTAGTGTCAATAGAATTACATATGTGTGCTAAGTTTGAACATAATCGGTTCACAGATAAAAATTCATGGGGTCAACTAACATCCCTATATTTCTACCATTGATGGAGGGGGGGGGGGGGAGTTCCAAATTAAATGGGAGCAATTTCAAAGTATACCCTTATACCTTAGTTTCCGAACAAATAAGGGCTTCCCTCGACAGCCTTCCAACTCCATCATCAAACCTCATCATCAGACCCTCGATGGTAGTCATAATCCGTGCATCATACATAAGTTAGGTATAAAGTTCTCATTGAGATGCATGAATAAGAGAAATCACGAGGTAGTTGCTGTAATCCGTTGAAGATTTCCCTCATCTGTTTTCCGTCTCAGTTATCAGATCAACATCAAGTCTCCGTCATGTTGTAGTGTCATTAGAATTACATATAGGTGCTAAGTTTGAACATAATCGGTTCACAGATAAAAATTCATGGGTTCAACTATCAATCCCTATATTTCTACCATTGACGGAGGGGGGGGAGTTTCAGATCAAATGGGAGCAATTTCAAAGTATACTCTATCCAATAAAAAAAGAATTATTGAAATCAGACAACTCAGTAAAAAGTTATGCGTGATCATACATAGTAACCATAGTAGCCATTTGTGGTCTTCATCATCTGTTCCACTTCACCAAATGATACTTTCTGAATGAAAATGCTGGATTTGTTACTAAAAATACTAAAATCACTATATGTATGCATTTAATATTCGAAGAGTTCCCTCAATTCCTCACGGATCCCTTCATCAGATTCAGATTTGGTGACAATGGGACCACCTCGGAAGTATACTCTATCAAACCAAAAAATATTTTTTAAAATCGAACCTCTCTGTGAAAAGTTATGCGTGATCATACATAAAAAATAAAAAAATATACGCGTCGACTTGAGAACCTCCTCCGTTTTTTTTCGTCGGTTAAAAATAAAACTGGTGGCCTGTAATTAAAAAAAGTGGGAAAATCTATCAATAGGTTTTTGTCATTCATTTTGCCGTAAATATTAGTATCTATCCAATAAATGCTCGTACATACCTATTATAAATGTACAAATGTTATTATAATTTTAAATGTAATTAATAACAAAAAGCGCCTAAATAAATGTTACCATAGACATCTATCTGTAAGTAGCAAAACTATTTCCGAAAGTACAAAAGTAGATGGCGCTAGTAAAAACTTTTTTAAATTTAACTTAAGATTATTATTGTTTAATTTTAGATTTAATAAATATTTTAAAGCCTGACTGAACAAGAGAGCTAAAATATATTTAATGTGTGTGTCTGAGTACATGTGTGGCATCGTAGCTCCCAAATGGATGGATGGTTTTTTTACGAAAGGTAATTTAAACAGAACGGTTCTTAGAAAAAAAAAATGATTATGTATTATGAAAATCAATTGTGCCTTTGTAGAGATCAAGATTCACAGATTTTTGATAAAATGTACAGTCAGCGAGAAAATCATCAGAGATTTTTTTTTAATTCTTATCGATCCCATTTCTATCAAGAATTAAAAGACTCTTTGAGACCAACTAAGGTTAGAGTAATAGAAAACCCACAATTCAAAGAAAACCTTTCCCATACAGTTCGTAGGGTAATGGGTTACAAAGTGAAATTTTCAATAGCTTTAAGACCATTAAATATGGAGAAAACTGCAATTATGATATTAGAAATGAGAAAAATCAGTATTATTGTTAAAAAAACTAGTGTGTGGAAAGAGAACTCTAATACGAACATCTTGCTACACTGATAAAGCTGGCCGTCATGGATGAAACAGGTTAAAAATTAAAAAGAATATAAATACTGTATTTTGAAATTAGAATGACGATGATCTCATGCTTTATTTGAATTTTCGTTTTTCTCTGAAACGTTATGTTTAAGGCCTGATACGATAAGCAGTTAAACTAATCGTAAAAACCGTAACTAATGGTTAAATCGCAAGGAAATCTGTCGATTTTCTCGCTGACTGTACATTTCTTCAAAAATCTGTGGATGTCGATTATCATTAAGTTAGTAAAGGTCTCCTAAGAGCATTTTCGCGTAGCAGCAAAGGATCTAGTAGTTGCCCTTACTGTCCCATCTCAACTTTCCACCCAGTATAACGAACTAATATGGTTAATCTGTTTATCTACACTCATATCATAAGTTCTCTATAATGCGTTCAGAATCCGTAGACAATGACCAGCATTACATGATACAATTTTACTATGATATGTTTTCTTATCTGTAGCTGTAATGAAAAGTTAAAATTACGATACAACTTTTGATAAAGTAATGTTATTCAAATTTGGAACATCTTCCAAAACCAACAAAATTCAAACAGGGGGCCAATTCTAGTATCAATTGAACGTCAACTCGGTATATTTGAAGTAAAGTGTCGTACGACATTAGAATAGGGACTTAGTTTGTCTATGATTTAAAAAAAAAAAAAAAAAAAAAAAAAAACATTCATATTCGTGACACAGGTTAGCTTTGCCGCCATATTTGTTCTGCCGCCTACTGAACGCATCTTAGAGTACTTATAATATGTGTGTAGATAAAGTAATGCATGTAACTGTACATAATTAGGCCTTAAAACACTCGTGTGATCTTATTATGAAACTCGCCTTCAGCTCGTTTCATAAAACCACACTCGTATTTTAAGGACCCTCTTTATGTATCAGTTACATAAAATACTATTTAATCTATGCTAACCCGTTTATCAGTATACTTTTTTTTTTTTTTTTTTTTTTTTTTTTTTTTTTTTTTTTTTTTTTATTATTATTATTGTTGTTGACAATGATACCTGCTTGGTATTAACCATAGTCGCGCCTTGCCGTAAAACGCGTGAAGCAAAACAAAGCGTAAACAATCAATTCAAGTTTGTTTACAGAACGGTCAACAGATGGCGCAAACTGTCGATTAACTCGCGCAATCGTTTGGTTCCCACAGACTTAATAAAGTCATTGTGCCAACTCTTATAACCTCCGGTTAGGTTAGGTTAGGTTAGGTTAGGTTAGGTTAGGTTAGGTTAGGTTAGGTTAGGTTAGGTTAGGTTAGGTTAGGTTAGGTTAGGTTAGGTTAGGTTAGGTTAGGTTAGGTTAGGTTAGGTTAGGTTAGGTTAGGTTAGGTTAGGTTAGGTTAGGTTAGGTTAGGTTAGGTTAGGTTAGGTTAGGTTAGGTTAGGTTAGGTTAGGTTAGGTTAGGTTAGGTTAGGTTAGGTTAGGTTAGGTTAGGTTAGGTTAGGTTAGGTTAGGTTAGGTTAGGTTAGGTTAGGTTAGGTTAGGTTAGGTTAGGTTAGGTTAGGTTAGGTTAGGTTAGGTTAGGTTAGGTTAGGTTAGGTTAGGTTAGGTTAGGTTAGGTTAGGTTAGGTTAGGTTAGGTTAGGTTAGGTTAGGTTAGGTTAGGTTAGGTTAGGTTAGGTTAGGTTAGGTTAGGTTAGGTTAGGTTGGGGTGCAGGCCGGATTCCTCCACGTTGGCCTGAGTGCTGCAGTCTCTCTTGATCTCGATCCGGAGAGAACGCAGCATCTGGGCTGGTGCACCCTGGGCATCGGCTGAGACTTTCTCCTTATGGGGGATTCTTTCAGTCCATGGCGAATATCCGGCACGGGGGTGGTGACAGGGGTTTCTTGAAGGGTTGCGGTTGTGTGGAGACCACTTCCGCCCCGGAAAGTTTCCTTCTGTCACCTGGGGAGGGATGGTGTGACGAGCGGCTTTTCTTCGGAGAAGCTGCTTCGTCCACCAGTTGTGGGCGGCGACAGAGGTCGTTTGAAGGGGCGGTTCCGTGTGCCTACGAGGCCGTTTCCGCCCTGGACAGCTTCCATCTGTTGCCTTTTGAGGATTGGTGACTGGGGTAGTTTGAAGGGTCAGTTGCGTGTGCCTACGAGGCCGTTTCTGTTCCCGGAAAGCTTAACCAGTCGCCTGGAGGGGGCAGTGACTGAGGTTGTTGAAAGGGGCGGTTGCGTGTGCCTTCGAGGCCGTTTCCGCCCTGGACAGCTTCCTTCCGTCACATTTGCGGTTGGTGTCCTTCTACGTGTCTTCTGGAATACCGGGGGGCACTGTAGTTATTGGTGGGACAGCTGTGGTGGGGTGTGTTTGAAGGGTATGGGACCAACCCAATGCGGTTGGGTATCCGGAAAGCACCATCCACCACAGGCAGACCGTTGAAGGGAAGGCGAACTCAGCGGACTTCGGTTCGCTGCTCGCCCGAACTTCTTGTAGAGCCAGTGGGTTGGGGGCCCACATTGCACGGCTTTACCGGTCTGGGGAGACGGTCGCGGGCTGTTCACAGCCGTCTCCTCCTTTGGCGGAGAAGGGGGGGCTCTTCGGAGCAGGCCGGGAGGCGCGTCAGTGGAGAATGCTTTTTAGCGGTTCCGCGGCGCCTCACTACTGGCCAGGGAGGTTAAACGCCGGAGTGGTTTTAGACGGTAGTTCTTTTGAGAGTCCGTCATACCTCCCATTGCACAGCCATCCCCAGGCTGGGAGGATGCGTAAATTGCATTTCCACTCCGTCAACAAAAAAAAAAAAAAAAAAAAAAGGTTAGGTTAGGTTAGGTTAGGTTAGGTTAGGTTAGGTTAGGTTAGGTTAGGTTAGGTTAGGTTAGGTTAGGTTAGGTTAGGTTAGGTTAGGTTAGGTTGGGGTGCGGGCCGGATTCCTCCACGTTGGCCTGGGTGCTGCAGTCTCTCTTGATCTCGATCCGGAGAGAACGCAGCATCTGGGCTGGTGCACCCTGGGCATCGGCTGAGACTTTCTCCTTTTAGGGGATTCTCTCAGTCCATGGCGAATATCCGGCAGGGGGGGGGGGTAAGGGGGTAGGCGACCAGTGGCTTCTCTTTTGAGAAGTTGCTTCGTCACCGCCACAATGGGGGGGAAATGGGTAGGTTTAGGTTAGGTTAGGGGGCGGGCTCGGCGTGCACTTATAATGCCGTCGAGCACTTACCGCCCAAAATATAGGGGAAGCACGTCGACTCCTCTATTACCCCGTACTCTGGTGTCTCTTTTCAACAATCCCCATCTAGCGGCGTTATGGGGTAGTTAAGAAACACCAGAACGGAGGGCTTGCCTTAATTGGCCGGCCCGCGAGAAGGAAACTCTATAAAACCCGACAGCGAAGTCGTTAAAACCTGCAGATACCAGGCGAACTCTGCTAGTATTTAGCCTTACCCCTGGGATGGGCGTCACCCGGGGGCGGACTTATTAAATCGGCCTATTTTCGTGGGAACAGAAATGGAGAATTTAAAAAACAAAAACAAAAACAACACCAAAAAGTCGAAGGACAGCAGTGAAGAGGGAGATGATAGTGACTCAATGCATAGCGTTGAGTCACTGCCGGATATCAGTCTCAGGACTAGAGAACGGCGTAGGAACTATGGAGGCTCGGACCCGGAAACAAGTCTGGATGGGGTTGCGAGTCCAACGATGAGAAAAAGGCGAGGAAGGCCGCCAACTACAGGCCAATATGTTGGCCTGGCCAAGGCGAAGTTGGCGCTTGTCGAAGCGCAAAGGGAGGAAGAGCTGATGAGAGCAGAGGCGGAAGTCACTGCGGCTTCTCGAGAGGCTCGGGCCCGTGCTAGGGCTCACACGCTATCGGAGTCATCTTCTAACGGAGACGACTTCCAGACGGCTACCGCTCTGAGCCGTACGATTGATGATAATATCAATATTATCAAAAAGGTTGCCGTTTCCTCCAAAAACCTAAAAGGAGGTTTTGTGAAATCCCTGAAGGATGCAGCGGACGAGATCGGCAAAGTCGCTCTCATCCTACAGAGCCGCTGCACCTCAGAAGAGACGAGAGGGCTGCAGGCGGACAATGCCCGCTTGCAATCAGAAGTCGCGCAGCTCCGCAAAGAGGTGGCGGACATGCGGGAGCGCCTTGATCGGCCACACCAACCGGCTGCTGTGGTTGTGCCTAGTCAGCCTGTAGAGAAACCGCTGGATACCGAAGACCTGGTGCGCACCATCTTGTGCCAGGTGGGCACGATGGTTAATGCCAGGTTCGAGGCTCTTCAAGACAGGTTGCTGCCTGAGAAGAGACTTCGCCCTCCATTGGCAGCGGACACGCGGGCAAATGATCTCCCCGGGATCCCTCCCGGGCCATCAACTGCCCCAACGAAGGCTATAGAGAAAGGCCAAAAGAGGACGGATGCTCCGATACGTGCCACTTCTGGTGGAACGGAGGCTCCGAAGCCGAAAAAGACAAAAAAGAAAAAGAACAAGCCGGAAAAGAAGGGGCAACGCTCGGTTGGAACTCCTCATGAGAGGGTAACAGAGCCCCAGCCCCTGCCAGCAGTGTCGCAGCCTGAGGACCAGTCGAGCCCAGCCCAGCCGAAGGAATTGCCCTGGAACGAGGTGGTTAAAAAAGGGCTCAGAAAGGAAAAGAAGAAGCAGGCAAAGCAGGTTCCACGCAAAACTGCCACTGCCACTGCAAGACCGGCACGACTCAGGCCTCCGAAGTCAGCTGCGGTAATAGTCACGCTTACGCCGGAGGCCATTGCTAACGGCGTAACCTACGACTCAGTCATTGCAGAAGCCAAGGCCAAAGTTAAGCTGCCGGATGTTGGAATCGTTACTGGGGTTCGCTTTCGAGTGTGCGCCTCGGGAGCGCGAATGTTTGAAGTGATGGGCACCGATAGTGGCCCGCAAGCTGACGAGCTGGCGAAAAAGCTGGAACAAGTCCTCAGCCGAGAGACCGTCCGCATCTCCAGGCCGGTCAAGACGACGGAAATCAAAATCTCTGGCTTAGATGACTCCATCTTGGCTGAGGAGGTAGTAAATGCGGTTGCTGAGGCAGGGAACTGTCCCAAAGACAGCCTCAAAAGCGGCGGGGTTGTTAAAGACCCGTTTGGTGTGGGACACATTTGGGTCGAATGCCCGGTGGCCACCGCCAAACGAATTGCTGCAGCGGGTCGACTAGCATTGTCGTGGGTGTCGGCCTCCGTAAAACTTCTCGAGCCCAGGCCTCTGCGTTGTTATAAATGTCTGCAGAGGGGCCACATTAGGGCTCAATGCAGTGCGGAGGCCGATAGAAGCCAGGAGTGCTTCCGCTGCGGAGTTGTTGGACACAAGTCCAAGGAGTGCTCGGCCAAACCGCATTGTTCTGTTTGCGCTGCAGCCAAGAAACCGGCGGACCATCAACTGGGGGGAAGAGCCTGCTCCGCACCAGCCCCCAAAATGTCCAGAAGGAAGACACGCCAGTTGCCGGTAGACATGGCAATGGAGACGGAATCACAGACTCAGACTAACAATAATGGCCGTACAACTCCTCCAAGCCAACATTAATCACTGTGCACGAGCTCAAGATCTGCTCCTACAGAGCATGGCTGAGTGGTTGACACAAGTGGCCGTGGTTTCAGAACCCTATTTTATCCCCAACAGGGATGATTGGGCAGGTGACGAAGACGAACTTGTTGCCCTAGTCGTGTCGAGGTCTACTGGCTCCTTGACACTCGAAAGTGTGCAAAAAGGTCGTGGTTTCGTTGCGGCCGTTGTGGGAGGCATTTTGACAGTCGGCGTGTATTGTCCCCCAAGCAGAAGCCTCGCAGAGTTTGAGGGTCTCCTTGGCCAAGTTGAGACACTCATCGGCAGGAATCACCCACATCCTGTATTGGTAATGGGTGACTTTAACGCCAAAAGCTCAGCCTGGGGTTGTCCAGCCACTGATGCACGGGGTGCAGTACTAGAGGAGTGGGCGCTGACGGCTGGACTCTCTCTTTTAAACCAGGGTTCGCAACCGACCTGCGTTCGGTCACAGGGCAGTTCCATCGTGGATCTGTCGTTTGCCAGCCCTACGATAGCACGCCGAGTCTACGGATGGGAAGTAGTGGAGAACGTAGAGACACTGTCAGACCACCTCTACATTCGCTTTAATATATCTGCGTCCTCCGCGGTTCCGGTTCAATCGGGAAGCGCGGTGTTGCCTGGTGACAGCCCACGGTGGGTGGTCAAGCGCCTCGACAGGGAAATTCTCATTGAGGCTTCCCTAGTCGAAACATGGATGCCCCCAGAGAGCACAATTGTCGTTGATGAGGAGGCTGTGGCGTTACGCCAATCAATGACTCGCGTCTGCGATGCGTCCATGCCACGTCAGGGTCCACAAACACCGAGAAGGCAGGTGTACTGGTGGTCTGCCGAAATTGCTGAGTTGCGCATTGTATGCGTAGCTGCCAGACGCCAGTACCAGAGACAACGCCGGAGAAGACGCCGTGACGAGAACGCCGAGACAACATTGCGCGATACATACAAGACGGCCAAGCGCACGCTTCGCATCGCCATAAGCGAAGCAAGAGACGGAGCGAGAGAAGAGATGTTGGAGACTCTGAACCAAGATCCATGGGGTCGCCCCTATCGCATGGTGCGAGGGAAACTTCGGCCGTGGGCACCCCCTTTGACGCAGAGTCTCCAGCCTCAGCTGGTGGAGGTGGTGGTAGGAGCTCTTTTTCCACGTAGGGAGGAACACACGCCTCCATCTATGGCACCTTCTACTGGAAATGAGACTTTTATCGTGGCGGATGAAATACCGCCGGTATCTTCTGGTGAATTTGGGGCCGCGATTCTTCGCCTGCGGGCCAAGAAGACGGCCCCGGGCCCAGACGGTATTCCTGGCCGTGCATGGGTGCTTGCTGCGGACGCATACGAGGAGAGGGTCAGGGGGCTATTTGATGCCTGCTTCGCCCAAAGTAATTTCCCTAAGCTGTGGAAGATCGGAAAACTTGTCCTGCTAAGGAAAGAGGGTCGTCCGGTCGATTCTCCCTCGGGGTATCGGCCGATTGTGCTGCTTGACGAGGTGGCAAAGCTCTTCGAGCGTATCATTGCCAATCGCCTCGTCAAGCATCTGGGGAGAGTCGGCCCGGACCTGGACGACAAGCAGTACGGTTTCAGAGTGGGCAGGTCAACCGTCCACGCAATCCTGCGTGTAAAGGAGATGGCGGAGGAAGCAGTTGCCCAGGGCGAGGTCGTCTTGGCGGTGTCTCTAGACATCGCCAATGCCTTTAACACCTTGCCCTGGAGTTGCATTAGGGAGGCACTCCGGTATCATCGGGTGCCAAACTACCTCCTGCGCATTATCACTGACTACCTTTCAGGTAGGTCCATCTCCTACAGAGGTCGCGAGGCGTGGCGCCGGCATGAAGTGTCTTGCGGTGTTCCACAGGGGTCGGTCCTCGGGCCGCTCCTGTGGAACATTGGGTACGACTGGGTGTTGCGAGGCGCTCTCCTCCGTGGTGTGAACATCTTGTGCTACGCAGACGACACTCTGGTGACGGCCCGGGGCAGCAGTCACCGAGAGTGCGCCATTCTCGCCACGGCTGGAGTGGCTCAAGTGGTGAACCGGATCCGAGCTTTGGGTCTCGAGGTGGCTCTTAACAAATCCGAGGCTTTGTGTTTTCACGGGCCTCGGAACAAGCCACCTCCGGGATCTAACATAATCGTTGGCGGAATAAGAATTAACATCGAGCCCCAAATGAAATATTTGGGGCTCACGCTGGACAGCCGATGGACGTTTGAGGAGCACTTCCGGCGTTTAGTGCCCAAGCTGTTGCGCGCGGCGGCCGCTCTCGGCAGTCTACTGCCAAATCTCAACGGCCCTAAAGCGGCCTGCCGGCGCCTGTACTTGGGCATTGTACGCTCAATGGCGTTGTACGGGGCACCTGTGTGGAATGGCGCTCTGAACAGCCGGACAATTGCCCTTCTGCACCGTCCGCAGAGGGCAATGGCCATCAGAGTCGCCCGTGGATACCGCACGGTGTCCTTCGAAGCGGCGTGCGTCTTAGCTGGCTCCCTGCCGTGGGAACTGGAGGCGGAAATTCTCGCATCCGTCTATACATGGCGCGAGAATGAGATCGCGGTAAACCAGTTTCCACCCTTAAAAGAGGAAGTTGAGACTATGAGGGAGGAGCAGAGAGCATCAGCCGTTTCAAAATGGCAGCGCCTCCTTCATCAACCGAGTGCTGGTGTCAGAACCATCGAGGCAGTCCGTCCAGTCCTCGCGCAGTGGCTGGACAGGGAACACGGTGTGCTCACCTTCCGATTGTCGCAGGTGCTTTCGGGGCATGGATGCTTCGGCAAGTACCTGCACCGGATCGGAAGGGAGCCGACTGCGGTGTGTCACCACTGCGACGGCTGCCTCGAAGACACTGCCCAGCATACGCTGGAAGAGTGTCCTGCGTGGGCAGAACAGCGCCGGGAGCTCGTGGCTGCCGTGGGCGGCGATCTCTCGCTGCCGGTCATAATCAACACCATGGTGGAGAGTGACCGAGCTTGGGATGCCGCCCAAAACTTTTGTGAGGCGGTCATCGGGCTCAAGGAGGAGGCGGAGAGGGTAAGGGAGGCAGGTGCTCCCAACTCAATCCGAAGCCGCCGCATAGGGAGGAGAAGGCGAGCGTACGCGCTCACCATTCCACCCTAACAAAACTCGAGTGATGGGCTAGGGGAAGCCCATCACTCAACACGAGTTAGAGAGGACGTGGCCGTGGGTACGGCGAGCGGGTAGGGCGGGCAAAACGGGTGCCGAAAAAACCCGTAAAAAGGAGAAGGGGCGTAGTGCCAGTCACCACCGGGACGTAGAAGAATGCTTTAACAGTGTGCCCTCATCCCGGTGGACACTGACGCCGAAGGCAAACAGAGGGGTTTTAGTGGGTATGCTTCCCGTCCCTTTCCCGCAGGGGGAGGGGATGGGGGGAGAGTCCCACATAACCACCGTGCCGTCCCTTGGCACGGTGGTATGCGTAATGCATTTCCCCTCTTAAAAAAAAAAAAAAAAAAAAAAAAGGTTAGGTTAGGTTAGGTTAGGTTAGGTTAGGTTAGGTTAGGTTAGGTTAGGTTTGAACGCATCTTGTCACGTCGCATCGTCCAACACCTGGAGAACGTGGGGCCTAACATCTCCGACCGGCAGTATGGGTTCCGTGAGGGACGGTCCACTATGGACGCGCTTTCGTCCCTCCGGAACTTCTGTGGGCACGCGGAGGAGAGGGGCGAGGGAGTCGTGGCGGTATCGTTAGATATCGCCAACGCATTCGGTTCCCTACCCTTCCCGGTCATCAGTGAGGCCCTCCGCTACCACAGGGTGCCCGGATATCTGCGGCGGATTGTGGAGCACTACCTAACCGACAGGGTAGTGCTCTATGATCGTGGAGGTCTGCGGGTCGCCCACCCGATGTCATGCGGTGTTCCCCAGGGGTCCGTGTTAGGACCCCTGCTATGGAACATCGGCTATGACTGGGTGATCCGCGGAGCGCTCCTTCCCCGCATGGCCACCCTTTGCTATGCCGACGATACAATGGTGGCCGTGCGGGGACGTGAGCTGGAGGAGGCCCTCCGGAGGGCATCGTTGGCGGCAGACCTGGTTGTCGGCCGCATCCGACTACTGGGTCTGGAGGTGTCCCTCCCGAAGACGGACGCTATTGTCTTCGGGGGGAGGAGATGGCGTCCCCTTAGCGGGACGACCATCCCTGTGGCGGGGGAGGCGGTCCAGGTGAAGGCCACTATAAAATACCTCGGCCTCATCCTGGACCGGAGGTGGGATTTTGGGGAGCATTTCCGCCAACTTGCTCCCCGAGTGGTAGGCACTGCGTCGGCCCTGGGCCGCATGTTGCCAAACGTAGGGGGGCCTCAAGCGCCATGCCGACGCCTGTTTGCAGGCGTCGTTCGCAGTATGGCGCTATACGGCGCGCCAATCTGGGCCGACACGTTATCGGCCAAAAATAAGGCGCTCTTAAGGAGACCCCAAAGGGTGGTGGCCCTCCGAATAGTGAGGGCCTATATGACGGTGGCACATGCGGCCGCGTGTGTCTTGGCCTGCACCCCGCCGTGGGAGCTAGATGCTCAGGTGCAGGCCGAGACATACCGGAGAAGGGCGGAATTCTGGGCGAGGAGAGAGCGCCCGGACTCGGAGACGGTGGAGGGGGCCCGTCGAATGACGGAGCGACGCATGAGGGACCGGTGGAAGAGCGACCTGGAGGACTCTCCCTATGGACTCCGCACCATAGGGGCACTCCTCCCGTCGCTGGACCACTGGTTGGATCGGAGATACGGTACCGTCACGTACCGTCTTGTGCAGGTGATGACGGGGCACGGATGTTTTGGTCATTACCTGCACAAGATTAGGAGAGAGCCCAGTCCGGTTTGCCACGAGTGCGGCGATCCGGACGACACGGCCGAGCACACCTTAGAGGTGTGTCCGAAGTGGGATCCGGAGCGCCGCGCTCTGGTTGCGAACACAGGGCTGTCCGATCTCTCGCTGCACAGCGTCGTGTCGGCCATGCTGAGCAGCAAGAGATCGTGGTTGGCGGTCGTCTCCTTCTGCGAGAGCATAATCTCGCAGAAGGAGGCGGGGGAGCGGGAGCGCGAGGAGGACGTGGAGGCGCACCCGCTCCGACGTAGACGTGTGGGGCGAAGGCGGAGGCAGTTTGCTGCCCGCCTGAACCCCTAGTAGGACCGTGGGGATAGGGTCCCACACTATGGTCCTACACGTCTGGGGGAGGGTTCCGAGTGTTAACCGAACCCTCCCTCCTTTGGCGCAGGTGCCCCAGCAGTAGGCTGGGGCGGCTGGGGGGCACCCAGTGGTGGCATAGTCATCAGCCCACGGTGCCCCTGCTACCAGCCCTTGGAGGTTACACCGGAGAGGTTTTAGACGGTAGGCTTCCACCTCAGCTCTCGCAGGAGACTGAGGTGGTTGTGAGTCCGTCATACCCCTTCCATTGGCTACCCTAGCCGGAAGGGGATGCGTAAATGCATTTCCTCTCCGTTAAAAAAAAAAAAAAAAAAAAAAAAAAAAAAAAAAAAAAAAAAAAAAAAAAAAAAAGGTTAGGTTAGGTTAGGTTAGGTTAGGTTAGGTTAGGTTAGGTTAGGTTAGGTTAGGTTAGGTTAGGTTAGGTTAGGTTAGGTTAGGTTAGGTTACATTAATCACTGTGCACGAGCTCAAGATCTGCTCCTACAGAGCATGGCTGAGTGGTTGACACAAGTGGCCGTGGTTGCAGAACCCTATTTTATCCCCAACAGGGATGATTGGGCAGGTGACGAAGACGAACTTGTTGCCCTAGTCGTGTCGAGGTCTACTGGCTCCTCGACACTCGAAAGTGTGCAAAAAGGTCGTGGTTTCGTTGCGGCCGTTGTGGGAGGCATTTTGACAGTCGGCGTGTATTGTCCCCCAAGCAGAAGCCTCGCAGAGTTTGAGGGTCTCCTTGGCCAAGTTGAGACAATCATCGGCAGAAATCACCCATATCCTGTATTGGTAATGGGTGACTTTAACGCCAAAAGCTCAGCATGGGGTTGTCCAGCCACTGATGCACGGGGTACAGTACTAGAAGAGTGGGCGCTGACGGCTGGACTCTCTCTTTTAAACCAGGGTTCGCAACCGACCTGCGTTCGGTCACAGGGCAGTTCCATCGTGGATCTGTCGTTTGCCAGCCCTACGATAGCACGCCGAGTCTACGGATGGGAAGTAGTGGAGAACGTAGAGACTCTGTCAGACCACCTCTACATTCGCTTTAATATATCTGCGTCCTCCGCGGTTCCGGTTCAATCGGGAAGCGCGGTGTTGCCTGGTGACAGCCCACGGTGGGTGGTCAAGCGCCTCGACAGGGAAATTCTCATTGAGGCTTCCCTAGTCGAAACATGGATGCCCCCAGAGAGCACAATTGTCGTTGATGAGGAGGCTGTGGCGTTACGCCAATCAATGACTCGCGTCTGCGATGCGTCCATGCCACGTCAGGGTCCACAAACACCGAGAAGGCAGGTGTACTGGTGGTCTGCCGAAATTGCTGAGTTGCGCATTGTATGCGTAGCTGCCAGACGCCAGTACCAGAGACAACGCCGGAGAAGACGCCGTGACGAGAACGCCGAGACAACATTGCGCGATACATACAAGACGGCCAAGCGCACGCTTCGCATCGCCATAAGCGAAGCAAGAGACGGAGCGAGAGAAGAGATGTTGGAGACTCTGAACCAAGATCCATGGGGTCGCCCCTATCGCATGGTGCGAGGGAAACTTCGGCCGTGGGCACCCCCTTTGACGCAGAGTCTCCAGCCTCAGCTGGTGGAGGTGGTGGTAGGAGCTCTTTTTCCACGTAGGGAGGAACACACGCCTCCATCTATGGCACCTTCTACAGGAAATGAGACTTTTATCGTGGCGGATGAAATACCGCCGGTATCTTCTGGTGAATTTGGGGCCGCGATTCTTCGCCTGCGGGCCAAGAAGACGGCCCCGGGCCCAGACGGTATTCCTGGCCGTGCATGGGTGCTTGCTGCGGACGCATACGAGGAGAGGGTCAGGGGGCTCTTTGATGCCTGCTTCGCCCAAAGTAATTTCCCTAAGCTGTGGAAGATCGGCAAACTTGTCCTGCTAAGGAAAGAGGGTCGTCCGGTCGATTCTCCCTCGGGGTATCGGCCGATTGTGCTGCTTGACGAGGTGGCAAAGCTCTTCGAGCGTATCATTGCCAATCGCCTCGTCAAGCATCTGGGGAGAGTCGGCCCGGACCTGGACGACAAGCAGTACGGTTTCAGAGTGGGCAGGTCAACCGTCCACGCAATCCTGCGTGTAAAGGAGATGGCGGAGGAAGCAGTTGCCCAGGGCGAGGTCGTCTTGGCGGTGTCTCTAGACATCGCCAATGCCTTTAACACCTTGCCCTGGAGTTGCATTAGGGAGGCACTCCGGTATCATCGGGTGCCAAACTACCTCCTGCGCATTATCACTGACTACCTTTCAGGTAGGTCCATCTCCTACAGAGGTCGCGAGGCGTGGCGCCGGCATGAAGTGTCTTGCGGTGTTCCACAGGGGTCGGTCCTCGGGCCGCTCCTGTGGAACATTGGGTACGACTGGGTTTTGCGAGGCGCTCTCCTCCGTGGTGTGAACGTCTTGTGCTACGCAGACGACACTCTGGTGACGGCCCGGGGCAGCACTCACCGTGAGTGCGCCATTCTAGCCACGGCTGGAGTGGCTCAAGTGGTGAACCGGATTCGAGCTTTGGGTCTCGAGGTGGCTCTTAACAAATCCGAGGCTTTGTGTTTTCACGGGCCTCGGAACAAGCCACCTCCGGGATCTAACATAATCGTGGGCGGAATAAGAATTAACATCGAGCCCCAAATGAAATATTTGGGGCTCACGCTGGACAGCCGATGGACGTTTGAGGAGCACTTCCGGCGTTTAGTGCCCAAGCTGTTGCGCGCGGCGGCCGCTCTCGGCAGTCTACTGCCGAATCTCAACGGCCCTAAAGCGGCCTGCCGGCGCCTGTACTTGGGCATTGTACGCTCAATGGCGTTGTACGGGGCACCTGTGTGGAATGGCGCTCTGAACAGCCGGACAATTGCCCTTCTGCACCGTCCGCAGAGGGCAATGGCCATCAGAGTCGCCCGTGGATACCGCACGGTGTCCTTCGAAGCGGCGTGCGTCTTAGCTGGCTCCCTGCCGTGGGAACTGGAGGCGGAAATTCTCGCATCCGTCTATACATGGCGCGAGAATGAGATCTCGGTAAACCAGTTTCCACCCTTAAAAGAGGAAGTTGAGACTATGAGGGAGGAGCAGAGAGCATCAGCCGTTTCAAAATGGCAGCGCCTCCTTCATCAACCGAGTGCTGGTGTCAGAACCATCGAGGCAGTCCGTCCAGTCCTCGCGCAGTGGCTGGACAGGGAACACGGTGTGCTCACCTTCCGATTGTCGCAGGTGCTTTCGGGGCATGGATGCTTCGGCAAGTACCTGCACCGGATCGGAAGGGAGCCGACTGCGGTGTGTCACCACTGCGACGGCTGCCTCGAAGACACTGCCCAGCATACGCTGGAAGAGTGTCCTGCGTGGGCAGAACAGCGCCGGGAGCTCGTGGCTGCCGTGGGCGGCGATCTCTCGCTGCCGGTCATAATCAACACCATGGTGGAGAGTGACCGAGCTTGGGATGCCGCCCAAAACTTTTGTGAGGCAGTCATCGGGCTCAAGGAGGAGGCGGAGAGGGTAAGGGAGGCAGGTGCTCCCAACTCCATCCGGAGCCGCCGCATAGGGAGGAGAAGGCGAGCGTACGCGCTCACCATTCCACCCTAACAAAACTCGAGTGATGGGCTAGGGGAAGCCCATCACTCAACACGAGTTAGAGAGGACGTGGCCGTGGATACGGCGAGCGGGTAGGGCGGGCAAAACGGGTGCCGAGAAAACCCGTAAAAAGGAGAAGGGGCGTAGTGCCAGTCACCACCGGGACGTAGAAGAATGCTTTAACAGTGTGCCCTCATCCCGGTGGACACTGACGCCGAAGGCAAACAGAGGGGTTTTAGTGGGTATGCTTCCCGTCCCTTTCCCGCAGGGGGAGGGGATGGGGGGAGAGTCCCACATAACCACCGTGCCGTCCCCTGGCACGGTGGTATGCGTAATGCATTTCCCCTCTTAAAAAAAAAAAAAAAAAAAAAAAAAAGGTTAGGTTAGGTTAGGTTAGGTTAGGTTAGGTTAGGTTAGGTTAGGTTAGGTTAGGTTAGGTTAGGTTAGGTTAGGTTAGGTTAGGTTAGGTTAGGTTAGGTTAGGTTAGGTTAGGTTAGGTTAGGTTAGGTTAGGTTAGGTTAGGTTAGGTTAGGTTAGGTTAGGTTAGGTTAGGTTAGGTTAGGTTAGGTTAGGTTAGGTTAGGTTAGGTTAGGTTAGGTTAGGTTAGGTTAGGTTAGGTTAGGTTAGGTTAGGTTAGGTTAGGTTAGGTTAGGTTAGGTTAGGTTGGGGTGCAGGCCGGATTCCTCCACGTTGGCCTGAGTGCTGCAGTCTCTCTTGATCTCGATCCGGAGAGAACGCAGCATCTGGGCTGGTGCACCCTGGGCATCGGCTGAGACTTTCTCCTTATGGGGGATTCTTTCAGTCCATGGCGAATATCCGGCACGGGGGTGGTGACAGGGGTTTCTTGAAGGGTTGCGGTTGTGTGGAGACCACTTCCGCCCCGGAAAGTTTCCTTCTGTCACCTGGGGAGGGATGGTGTGACGAGCGGCTTTTCTTCGGAGAAGCTGCTTCGTCCACCAGTTGTGGGCGGCGACAGAGGTCGTTTGAAGGGGCGGTTCCGTGTGCCTACGAGGCCGTTTCCGCCCTGGACAGCTTCCATCTGTTGCCTTTTGAGGATTGGTGACTGGGGTAGTTTGAAGGGTCAGTTGCGTGTGCCTACGAGGCCGTTTCTGTTCCCGGAAAGCTTAACCAGTCGCCTGGAGGGGGCAGTGACTGAGGTTGTTGAAAGGGGCGGTTGCGTGTGCCTTCGAGGCCGTTTCCGCCCTGGACAGCTTCCTTCCGTCACATTTGCGGTTGGTGTCCTTCTACGTGTCTTCTGGAATACCGGGGGGCACTGTAGTTATTGGTGGGACAGCTGTGGTGGGGTGTGTTTGAAGGGTATGGGACCAACCCAATGCGGTTGGGTATCCGGAAAGCACCATCCACCACAGGCAGACCGTTGAAGGGAAGGCGAACTCAGCGGACTTCGGTTCGCTGCTCGCCCGAACTTCTTGTAGAGCCAGTGGGTTGGGGGCCCACATTGCACGGCTTTACCGGTCTGGGGAGACGGTCGCGGGCTGTTCACAGCCGTCTCCTCCTTTGGCGGAGAAGGGGGGGCTCTTCGGAGCAGGCCGGGAGGCGCGTCAGTGGAGAATGCTTTTTAGCGGTTCCGCGGCGCCTCACTACTGGCCAGGGAGGTTAAACGCCGGAGTGGTTTTAGACGGTAGTTCTTTTGAGAGTCCGTCATACCTCCCATTGCACAGCCATCCCCAGGCTGGGAGGATGCGTAAATTGCATTTCCACTCCGTCAACAAAAAAAAAAAAAAAAAAAAAAAAGGTTAGGTTAGGTTAGGTTAGGTTAGGTTAGGTTAGGTTAGGTTAGGTTAGGTTAGGTTAGGTTAGGTTAGGTTGGGGTGCGGGCCGGATTCCTCCACGTTGGCCTGAGTGCTGCAGTCTCTCTTGATCTCGATCCGGAGAGAACGCAGCATCTGGGCTGGTGCACCCTGGGCATCGGCTGAGACTTTCTCCTTATGGGGGATTCTTTCAGTCCATGGCGAATATCCGGCACGGGGGTGGTGACAGGGGTTTCTTGAAGGGTTGCGGTTGTGTGGAGACCACTTCCGCCCCGGAAAGTTTCCTTCTGTCACCTGGGGAGGGATGGTGACGAGCGGCTTTTCTTCGGAGAAGCTGCTTCGTCCACCAGTTGTGGGCGGCGACAGAGGTCGTTTGAAGGGGCGGTTGCGTGTGCCTACGAGGCCATTTCCGCCCTGGACAGCTTCCATCTGTTGCCTTTTGAGGATTGGTGACTGGGGTGGTTTGAAGGGTCAGTTGCGTGTGCCTACGAGGCCGTTTCTGTTCCCGGAAAGCTTAACCAGTCGCCTGGAGGGGGCAGTGACTGAGGTTGTTGAAAGGGGCGGTTGCGTGTGCCTTCGACGCCGTTTCCGCCCTGGACAGCTTCCTTCCGTCACATTTGCGGTTGGTGTCCTTCTACGTGTCTTCTGGAATACCGGGGGGCACTGTAGTTATTGGTGGGACAGCTGTGGTGGGGTGTGTTTGAAGGGTATGGGACCAACCCAATGCGGTTGGGTATCCGGAAAGCACCATCCACCACAGGCAGACCGTTGAAGGGAAGGCGAACTCAGCGGACTTCGGTTCGCTGCTCGCCCGAACTTTTTGTAGAGCCAGTGGGTTGGGGGCCCACATTGCACGGCTTTACCGGTCTGGGGAGACGGTCGCGGGCTGTTCACAGCCGTCTCCTCCTTTGGCGGAGAAGGGAGGGCTCTTCGGAGCAGGCCGGGAGGCGCGTCAGTGGAGAATGCTTTTTAGCGGTTCCGCGGCGCCTCACTACTGGCCAGGGAGGTTAAACGCCGGAGTGGTTTTAGACGGTAGTTCTTTTGAGAGTCCGTCATACCTCCCATTGCACAGCCATCCCCAGGCTGGGAGGATGCGTAAATTGCAGAAGGGAGAAGGCGGCAGTTTGCCAGCATTGTCCCTTCCTAGTGGGGCCATCACCCCGCCAGCCGCTGAGGGAGCAGCCACAGGCTCACGGCTCCTCCCTCCTCTTCAGGACGAATACCTTGGTCCAACCATCTGACCGAGGAGGCCGTGGCTGCAGTTTTGGTAGACTCCCATGGGACCCCATTGCAGCCACAAAACACAAAAGGCCAAAGAGGGAACGTCGAGGTGGTTTTAGTGGGTAGGACTCCTGCCCTCTACCCACTAGGGGAAGGAGGTGGGAGGAGAGTCCCACATAACCACCACACTACACAAGTGTGGTGGTATGCGTAACGCATTTCCCCTCGTTAAAAAAAAAAAAAAAAAAAAAAAGGTTAGGTTAGGTTAGGTTAGGTTAGGTTAGGTTAGGTTAGGTTAGGTTAGGTTAGGTTAGGTTAGGTTAGGTTAGGTTAGGTTAGGTTAGGTTAGGTTAGGTTAGGTTAGGTTAGGTTAGGTTAGGTTAGGTTAGGTTAGGTTAGGTTAGGTTAGGTTAGGTTAGGTTAGGTTAGGTTAGGTTAGGTTAGGTTAGGTTAGGTTAGGTTAGGTTAGGTTAGGTTAGGTTAGGTTAGGTTAGGTTAGGTTAGGTTAGGTTAGGTTAGGTTAGGTTAGGTTAGGTTAGGTTAGGTTAGGTTAGGTTAGGTTAGGTTAGGTTAGGTTAGGTTAGGTTAGGTTAGGTTAGGTTAGGTTAGGTTAGGTTAGGTTAGGTTAGGTTAGGTTAGGTTAGGTTAGGTTAGGTTAGGTTAGGTTAGGTTAGGTTAGGTTAGGTTAGGTTAGGTTAGGTTAGGTTAGGTTAGGTTAGGTTAGGTTAGGTTAGGTTAGGTTAGGTTAGGTTAGGTTAGGTTAGGTTAGGTTAGGTTAGGTTAGGTTAGGTTAGGTTAGGTTAGGTTAGGTTAGGTTAGGTTAGGTTAGGTTAGGTTAGGTTAGGTTAGGTTAGGTTAGGTTAGGTTAGGTTAGGTTAGGTTAGGTTAGGTTAGGTTAGGTTAGGTTAGGTTAGGTTAGGTTAGGTTAGGTTAGGTTAGGTTAGGTTAGGTTAGGTTAGGTTAGGTTAGGTTAGGTTAGGTTAGGTTAGGTTAGGTTAGGTTAGGTTAGGTTAGGTTAGGTTAGGTTAGGTTAGGTTAGGTTAGGTTAGGTTAGGTTAGGTTAGGTTAGGTTAGGTTAGGTTAGGTTAGGTTAGGTTAGGTTAGGTTAGGTTAGGTTAGGTTAGGTTAGGTTGGGGTGCGGGCCGGATTCCTCCACGTTGGCCTGAGTGCTGCAGTCTCTCTTGATCTCGATCCGGAGAGAACGCAGCATCTGGGCTGGTGCACCCTGGGCATCGGCTGAGACTTTCTCCTTATGGGGGATTCTTTCAGTCCATGGCGAATATCCGGCACGGGGGTGGTGACAGGGGTTTCTTGAAGGGTTGCGGTTGTGTGGAGACCACTTCCGCCCCGGAAAGTTTCCTTCTGTCACCTGGGGAGGGATGGTGACGAGCGGCTTTTCTTCGGAGAAGCTGCTTCGTCCACCAGTTGTGGGCGGCGACAGAGGTCGTTTGAAGGGGCGGTTGCGTGTGCCTACGAGGCCATTTCCGCCCTGGACAGCTTCCATCTGTTGCCTTTTGAGGATTGGTGACTGGGGTGGTTTGAAGGGTCAGTTGCGTGTGCCTACGAGGCCGTTTCTGTTCCCGGAAAGCTTAACCAGTCGCCTGGAGGGGGCAGTGACTGAGGTTGTTGAAAGGGGCGGTTGCGTGTGCCTTCGACGCCGTTTCCGCCCTGGACAGCTTCCTTCCGTCACATTTGCGGTTGGTGTCCTTCTACGTGTCTTCTGGAATACCGGGGGGCACTGTAGTTATTGGTGGGACAGCTGTGGTGGGGTGTGTTTGAAGGGTATGGGACCAACCCAATGCGGTTGGGTATCCGGAAAGCACCATCCACCACAGGCAGACCGTTGAAGGGAAGGCGAACTCAGCGGACTTCGGTTCGCTGCTCGCCCGAACTTTTTGTAGAGCCAGTGGGTTGGGGGCCCACATTGCACGGCTTTACCGGTCTGGGGAGACGGTCGCGGGCTGTTCACAGCCGTCTCCTCCTTTGGCGGAGAAGGGAGGGCTCTTCGGAGCAGGCCGGGAGGCGCGTCAGTGGAGAATGCTTTTTAGCGGTTCCGCGGCGCCTCACTACTGGCCAGGGAGGTTAAACGCCGGAGTGGTTTTAGACGGTAGTTCTTTTGAGAGTCCGTCATACCTCCCATTGCACAGCCATCCCCAGGCTGGGAGGATGCGTAAATTGCATTTCCACTCCGTCAACAAAAAAAAAAAAAAAAAAAAGGTTAGGTTAGGTTAGGTTAGGTTAGGTTAGGTTAGGTTAGGTTAGGTTAGGTTAGGTTAGGTTAGGTTAGGTTAGGTTAGGTTAGGTTAGGTTAGGTTAGGTTAGGTTAGGTTAGGTTAGGTTAGGTTAGGTTAGGTTAGGTTAGGTTAGGTTAGGTTAGGTTAGGTTAGGTTAGGTTAGGTTAGGTTAGGTTAGGTTAGGTTAGGTTAGGTTAGGTTAGGTTAGGTTAGGTTAGGTTAGGTTAGGTTAGGTTAGGTTAGGTTAGGTTAGGTTAGGTTAGGTTAGGTTAGGTTAGGTTAGGTTAGGTTAGGTTAGGTTAGGTTAGGTTAGGTTAGGTTAGGTTAGGTTAGGTTAGGTTAGGTTAGGTTAGGTTAGGTTAGGTTAGGTTAGGTTAGGTTAGGTTAGGTTAGGTTAGGTTAGGTTAGGTTAGGTTAGGTTAGGTTAGGTTAGGTTAGGTTAGGTTAGGTTAGGTTAGGTTAGGTTAGGTTAGGTTAGGTTAGGTTAGGTTAGGTTAGGTTAGGTTAGGTTAGGTTAGGTTAGGTTAGGTTAGGTTAGGTTAGGTTAGGTTAGGTTAGGTTAGGTTAGGTTAGGTTAGGTTAGGTTAGGTTAGGTTAGGTTAGGTTAGGTTAGGTTAGGTTAGGTTAGGTTAGGTTAGGTTAGGTTAGGTTAGGTTAGGTTAGGTTAGGTTAGGTTAGGTTAGGTTAGGTTAGGTTAGGTTAGGTTAGGTTAGGTTAGGTTAGGTTAGGTTAGGTTAGGTTAGGTTAGGTTAGGTTAGGTTAGGTTAGGTTAGGTTAGGTTAGGTTAGGTTAGGTTAGGTTAGGTTAGGTTAGGTTAGGTTAGGTTAGGTTAGGTTAGGTTAGGTTAGGTTAGGTTAGGTTAGGTTAGGTTAGGTTAGGTTAGGTTAGGTTAGGTTAGGTTAGGTTAGGTTAGGTTAGGTTAGGTTAGGTTAGGTTAGGTTAGGTTAGGTTAGGTTAGGTTAGGTTAGGTTAGGTTAGGTTAGGTTAGGTTAGGTTAGGTTAGGTTAGGTTAGGTTAGGTTAGGTTAGGTTAGGTTAGGTTAGGTTAGGTTAGGTTAGGTTAGGTTAGGTTAGGTTAGGTTAGGTTAGGTTAGGTTAGGTTAGGTTAGGTTAGGTTAGGTTAGGTTAGGTTAGGTTAGGTTAGGTTAGGTTAGGTTAGGTTAGGTTAGGTTAGGTTAGGTTAGGTTAGGTTAGGTTAGGTTAGGTTAGGTTAGGTTAGGTTAGGTTAGGTTAGGTTAGGTTAGGTTAGGTTAGGTTAGGTTAGGTTAGGTTAGGTTAGGTTAGGTTAGGTTAGGTTAGGTTAGGTTAGGTTAGGTTAGGTTAGGTTAGGTTAGGTTAGGTTAGGTTAGGTTAGGTTAGGTTAGGTTAGGTTAGGTTAGGTTAGGTTAGGTTAGGTTAGGTTAGGTTAGGTTAGGTTAGGTTAGGTTAGGTTAGGTTAGGTTAGGTTAGGTTAGGTTAGGTTAGGTTAGGTTAGGTTAGGTTAGGTTAGGTTAGGTTAGGTTAGGTTAGGTTAGGTTAGGTTAGGTTAGGTTAGGTTAGGTTAGGTTAGGTTAGGTTAGGTTAGGTTAGGTTAGGTTAGGTTAGGTTAGGTTAGGTTAGGTTAGGTTAGGTTAGGTTAGGTTAGGTTAGGTTAGGTTAGGTTAGGTTAGGTTAGGTTAGGTTAGGTTAGGTTAGGTTAGGTTAGGTTAGGTTAGGTTAGGTTAGGTTAGGTTAGGTTAGGTTAGGTTAGGTTAGGTTAGGTTAGGTTAGGTTAGGTTAGGTTAGGTTAGGTTAGGTTAGGTTAGGTTAGGTTAGGTTAGGTTAGGTTAGGTTAGGTTAGGTTAGGTTAGGTTAGGTTAGGTTAGGTTAGGTTAGGTTAGGTTAGGTTAGGTTAGGTTAGGTTAGGTTAGGTTAGGTTAGGTTAGGTTAGGTTAGGTTAGGTTAGGTTAGGTTAGGTTAGGTTAGGTTAGGTTAGGTTAGGTTAGGTTAGGTTAGGTTAGGTTAGGTTAGGTTAGGTTAGGTTAGGTTAGGTTAGGTTAGGTTAGGTTAGGTTAGGTTAGGTTAGGTTAGGTTAGGTTAGGTTAGGTTAGGTTAGGTTAGGTTAGGTTAGGTTAGGTTAGGTTAGGTTAGGTTAGGTTAGGTTAGGTTAGGTTAGGTTAGGTTAGGTTAGGTTAGGTTAGGTTAGGTTAGGTTAGGTTAGGTTAGGTTAGGTTAGGTTAGGTTAGGTTAGGTTAGGTTAGGTTAGGTTAGGTTAGGTTAGGTTAGGTTAGGTTAGGTTAGGTTAGGTTAGGTTAGGTTAGGTTAGGTTAGGTTAGGTTAGGTTAGGTTAGGTTAGGTTAGGTTAGGTTAGGTTAGGTTAGGTTAGGTTAGGTTAGGTTAGGTTAGGTTAGGTTAGGTTAGGTTAGGTTAGGTTAGGTTAGGTTAGGTTAGGTTAGGTTAGGTTAGGTTAGGTTAGGTTAGGTTAGGTTAGGTTAGGTTAGGTTAGGTTAGGTTAGGTTAGGTTAGGTTAGGTTAGGTTAGGTTAGGTTAGGTTAGGTTAGGTTAGGTTAGGTTAGGTTAGGTTAGGTTAGGTTAGGTTAGGTTAGGTTAGGTTAGGTTAGGTTAGGTTAGGTTAGGTTAGGTTAGGTTAGGTTAGGTTAGGTTAGGTTAGGTTAGGTTAGGTTAGGTTAGGTTAGGTTAGGTTAGGTTAGGTTAGGTTAGGTTAGGTTAGGTTAGGTTAGGTTAGGTTAGGTTAGGTTAGGTTAGGTTAGGTTAGGTTAGGTTAGGTTAGGTTAGGTTAGGTTAGGTTAGGTTAGGTTAGGTTAGGTTAGGTTAGGTTAGGTTAGGTTAGGTTAGGTTAGGTTAGGTTAGGTTAGGTTAGGTTAGGTTAGGTTAGGTTAGGTTAGGTTAGGTTAGGTTAGGTTAGGTTAGGTTAGGTTAGGTTAGGTTAGGTTAGGTTAGGTTAGGTTAGGTTAGGTTAGGTTAGGTTAGGTTAGGTTAGGTTAGGTTAGGTTAGGTTAGGTTAGGTTAGGTTAGGTTAGGTTAGGTTAGGTTAGGTTAGGTTAGGTTAGGTTAGGTTAGGTTAGGTTAGGTTAGGTTAGGTTAGGTTAGGTTAGGTTAGGTTAGGTTAGGTTAGGTTAGGTTAGGTTAGGTTAGGTTAGGTTAGGTTAGGTTAGGTTAGGTTAGGTTAGGTTAGGTTAGGTTAGGTTAGGTTAGGTTAGGTTAGGTTAGGTTAGGTTAGGTTAGGTTAGGTTAGGTTAGGTTAGGTTAGGTTAGGTTAGGTTAGGTTAGGTTAGGTTAGGTTAGGTTAGGTTAGGTTAGGTTAGGTTAGGTTAGGTTAGGTTAGGTTAGGTTAGGTTAGGTTAGGTTAGGTTAGGTTAGGTTAGGTTAGGTTAGGTTAGGTTAGGTTAGGTTAGGTTAGGTTAGGTTAGGTTAGGTTAGGTTAGGTTAGGTTAGGTTAGGTTAGGTTAGGTTAGGTTAGGTTAGGTTAGGTTAGGTTAGGTTAGGTTAGGTTAGGTTAGGTTAGGTTAGGTTAGGTTAGGTTAGGTTAGGTTAGGTTAGGTTAGGTTAGGTTAGGTTAGGTTAGGTTAGGTTAGGTTAGGTTAGGTTAGGTTAGGTTAGGTTAGGTTAGGTTAGGTTAGGTTAGGTTAGGTTAGGTTAGGTTAGGTTAGGTTAGGTTAGGTTAGGTTAGGTTAGGTTAGGTTAGGTTAGGTTAGGTTAGGTTGGGGTGCGGGCCGGATTCCTCCACGTTGGCCTGGGTGTTGCAGTCTCTCTTGATCTCGATCCGGAGAGAACGCAGCATCTGGGCTGGTGCACCCTGGGCATTGGCTGAGACTTTCTCCCTTGGGAGACTCTTTCAGCCCATGGCTAATATCCGGCGGGGGGGGGGGGGAGTGTTGGGGGTTGTCCTCGAAAGAGGTTCAACGGGTGCGGCGATGTGCCAAGCGCACTCGGCATTTGCCGACGTCGGACCAACTCGTTACCCGTTCGGAGTGTCGTGGATCACGTCTCGCGGCTTCGACGGGCCGAGGACCTTGCCTTAGCTGGCCGGGTCGAGAGGAGTAAACCTCACTAAAAAATCCCTTAATCCCAAGTGGCGCAGCACCGCGAGGGGATGCATGGCTGAAAGGAAGTCAGTCGTTAGTGCTTTGCCCCGTCAGAGTACCTGCCGACACTCTGACGGGAGATGCTAGGCTTGTCCAGGTGCACGGGCACCTCCTGGATCGACCACTATCCCTACTTTTCGTGGGAACAAAAATGCATGTTTTGAAAACCCTTCCTAACGGCCCTTCTCAGGGCCAACCTGAAAACGGCCCTTCTCAGGGCCAAACCGGAGTTAACAGGGCGAGGGCGCGAATCCCGATCGTCCGAGTACAGCGGATGGCGCTTAGGCCACGATCGGCGAGCCCTAGGGTTCAGGTGCCGGTGGAGAAGAAAAACTTAGAAGATAAACACGACTCTAGTAAACGTGTTCTGAATACACTTGACGACCTTTCCATTGACCACGAAGCGATGGTAAGAGAGAAAGACCTGGAATGGATGGCGGAGTTAAATGAAGAGG